>OZ024832.1:59736843-59784343 GCA_964016985.1 Anodontia alba | reverse complement strand
CATTCATATACCTGGCCTTTGAAAAAAACGGACCCATTCATATACTTGATCATCCAAAATGTTGACCTATTCAAATACTGCCCTTTGATTTTTTGTACCCATTTTTGCTGGTTGTTAGACAAATATCACAGTCAATTCATGTAATACCAAGAGGATAAGCAGCCTCGAAAAATCTCTGAGCGAAAAATATGTGCAGTACCAGGATGTATGTACCAGGATGCCAGAAAAATGGGGCCTTTCACATAGGAATCCAGGGAATCCAGAAAAATCGAATTTGAATGATTTTGGTCATTTTAGACTTTACCACTTTCTGGAGAAATTCAGCAAACAACAACCCAGTAAACACACAACGTCGTTCGGACGTCGCCGCGACGTCCGAACGACGGTGTGCGTTTTGCTGAGAAACTGATGATAAAAAAATATTTCAAAATGTCGTCTACTGAATGTTTCCCAGAGTGCTAATTAGTTGTGGTCCTGGAACCCAAGCCAAACTCATAAATCCATAAACGAATGACGAATCAGAATGTTCAGACCAACAGACATGGACCCCAGAATAAAGGATGTAATCAGGCGTTCGCGGATAGTAAGCATTACTTGGTAAGCAAGCTTCGCCCACCACGCCCATAGGCCTGAACGAAGGAAATGTAGGTAGAAGCCTATGTTCGGGATTTTGGAAGTCTACTTATGGCTCGTCATTGGCAAAAAACACAACAACATCAGAAACAATTCTGAAAACTGCCACATTGTAGGGATTGACCAGATCATAATGTCTCCCATAGAACTTCTTAGGTGTTGCTACCAGTTTAGTTTTTTGCTAAGTGAAATGCTTTATATACAAATAAGCCCAGAGCATTTAGGTATTACATGTACATACTTCTTGCATACTCATTGTTCCCATGACAAAACTAATGACGATCTTCAATAATTAGCAATACATATGGGCTTCCGCTAATCTGCGTCCCAGCTAATTACTTTTAAATATGTATGAATGTATGCTATTCTTATTTTCACACTGGAAACCACTGTTGTAACGACTTCAGAAGTGGGGTAGATAAATAGATCTATCGGTTGATCGATAGATTGGTAGAGAGGGACAAAGACAGAGGGCAGTATAGATCCATTAAGCCTCTTCACGTGAAAATGTGCCATCAGGGCATATGCGGACAGCGGATGCCCAGATCAGCCTGCGCTTCCGCTGAAGCTG
Source organism: Anodontia alba (assembly GCA_964016985.1). Classification (NCBI taxonomy): domain Eukaryota; kingdom Metazoa; phylum Mollusca; class Bivalvia; order Lucinida; family Lucinidae; genus Anodontia; species Anodontia alba. Next base: position 59,783,139 of record OZ024832.1, on the reverse strand, counting down.
ATCAGGGCATTCACGGTCTGCTTACAGAACCACTGGCTACTGATAGAGCATATCTATATGTACATGTACTAAAGACCCTTATCAGAATGTGTGACCTTGCTGGCTGGTTTGGATCGTTCATCACGAAACCATGTCTACATAGTTTTGACCCCTGCAAACCCCATTTTTATATAAAAAATGGGGTTTGCAGGGGTCTATTATTTTTTCTTATTATTGCTATAAAACATAAATTGTGGGAACCCGTTAGAACCTCCTCGAAGAGGCGGTTCTAACGAGTACCCTACAATCTCGTTTTCGAGCAAAAAATAAGAAAAGACCACATTCTTATTTCATCTGAAACTTTTCGTTTTTGCAGCCGTAAAAAGTGCCATTATATTGAATGGGCGTGTTTTCATAATGATATTATTTATTAGCCTATGCCAGAAGGTACCTTTTCTCATGTCGAGGCTCGGTCACCGTAATGGGTCTACCAGGCTTTAGGAAGCTTATAAATTTGTTCGAATAGATAAAGACGTGAACTGGAAAATCTCATATTCTTTGAAGAAATATACCTCTTATTGCAACATTCCACTTTGTTAGGCCTAAAGTAAAAAAAGTGTGTGTTTCAGGTTACCCGGCCGTGCCTAATTTTTCACCACCGACCCTAAAGTTTTTTAAAGGACTTTGCGGGGATTTCCCCATTCAGCCATATTATTTTCCTATTAACCCCATATAAAAACTGTAAACAAAATAAAAATATTTTCCAACCTACCGGCCTTATTTTAAAATTCCATGCAACCTGAAACACACACACACACACACACACACACACACACACATATATATATATATATATATATATTGGCCTTACTTATGCTTCCTGTCTGGAAATCGCATGCTATTCTGATAAACGATGTAACGGTTGGTTAGACATACATTGAACATTTGCAGCAAACCTTTAATGTTGCAACAACCTCGCGTCGACGTCGTGGCAACGGCTTGTCGTCGTGGCGACGTCGACACGATGTTGTTGCAACATTGTGGATTTCTTTGGTACGTAATTGGGCCCCGGCTGACAAAAAGGTTCTTATAATAATATGTAGTGTTTTGAACAATCTCATTTTTAACCTACTAAAACTGTTTTTTTTTTTTTTTTTTTTTTTGTTTTTTGTTTTTTTGTTTTTTTTTTTGTTTTTTTCATTGTTTTCAAATACATTTTGCTTATTAGCAATGCACGGTAGCACAACCTTTACTCTAAATTCGGAAACACTTTGTAAAACAGGCATGTGATCTTTACCAGAGATGATATTACGAGGGCGAGTCAATAAACAACCAGCCTAACTTATTTTTGGGTGAGATCGATCTCTTCTTTTTCGATGTAATTGCCCTCTAGAATGATGCACTTGGACCAACGTTGTTCCAGTGCCATCAGCCTAGAACTGAAGAAAAGGGTCCTTGTCTCTGACCCATTCCTCAACTGCCGCCACGACATCCTCGTTGGACCGGAAATGACGTCCACGGATATCCTTTTTCAAGTTTGGGAATAGGAAATAGTCAATAGGAGCTAAGTCCGGAGAATAGGTGGGGTGCGGTATTAGCTCGTACCCATTCCGCTCAACAGCATCCATTGCAATTTTGCAAGTGTGGACTCTCGCATTGTTCTGTTGGAGCAAAATGCCTTTGGAGAGTTTACCTCGGCGTTTTTCACGGATCACAATTCTCAGTTAGTCGAGCGAATTTGCATAATACGCACCTGTTATTGTACTTGTTTTTGCTTGAAAGTCCAACATAATAACACCTTGTGCATTCCAAAATACAGTTGCCATCACCTTGCCAGCAGAGGGTTGCGTTTTAAACTTCTTTGGCCTCGGAGTCCCCGGCCTTACTCTCTGGCGACATTGAGTTTTATTCTCTGGCTCATAATCATGGACTCAGGTCTCATCTACAGTCACCAGACGTGACAGGAAATCATCTTCCTTTGACCTAAACCGCTTCAACAATGCTCTTTATACTGATGCTCTCGTTGCCATTTGCTCGTCGCTAAGGGATTTCGAGACCCAACGGGCTGTTAGCTTGTGCATACCCAAGCGATCATGTAAAATTGTTGAAACGCTACCATGTGAAAAGTGTAATGCATTCGCTATTTCTTCCACCTTAATTCGCGTATCAGAGTACACCAGAGCCCGTTCTTTGTTACACATTTCTTCATCGGTGGCATCTGATGGGCGTCCAGACCTGGTTTTGTCTTCTAAAGACGTTCTACTGCGTTTTAATTCCCCAACCCAGAATTTAACTTGTGCATACGATGTTGCAGAAGACCCATAAACATTGGTCAACTTGCTATGTATTTCCTGACCTGTTTTCCCTTTCAAATACAAGTACCGAATTACAGCACCGTATTCAACTTTTGACGAAAAGCTTACTTTTGCATCGCTAGCCATGTTTGACATGCAATATCTTATGAGTGAATGACACGATAAGGGTGCAATTTTGCCCTCAGGCCTAAAACATATATTGAAACAAGGCATGAAAATCTTGGGTGTCTCAGTCAATTGAAAATGGGATAGGCTGGTTACTTATTGACTTGCTCTCGTATTGATATACCCATATTCATATAATAAACCTCAAAATGATTCCCTTTGAAAACAAAAAATACATTACAGATTAGAAAATGGGAGTCTCGGTTTTATTGAGACACTTCAGAAGCAGTAATGAAGTTTGCAACACTGCTTACATAAGCAGAACCCCATTTTCAAATATACCACAATGGGCCCAATGATCCCAAAGGAAATGAAATATAATCTGCACTATAGTAAAATACGGAGAGACGTTCTACCGTCGCCACAGGGGCAATAGCACCAGATGCAGTGTAGTAAAATAAACGTCAAAACGATTGCTTTTGGAAAAAAAGAAGACACTATAGATTAGAAAACGGGAGTCTCGGTTTCACCTGTGTTATCATAGAAACAAAGCTCCACAGCAACATCTTTCATTCATACCACAGAGATAATCATCCATACTTATGATGGAAACGTAAAGTTCTGTCTTTGTGATGTAAAGTTATGTCTTTTTGCAGTCACGTCGTTTCTTTCGTCTTGCAAAACTAAACTTGGGAATTATCATGACGTCATAACCGTTGCTGACGTCTTGAAATTGAAGTGCTTAGACTTGACACCCTATAACAACTTGAAAACACACATTTATGTTATGTTTTATGATAGTAATTGAACGTTTCAAAAATGAAAATATATATAAACGTTTCAATTTATCAAAATTTGTCGTAAGTTCCATTTTGTCAGACCGCGGCTTAATTATTTATTTCATTTTTCAATAGCATGTAGCATTGAAACATCTAATACAATTAACAGCAAAATTAATATGTAGTGTCGTTGTAAGTGAATAATACGACCAGAACTGTATTTCTAGCTTGTAGAAAGCTACCTAATACTGCATAGAAGTAAGGTTGCCTTGAACAAAAAACAACAAAGGTTGTGTTTCATGAATGTGGCATTTCCTGTGTAACAGTATTGTTTTTTCATAACCAAGTATGGAATTTATCTTTAATCAAATGACTATCAGGAAGTATAAATCTCTTACAAGTTGTTAGTTACACCTTTACATATACATAAAATTTTTTTTAAACAATGCATCAAAGTGTTAATTGGTGCATCCAGTTGTATGAGGCAAACAAACAACAATATTGCTTTAATTGTGTCGATTCAATTTCTTGCTCCTAATCTAATTTCCATGTTTACTGTCTTTATGACTTTAATGTTGCATGCGTCCGTTTTAGATAATATTTTTATTTTACGATTACAACCTTGTACGTTTATTTATAAATAAATGCAAATAAGAGCTCTTGAAATGCAATTGATGACTTTAACTATTTTACTGACATACGCGATAATAATAGACTTTTGCACACAGCCTAGATCCAGATGAGGAGGCTCATAATGAGCCGTTTCATCCGGATCTACGCTGTTTGATATTCAGTTTTTCAATTTTTATATATAAACATCTTTTCATTCGTTAGTTGGTAAAGAAACAAATTAGACGACGATTGTAGTCTGAAATATGGCGCCGAAAGACAACTCTAACTGAAGAAATATCAAAACAATAATTATTTCACACTGAAAACATATCAGGAAAAGAATAATGAGATGACCAGGGAAGACCACAGTCCTCCTAAGGCACTAGTAAAAGATTAGTGATATGAAATCACAATACAAAAAAAATGTTCTTCGAAAACGTAAAGTACAAATACATGTAAAAGGAAAGGCGCAACAGAGGTGTTGCATTAGAAATGGTCAAGAGCAAATCTGTTAGGGGGCTTAAACAAGGTCTAGCAGGAATTATAGCAAAATAGTTGTATTATTTTAGACTTTAAAACAATGTTTGGAATTTCGAACATATTCATTTAAAGAAATGTCAATCACTATTTTAAGAGGATAACGAAGAACTATCCCAGTAAGCATTCTTTATACATCTATAGCGGATCGTTATCGGCCGGTCAGGGTAGCTGTAGGGCCGATAACAGCCCGCTGTAGATTTATAAAGAATGCTAGCTAGGTGTTACTCTTCTATTTATTTCACCATGAGTATCTGTCGTAAGAATTCGGACAGTCAGATTTAGCAAACGCTGTGACCAAGATCAGAAGACTGAGAATACGGCATTTGTTCAGGTTCCACTGATTGTCGTTTCACCAGCAGTTCTAGGCCATATCAACATCTACATCGATAAGTTGACTTGTGTAAACAGACTATTTATCAACAGGTACATTTATAGAAAATGGATTTGTTCGAAATATAACCCATTTATGCCTAGCATCCCATTAAGGAGCATTGACAAACAGTGTACACCTAGATCACACGGCGTCCGATCAGGATCTACATTGTTTGAATTAAATATAGAAATTTCTCTTGAAAATAACTAATACCAGTGTTATTAGCGAAAATGGAGGCCCAAACCCACCCCCACCACCCACCTCGTAAATTTTCATTTTTCTTCTGCAGTTACACTGAAAATTAGGTCAAAAGCACCAAAATCTATTTACTTCTTTGTTATGTCCAAATTATATATCAATAAGAAGTTGGTAAGATTCCAACCAAGGTCACAAACATCTAATTAGCTCTTTGGTATGTCCTAATTATATATCCTTGAACATTTCGTAAGAATCCAACCACTGGTTCACAAGTAATTGTGCAGACAAGAAGGTTTGGCTCCAAATTTCGTTTCTCCTGCTGTACCCTTGAAAATAAGGTCATAGTTACCAAAATGTAACAGTTCTTTGTTATGTCCTAACTATATATCCATAAAAATTGATAAGAATGTAACCGCTGGCTCATAAGATATTGTGCAGACTAGAAAGTGTCACACAGACAAGAAAGTGTGACGCCAAAAGTTTCAGTTTTTCTACTGCTGTGACCTTAGGTCAAGGTCACCAAAATTTAATGAGTTCTTTGTTATGTCCCAGTTATATATCTATAAAATTTGGTAAGAATCTGGTTCACAAGATATTGTGCAGACAAGAAAGTGTCACGCAGACGCCAATGGTTTCCAAAGTCAATATGTCCCTCTCCCCGTAGGTGGGGGGGGGGGGGGGGGGGGGCATAATAATAATAATTATAATAACAAACCACTCACCCTTTTAACTAGGAAGTGGAGTCGTCCAAATCATGATATAGAAGAATGCATTATTTATTAATGGGTTGAAACAAGCATGGTAATGGGTTAAATTATTTGAATATTTAGGTTTAATACGGTGACCGTAGCTCTTATGTTTACCTGACATTTACCACAACGAATAGAAAACTATGCTATATTGAAAATATTCGACTGTGCCTTTTTCCTGCATCTACAATAAAAGACGGTCATTTTGTCAATGTGTTGAAATCAAACTTTTACATAGTCATATACTAAGTGCAGAGGTCACAAAGAGAAAATTCGGACCCATATTTTTGTTGACTGCAATTTACAGCCTGTACACATTTCTAACCCTAATATAGACCCTTTCAAACACTACGTCACACAATAAACATCATTCGAAACCTCTCGGTCTTTAACGCAGAGTAGGTTCCAGCCTCGTTCCTATTGGATGGCAGAAAGTTGTTGTTTATGTTTACCGGACAGTTTATTCAGAAAAATAAAGCCGTTTCATTCATCAAAAGTTTCTTTTAGAAGCGATTCTCATCGAGTGATCATTTAAATGTCATAACCACAAATATCAACGTATATTTTGGCTTTATAGTATCTAAAACTAGGCGTAAAAATGGTCACCATAAAGCAATACTACGGTTGCGCTTGTGCCTGCTGATATCGGAAAAATATCATTGAAACAGTTAGTTTAAACAATATTTTATTCATTTAAGTTCACATATATACATAATGTTATATGGTACAGGATTTGATAAAAAGCTAAAAGCTTAATATATAAATCATCTCCTGACAAACAATTGAAACAGTTGTATTTGTCTTGGGAAAAACAGTCAGACTGCTTCTTAAGCTGTATTTTAAAACATTAAATAAAATTTACGATTAAATATTAACCAAAGGTGATTTATTTTCCAAGTAAAATTTGGCTTGAATCAATTGGTATCAATGGAACAGGAAATGTTTTTGCCATTTACAATTTTTGGTCACGTGACATAACATTGTAATCTCGTAGTCTGACGGTGCAGTTATTTTAGTTGTCGTGTGTTTGTTTATAGCTCTCAAGGGTCGTTCCGTTTTGAATGTATTTCAAAGCAAATAAAGAGGGGTTTTTTTGTTGTTTTTTTTGTTGTTGTTTTTTGTTGTTTTTTTGTTTTTTGTTTTTTTTTTAATAATGGTGATAGGCTACTGCATGTTGTCAGATTTATAATGAAGCAAATAGATAATGGGTTATGTAGAAGAACCTTCCAACTTTATAATTTGATATTCCATATTTCTAATACGTTTTTATTCTGTACAATTGAAGCATATATAAGTTACAAAAACAAAGGTCCTTATCTCATGTGCGCACGTATGATTTGGTCTAGTTCTCACTGTACATTTGGGGAGTCTGTATCCACTGGCTGTCTAGCAGCAAGAGGCAACAACTTGCTAAGAACATCTACAATCGAAGAGTGTATTACAGATTGGAACTATGTAGTAGTGTTGCCGCTGATGCTCGATCGTCACTTTTGCCTCTTTTGACTGATGATCGGAATGATTTTTTATATCGACTAATCGGAAAATTCTATTTTTAGAAAAATATCTTTCTCACGTTATATTTTACGGGCAAGTTATGAAGAAAATAAATTCAAAGCTGTCTATTTTGGTCATTCTAAATTTGTGGTCAATTAAAGTGAAAAAAAAACAAATTGATAAAATAGCTGTGAGTAAGTCAACCAAAAAAAACTGATAATTATCTTATTTCTCCACGAAAAAATATGTTGTGGGTACTCATTAGAAGCGCCTCGGGGAGGCGCTTCTAATGAGTAACTACAACATATATTTTCAAGGAGAAATAAGAAAAAATATTATCTTGATACTCCTCTTATTGATCTGGAGCAGTGAATAAGTACCTGGAGATGGGCTGTGAATAAAAGTGAATAATATTCTACAAGTTGATTATGAATCGATGATCAGCCGGTTTTACAAAACCGATGATCGACTATGAAATTCTGGCCGATTCCCATCACTACTAGGTAGCCTCAGCATAGGGTATTCTTGACCTTAAATCTCGCATCTCTAAAATATAAATAAAGTTTTCCAAAAAGACCGTAACTACGAGCACAGTTTTCCCTAAGCACGAAAATATCAAGTCTTTTTAGATTTGAAAAATAAGATACGTATCATAAATTTTCATTCAACGATTTACCCTAATGCGTTATAACACTTATAATTTATATGAGCCGGACCATATAATGAGCTTATCTCCACAGAATCGCATTTAGCAGCGTCTACAAGACTCCCTAGAGCCAAATTTGGAATATGCAAGATATATGGTTGTGCAGAAAAACACACTAAACCCAATGCTTAGCTGACAGGAAAGACATAAATGATACAGCTTTGATGCACCACATCGTGTGTTGTGGGGATCCTTTCGTAATACAAAATTCAACATCTGCAATAGGAGATTTGATCTGATTGAATCTATTTATGAAAAATGATGAAAAATTGTAAAACTTACTGTTTGAGCGGATTTCTATATACAATGTATGAGTCTAATAGTCCCAAAGGACCATAGAATTTGATCATTCCATCATTATGACTAAGCACAAATTTATGGTGCACAAAGTTCAGGAAAACATTCAGTTTTAAGTGCAGATGAAACTTAAAGCTTCTCTCTATTCTGGAAGGATAGAGAAACAGTTGGTATGATTATTTCCACGCGGCATTCAAAGAGACATGATGGCAACAGCATATGGACCTTGTATTTGTGTGAAGTCCATCTGCTTTTCAAAGCCTTATACAGGGTTATTGGTCAGAAACTCGAGCAAACGAAGAGAAACGCAACACAAATACCCCCTCCTTTAGAACAGCTAATAACAAACCGCTTTTGTCTTGTCCTTAATCATGATTCAGTTTCAGCTACAGGCATTGTTCGATTTCTCAATACTTTGATGAAACTAAAATGGGTCCTTGACAAAAATGATCTCGACTATGCACAAGAAAGAACAAGCACGCATTACAAAAACACGCCTATACAATTATTTCAAAATTTACAACCAAAAAAGGAAAATTTTCAGATAAAAACTCTGATATTTTTAACATTTCTGCTCAAAACATTAATTGTTGGTACTCGTTAGAACCGCCTCAGCGACCTACCATCGTAGTAAAGTAAAGTATAATTTTCATTCAAATGATATATTCACCGTGAAGATGTAGAATTTGAAATTTACATCATTTTTACAATCAATACGACACATAACGAAAACATGCCTATATATTACAGGGGTATACATTTATTTTCTTGTTTTTGCTCAAAAACATAGATTATGGGTAGTCGTTAGAACCGCCTCGTTGAGGTGGTTCTAACGGGTACCCACAATCTATGTTTTTAGCATAAATATGAAAAAATACCAGAATTTTTTATCTGAAATTTCAAATGTTTTGGCGGTAAAATTTTTTAGTATATTTGAATAGGAATGGTTTCGTAATGTTTGTAACTGACCGCCTTTCTAACAAAATCGTTATACACTTGTTATGGATTCCCTAAAAGAAGTCCAGTTAACAAAAGTCTAGAAGAAGAAGCAAAGATGAATGACCAATAAAGAAACTGCCAATCAATCACCATCAAAACCACATTTGTCCAAACGAAACCAAGCGTGGGAGATACAACTGAGACGTTGACACGTTTGCCTAATTGTAGAATTTCTAAGCAATGAACTGCACCAGTAATGAGCTAAACTGAATGGAGAAAATCATAGGTGGCACAAAAATAAGCCAATAAAAGACAATAAAAGCTGTTCATGTTGGGTAATTATTTCAGCAGGAGTCACTTTGAAATGTTTTCTTATTTTTCCCAGAATATAGGCTTTGACACTGCATGCCATCATGAAAACACGCCTATATAGTTTTGACCCCTTTAAACACCACTTTTATACAGTAAACCTGGGGTTTACAAGGGTATACATTGTTTTTCTTATTTCTGCTCAAAAACATAGATTGTAGGTACTCGTTAGAACCGCCTCACCAAGGCGGTTCTAACGAGTACCCATAATCTATGTTTTGAGCTGAAATAATAAAAATATCAGAATTTTTATTTGAAAATTTGCAGTTTTTGGTGGTGAAATTTTCAATACATTTGAATAGGTGTGTTTTCGTAATACTGCATGCAAATTGTCGACAATTTGACAATTTGATGAGCTGTCAGTCAAATCAATGCTCTGCAAGCTTGGTAAAAGTTTCAGCGGGCAACATTTCAAAACAGTTTTCTTATTGTTCCCAGAAATTAGGATTTGGCACTTCATGCAAATTTTCTCTGAGAATACCATTTGCATGAAATGTTAAAGCCTATTTTCTGCGAAAAAAAAAAATAATATTATTATTATTATCTTCAATTTGTCGACTTCTGAATTAGCCCAGAGAGTGTTAAATGTTAATTGTGCATATAAATAAATGTAAATGAGCATTATACTATTAGGTACCATTGAACAAAAAAAAAAAATAAAATAAAATGGAATAACCGCATTACTTGTATTGCTATTCTCATGTTTCTGTCGTCAACTAACGTCGCTCCATTTTGCGAATTATCACGGTGACTTTTTTTCAGTTTGAATTTAAGGGAACTAGGTACACTTGGTAAACTTTTCACCATTTCGACTGAGGGAGATAATTTCTGTGAATTACCGTTTGCTTCTTTGCAAACCCATCCCGTTCTGAAAAGGGGTGTACTCTATAAAAAACGTCTTGCTCCCCCATGGGAGTAAATGATTTCCTTATAGAGCAGATTGAATTTCCTTTCTTGACAAAAACAATATTTTAACGGAATTGAATACCGTGAAAGTGTATTAAATCTCTTCATCTAGGACGAAGGGATACGTTTTCTGGGGGAGGCAACTGTTTAAAAAGTGTTTGTTTATTGTTTTGTTTTGTTTTTTGTTGTTGTTTTTTTGTTGTTGTTTTTTATTTATTTATTTATTTATTTTTTTTTTTTTTTTTTTTTTTTTTTTTTTTTGGTTTGTTTTTGTTGTTGTTTTGTTGTATTTTTCTTGCTCCTTCTTTTGTTTGTTTAATTTGTTTCTGAAAGGTGTGTACTTCAAATTATTGGAGCAAGATCTTTCCATTTAGAGTTGATCCACTTTTCAAAAGTGACTTGGGGTACATGCAAGTAAACAGGAATTCACAATTTTTTATCCCTTCTCTACCAGTGGAATCTTTACCGCGTTCGGCGCCTTGTCTGTCCGAGTTATTAGGGAATATACTGTACAGTTTCACAGTAATGTGTGGCCAATACCATACAATGATGCTAAACATTGTAGCTGTGTTACCATCACAATATATCGCATTTTTTGGGTAGATTGTTTAAAATCGAGCCATAGTATACCGGCACCAAATTTCCTTAAGGTAGTTATCCACTTGATTATCATTGACAAATGAAATCAAACCGTGCATTTGTACGAAATTCAGGTAAAGATTCCTTATAGCGGCGCTATTCTTGTCGCTGTGACGTCAGAGAGTCGTGTTAAGAGGGTTATCTGTAAAGCCTGGACTGGGATATTGGCAAACAATGCAAAACCGGATCAGACGCCACAGAATGCGGCTGTTGATCAGGATCTGCATTCTTTGCTTCGATTAGTGGAAGTTAAGGATTCAATGAAACAGTCTTAAGCCAGGCCATTTTCCCAGCCTACACTCGGACAATCGACCAATCAGTGCTGTCAGTGCTTTTATTTTTCTGGCTTCCGTTGTCCAGATGATACCTCTTTGCATGACTCGGCCCCCATGTAACTGAAACTACGCTAAGTATTGGGAAAGACTGGTCCGAGCAAACAGTGTAAAACCAGCTCAGACACCGTAAAACGCGGCCTCTGATCTGGCTCTGCACTGTTTGCCACCCATTCAGTTGTTTTAGACACATCGACAGGCGGTAAAATGGACTTGTTCAAATTTTAGGATAAGTATAGTAAGGACTTAAGGTATCCTGATATTTAGAGTAAAGACGGTTCATTGGCCTTTAGCCCTTATCCTGATAATTAAAATAAAAACCAATACTTTACATACATAGATGTTTAGATATCAACAACATAACAGGCCATTTCGTGCCAAGATTGAATGCCAACACATCAAATGATATAAAAGGTCAAATGAATGCTTGTCAGCAGCAGATTAAATTCGGTCAGGATACATGCTATATAGATGAACTATGTAGCAAATCCGAACGGCGAAGACGGCCACCAGCTTGAGCACACATACGCAGTTTAAATGTGCCGCGCCATTTGAAAATTGTGTCTTCAGGAATACGTGGGCAGCGAAGGCCCAGATCAGCAAAGGCCGGCATTCGCGCAGTAAACTTAGGGCCTTCACTGTCCGCTAACAAAACTATTGGATACTACAGACACGCGTGGGGGGGGGGGGGGATAACTTCCTATATATGGCATAGTACGGATGTGCGTGCCGAATAGCCCCCTTTTTCAGCGCTGCCAGGTATATGATTGGCCCCCTTTTTTCAACAAAAAGTATATGAATGGCCCGATTTTTCTGGATTCCTGTGTGAAAGGCCCCATGTTTCTGACATCCTGGTATATACACAGATTTTCCGCACAGAGATTTTTTGAGGCTGCTTATCCTCTTGGTATTACATGAATTAACTGTGATATTTGTGTAATAACTAGCAAATAATGGGTACAAAAAGTCAAAGGACAGTATATGAATAGGTCAACATATTGGATGATCAAGTATATGAATGGGTCCGTTTTTTCGAAGGCCAGGTATATGAATGGGGTAGGTTTTGAAATACTGGCTCGCACACCCGTACCAAACTTACCCCTAAGTTACCCGTCCCCCACACCACCCCCACCCCATCCGAGACTACAGAAGGCATGAATGGAGAGCAAAAGCCCGGATGATACTTGGCGCTTATGTTGGATGATCTGAATCTGCACATTTTGCGAAGACATTTTTTTTAATTGTTGTTGTTGTTGTTGTTTTTTGACGCAGCGCTGTTTTTCTTCGTTTTTCATAGGAAGGAAGTCTCAGGGAGATGGATACACCATAAAGGGAATTTTCTCTGACATTGAAATATTTACATTACGAAACCACGCCTATTCAAATATATCGAAAATTTCACTACCAAAAACTGAATATTTTCAGATAAAATTAATATATGTTTCATATTTCTGCTCAAAACATAGAATGAGGATATTCGTTAGAACCGCCTCATCGAGGCGGTTCTAACGAGTTCCTACAATCCATGTTCTTTTGATGTATACCCCTCTAATGTATACCCCTGTAAACCCCAGTTTTACTTTATAAAAGTGGGGTTTAAGGGGTCAAAATTATATAGGCGTGTTTTCTTGATGTTTCCCTTTTTTTTATTTATGGAGCTGTTCTTGCTCCCAGAGGATGTAAATTCTGTACTTTAATAGTTTTATTTTTTGAAACAATTCAGATATCAAGTTTAATTTCTATCTACAGATAAGATTGCTACAAATTTTCAGATGTTTCCATTCAACAGCTTACGCCGAGTGGACTTCTACCTCAACTCTTTGGACAGGTTCATTTCCAACAGAAGAGGTGGCTGGTTCTTTTTATTATTACCATGTTTTATAGCAATCCGTGTATGTAATGCAAGCAGTGTAGACCCTGATCAGACGCCGCGTTCTGCGGCTTCTGATCTGGGTCTTTACTATTTGCCCATGTCTCTTTTGTTGGTGGGTGCGGGTGCGTTATACATAAATAGGTTAACTTTTAAGATTGTCTAGGAAAATTCAGCTGACGACAAAGTGATGATATTTGGAAACAATTTGTATGAAATGCCAAGTCCTGTTTTCTGGAAAAAAAAAAAAGGAAAATATTTCAATATGTCTTCCGCTGGAAAGTTTTACCCAGAGTGCTAAGCGTTAAGTATGTAAACAAACCGAAGCCCAAAGTCAAATTACCCTTGTGTGTGGGACAAAAATAAATCCCACCTTCAAAAACCATGATTGCAAAACTGTTTAAGGAGAATAGATTCATTTACAAAGTAAATACCTCTCATAGTTACTTTTGTTTTCCTTATTAAAAGGAAAGTTTTTGTTCCATGAGGGATACTTTCAGAAAGGGGCTTGGTATTAAGAAAGCGAACACATTACGAAAACATGCGTATTAAAATATATTGAAAATTTTCCCAAGAAAAAATGAAAAGCTTCAGATAAAAATATGATATTTTCATATTTCTGCTCAAAACATAGACGAGACGGTTCTAACGAATACCCACAATCTATGTTTTTGAGCAGAAATAAGATAAATAATGTATACCCCTGTAAACCTCAGTTTTACTTTGTAAAAGTGGGGTTTAAGAGGGTCAAAATTATATAGGCGTGTTCTCGTGATGAAGAAGTCACAAAACTTATCACCCTTATGAAATGGCAAATGTAGATGTATTCAGTCCCCGTGAATGCTGAAGACTTGAATTATTATGCCTTACGCCTCAAAAATGTTACGGCCATGTTCTTCTTACCTGTTTAAGAGCAGCTATATGCGTTGAACCATGGATGTATGTCACATACCTTTTCATTAGGTAACTCGTAAATACCCAATTAGACTAAATAGCATTTAAATTGGAGAGGCTGAAAAATTTGTGATAGGCCTCATTTAGTTTATTTAGGTATATGTTTGTCCGTCCGTCTGTCTGTAATTTATTTTATTTAGTTAGCTAGTTAGTCAGTTTCTGGCGGAGGAATGTGCTCAATACTGATTAAACGCTTAGAGGACAAAACTGCACAGTAAAAGTGTGGTTAAGTAAACTAACCGCGCTCGACATGATCCCATTGGGTTTACCGTAAAACCTCAACACAAACAAACAAATGTTAGTCAGTTAGTCAGTCAGTTAGTTAGTTAGTGTGCTAGTTAGTTTTTTCATCCTCTTCAATTTACAATTATTACCGCTCCATTGCTGCCTTGTATTTGTTATATTTTAATTCCTGTGTATGGCCTGGGAAGACCGTTTATCTTTAATGCTAATACATTGCACAAATAGAATAAAAGATGTCTGCGATTATCGCCAGCGGTGGGATAATCAAAGCAATTAAAACAACTGCAAATGCATCATCATTTTCTCACGAGTGCTTGGGCTGCAATTGCTGATTGTCAATCTGGCTGAGGTATTGTAACTTCATTGCACTTAATAAGTGCGGTTCTGTGGAATTATTAATGATCTTTCAGCGCGTTTTATACTGTCAGAAGCAGCCAATTATCCTCAGACTCTTGTGATCGAACCTCTGCCAAACCATCTTCATACGCTTTGTTTGGATTTCAATATCAGTCACTTTAAGATATATGGGGTGATTGCAATGGCGTACATCCTTTATAGTAATTTTGATTGAACGCTTCATTTGCTAGGTCGCTGCATGACAATAGGAGCGTGCCACATATGCAAACGGCAAAGGCACGGACCAGACTGCGCACGCGCAGTCTGATCCAGACCTGTGCCATTTGCCTCCGTACTTTTAAAGTGTTCTAACAAAAACACAAGCAAACTTCTTGCAATGTTGATGTGCATGTTGATTTCGGTAGTCTCTGTTCGTCTTCGTGATGAGGATCAGAGTTGCCTCCCACGTATATGCGTTTAGGCACAGGATAGATCGGCCGCCACTTTTACAAGGGAACAACTTTTGTGACTTTTTGTTTGGTTGCATGATGGACATAATGTGCAGTAAGGAAATTGGGATTGGGTAGTGGGGGCTGGGGCTTTTTTTTTTTTTTTTTTTTTTTTTTTTTTTCCTTTTACAGCAGACCCCTTTTCAGATGCAAAACAAAACAGTGTTGATAGAGTTACCTCTTCTGAAAATGTTCTGCTTCCCTTAAGGGAGAAATACATAGGTTATTAGTAAGCAAACGGGTGGATACAATGAATTCTTAATTCAAATGTCGGCTGAAAAGATTCACAGATCTGAGTAACTTTTCATCTACCAAACAACGGACTTATGCGAATTAAAATAATAAAGTCTGTGCTTCCACAGTAACTAACATTGCAAACATTATGATCAAGACTGGTCTGTGCTATTTGCCGCTGTCGTATGAATGTATTTAATCAACATTGCTTTCAGGAAGGTCTTTGATATTTGATGCTGTCTTATGAATGCATTTGATCAACATTGCGTTCAAGGCTGGTCCTTGCTATTTGATGCTGTCGGATGAATGCATTTGATCAATATTGCTTTCAAGGCTGGTCCTTGCTATTTGATGCTGTCGTATGAATGCATTTGATCAACATTGCGTTCAAGGCTGGTCCTTGCTATTTGATGCTGTCTTATGAATGCATTTGATCAACATTGCGTTCAAGGCTGGTCCTTGCTATTTGATGCTGTCGGATGAATGCATTTGATCAATATTGCTTTCAAGGCTGGTCCTTGCTGTTTGATGCTGTCGGATGAATGCATTTGATCAATATTGCGTTCAAGGCTGGTCCTTGCTATTTGATGCTGTCTTATGAATGCATTTGATCAACACTGCGTTCAAGGCTGGTCCTTGCTATTTGATGCTGTCGGATGAATGCATTTGATCAATATTGCGTTCAAGGCTGGTCCTTGCTATTTGATGCTGTCGGATGAATGCATTTGATCAATATTGCGTTCAAGGCTGGTCCTTGCTATTTGATGCTGTCGGATGAATGCATTTGATCAATATTGCTTTCAAGGCTGGTCCTTGCTATTTGATGCTGTCGGATGAATGCATTTGATCAATATTGCTTTCAAGGCTGGTCCTTGCTATTTGATGCTGTCGGATGAATGCATTTGATCAATATTGCTTTCAAGGCTGGTCCTTGCTATTTGATGCTGTCGGATGAATGCATTTGATCAATATTGTTTTCAAGGCTGGTCCTTGCTATTTGATGCTGTCGTATGAATGCATTTGATCAATATTGCTTTCAAGGCTGGTCCTTGCTATTTGATGCTGTCGGATGAATGCATTTGATCAACATTGCTTTCAAGGCTGGTCTTTGCTGTTTGATGTTGTCGTATGAATGCATTTGATCAACATTGCTTTCAAGGCTGGTCCTTGCTGTTTGATGCTGTCGGATGAATGCATTTGTCCGACATTGCTTTCAAAGGTAGTCTTTGCTATTTGCTGCTGCCATCTGAATATTGTGGCAAACACTTTTTTCACGGCTGGTCTTTGCTATTTGCTGCTGTCGTACGAATGTGTCCAACATTGCGATCAAGGCTGATCCTTGCTATTTGCTGCTGTCGTGTCAATGCATTTGGTCAACACTGTTTTCAAGGCTGGTCCTTGCTATTTGCTAAGAATGCTTTTGCTCAGCCTTTCTTTCAAGGCTGATCCTTGCTATAGTGAACCCTTGTTACAACGACAGCATTTGTTCCCAAAGATATTGACATTAAAATGGATTTGCTGTTGTAAAGAATCCTTAAAGGCCAAAATGATATGTAAGAACAACATTGTTTTATTTTTATTTCCCCATAGAACATATAAGTGAGGCGATTTTAACAAATATCCAGAACATGTGTTGCTTGAAGTTTTAATGCAAATTTTTGCATAATTACTAATTAACTGTCACCTCTTGAGCGAAGGTTTCGTGACATTCAAATTGTCATTATTACGAATGTTGTCGTTGTATCGAGTGTCGGTATAAAGAGGGTTGGCTGTATTTGCTGCTATCATATGAATGAATTTGACCAGCATTGCGATCAAGGCTGGGGTATCTTATTTGCTGTGCCATGTGAATGTATTTGTCAAACATTGCTTTTAAGGCTGATTCTTGCTAATTGCTGCTGCCATGCGAATGCATTTGACCAGACTGGAATATATTATTTGCTGTTGCCATATGAATGTATTTGTCAAACATTGCTTCTAAGGCTGATCCTTGCTATTTGCTGCTGCCTTATGAATGCATGTGACGAGCATTGCGATCAAGACTGAAATATATAGTATGTGTTGTTGCCATATGAATGTATTTGTTAAATATTGCTTGTAAGGCTGATACTTACTGTTTGGTGCTGTCATATGAATGCATGTGTCCAGCATTGCGATCAAGACTGAAATATAGTATTTGCTGTTGCCATATGAATGTATTTGTCAAACATTGCTTTGTAAGGCTGATACTTACTGTTTGGTGCTGTCTTATGAATGCATGTGACGAGCATTGCGATCAAGACTGAAATATAGTATAAAATTTTGCAGTTGCCATATGAATGTATTTGTCAAACATTGCTTGTAAGGCTGATACATTCTGTTTGCTGCTGTCATATGAATGCATGTGTCCAGCGTTGCAATAAAACCTGAAACTTTCTATTTGGTGCTGTAATATGACTGTATTTGTAAAACATTGCTTTCAATGCTAGTCTTTGCTGTTTGCTGATGTCGTACGAATGCTTTTGTCCGACATTGCTTTCAAGGCTGATCCTTGCTATTTGCTGCTGCAAAGTGAATGCATTTGACCAGCATTGCGATCAAGACTGAAATATAGTATTTGCTGTTGCCATATGAATGTATTTGTCAAACATTGCTTTTAAGGCTGATCCATGCTATTTGCTGCTGTCATATGAATGCATGTGTCCAGCATTGCGAGCAAGACTGAAATATAGTATTTGCTGTTGCCATATGAATGTATTTGTCAAACATTGCTTTTAAGGCTGATCCATGCTATTTGCTGCTGTCATATGAATGCATGTGTCCAGCATTGCGATCAAGACTGAAATATAGTATTTGCTGTTGCCATATGAATGTATTTGTCAAACATTGCTTTTAAGGCTGATACTTGCTATTTGCTGCTGTCATATGAATGCATGTGTCCAGCATTGCGATCAAACCTGGAACTTTCTATTTGCTGTTGAAATATGACTGCATTTGTAAAATTTTGCTCTCAAGGCTGGTCTTTGCTGTTTTCTGCTGCCGTATGTATTGAATGTTTTGTCAAACATTCTTTCTATGGCTGTTCCTTGCAAATTGCTGCTGTCGTATGTATGTGCAACATTGCGATTAAGGCTGGTTCGTGCAACTTGCTACTGGCGCATGAATATATTTGTCTGCCATTGGTTTCAAGCCTGGTCGTTTTTTGTTTGCTGCTGCCATATGAATGTCTTTGTCAAACGTTGCTTTCAAAGCTGGTCCTTTCTTTTCGCTGCTGTCAAATGGATGTATTTAGCAAACGTTGCTTTCAAGACTGGTATTTGTTATTTGCTGCTGTCGGATGAATGCATTTGTCCGACATTGCTTGCAAGGCTGATCGTTGCTATTTGCAGCTGTCCCCATCGGCCCCATCACCGGCTTCAGTGGAACTCAGTTTTCCAAGATATCAGAATTGACTCGATGATCATAAGGAAATTGAAAATAAAAACTACACTATGATAAAGTTCGGGGACACTTTCACGGCCGCCACACGACCCCTAACACTAATTGCGGTGAAGTTGAATAAATTCTAAAAAGGTTGCACTTAGAAACACTGAATACATAAAAGAACGAAACTGGGAATCACATTGAGATCTTCAACCAGATATGACAACAATGAACTTTGCAAGACTCATACGCCCTCTTTCATCGGTGCAAGCGGACTACGTTCTGGGTACGCATTAGAATGGCCTTCCACCAAAACATATGCCGTTATACTCCATAAAAATATTCTCTTTTTGGAATCATGATTTATGATTTTCTTCATATTTCTCTACAGGAAATGCCCAGATTATACTGCACAGATGCGCACGCTGATCTGGATCTACTTTGTCCGCAAAATGCATAAACGCCCTTTTCGTGCGTTGCGTATCATATGTTTACTTAGAAAAAGAAGAATCGCATTTATCTGGACATCTGTCTTGTCTAGCGTGACGTAGGCTACATGTATAACATTGTCTCGAATATATACAGAGCAAAGGCGGAATATTTCGATAATATATGGAGAAAAGGTGGAATATTTGGTTATTAGGTACGTTCAGACATATTAATGCATAAAGAGAAAGGGTCTACCGTTGCATCAACAATTTTCAGAAAGTCGTTTCTTGCTTGGCGCTCTACACAGAAGAAGTACATTTGAAAACTGTTGTCATGATTTAATGCAAAACCATTAGTCGTAACCACCTATACACAAATATATGTATTCTAGTCATTGTTTTGTTGTTGTTGTTGTTTTTAGTTAAATATTTTCACTTTTCCCCATAGTAAAAATGAATGCAAATTATGCAGAAATCTGTAGGGTAAGTGACTGTGGGCAGATTTTCAACAAGTTCTGCTTCTTCATTTTTTTCTTAAAATTTCACAATATTGTTGTGAAGCATCAATAATTCAAATTCACCAAAGAAAATTAAAAAAAAATCTTTTCTTGGAAATAAAATATCTAAAACAACACTTTCATATAAGAGTTGCACATGTCAAACCAATTTCTGGCCCTAACAGTTTAATTTCAGGACAAATATTTAGAATAAAACACAGAAACAGAAAAGACAAATGGTTTCTGATAAGATATGGTCAATCAGAACAGAATACTTTCATTTAGAATAAAACGCGAAGCAAAACATGTCTTTCCAAGTGATGTAGAAAGGACAGTAGATGATGAACGTATTTCATTCAATCATTTATTATCATCATCATCATTGTCATCGGCATCAACGTCGTTGTCGTCATTATTGTCTGTCCCCATGAATAAACATCATCTCATCACGAAAACACGCCTAGTTAATTTTGACCCCCTTAAACCCCACTTTAATATAGTAAAACTGGAGTTTAGAGAGGTATGCATTATTTTTCTTGTGTCTGCTCAAAATCATAGATTGTGGGTACTCGTTAGAACCGCCTCGGCGAGGCGGTTCTAACGAGTACACACAATCTATGTTCTGAACAGAAATATGAAAAATATTAGAATTTTTATCTGAAAACTTTCAGTTTTTGGTGGTGAAATTTTCAATATATTTGAATAGGCGCGTTTTTGTAATGTGCGTAGTGCTCACCATGTAATGTAGACCATGATATGAACCACAACTTTAGAACCCTTCGGACATGTGCGCCCAGCGAAGAATCCGATCAGCCTGCGCATTCGCGCAGTCTGATCGGAATCTTTACTGGACACATTTTGGAAAGCTTCTTCATGCAGACATGGAAGACTGATCGGATTCCCTGGAAACAATCAAAGTCTCCGTTCAGGAGCCTACACTCAAAAAACATCGACCCAGCAGTGCTGCCAGCACTTTGATATTATTGAGGAACGGAGAGACATATTTACATTTACATAGACTTGTTAACGTAATGGGTTAAACTAGTTGAAATAATTAAGCCTATAAAGGGTTAGTACGTATATGTTCAGCTTTGTATTTTCTTTATTATTATTTAATTATTTAGACTATTACGTTACAAAACGTTGTTGCCGGCACGTCCGGTGTATATTTTAATCTTTATTATGTTTAAGTACCCGCTAACCTTGATTTATTCACAAGTGCAGAAAAAATAGTCAACCCTAATCCGTCCGTTATTACATGGTTACATGTATGGGCGGCTCAATGCACAAAGGACTTTCAGCATATATTTGTACTTTAACTTTTGTTCAGTCCGTAGGCTAATTCAGAAGACGACAAACTGGTTATGTTTTCTTCTTTTTTTTTTTTTTTTATTTTTCCCAGAAAATAGGCTTATCCTTAGAAGACAATATGCATAAACTGTTAGAGCCTATTTTCCCGGAAAAATATTTCAAAATATCCTCTGCTAGATTATTTACCCTGCATGCTAAGCATTAACCGCTTTTTGAAATTGTTGCAGATGAAATTCCGAAATACTTCTTTTTTCATTTCTTTGAAAATAAGATTTGATATTTCATGTGAATCGTCTGCTAAGCTTATTGTCTCCGTAAATAAAAGAGAATACAATATATATCGTCTGCTGCTGATGTGACTGACAATTTAACCCATTGTAGACTGAATAGATTCTCCCACACTATATATTGGAAGAGTCCAATTTCAATTTTAGGTACACCCAGCTATGAGATTTAGATATTCTTAGAGAACAATGGGCAAACTATTTGCAAACCGTGGAGACCCTGATCAGACGATCTGGGTCTGCACTGTTTGCCAATTACCCTTATAGGGGTAACCAGATTACAATTGGTTAAGAGTTAACAGCCAAGACTTATCCGCTCCGTGTTAATACTTATGCTAGTTGCCCATAAACAGCCAGTGCACTGCGACTCTGTAGGTGATCAGAGACAGTCTTGATTAGACTGCGCGGACACGCAGATGACTTTATTGGTTCTTCGATGTCAGAATATTCCAGAAAAGCCTTTTTCCGCAAGAGTCGATTCATCAATATTTGAACAACCATCAAGTATAGATACGTTCAAACAAAACCCAGACCATCCTGCTCATCCGCAACGAATGACCTGCACTGACATTGTATGGTGAGTATTTGGACTCATAGGACTGAGCAAACAGTGCAGACCCAGATCGGACGCCACATGATGCAGCGCCTGATCTGGGTGTACAAGTACACTACTACTACTTGCTACTCGTCTACATGTAAACAGGTACGTGTAGTAAATTGGACATGCTCACATTTTAGGATAAGTATGGTTATAAGATGAGTTAAAAACCTCTCATTTTAGGGCAAATATGGTGAAACAAACTTCAATGGCTCGAACATCTTTGGGAAAACATAACCTTGTTCGCGACATGGGTTGTTCGAGCCACTGAGCATCAAACATGAGGCCTGGTCAGGACGCAAATGGCGATAATCTAGAGAAGTCTTCACAATCTTCTATATAGTAATGGTATGTTGTACAACATATAATTTCATGATAAAATATGAAAATTCTCATAAATATTTGGTTTTTGGAGCTATTGGAAGAATCGGTGTTCGACATCACGAAAACACGCATATATTATGTAGACTCCGTTAAATCCCACTTTTATACAGTAAAACTGGGGATTTACAAGGGTAAACATTATTTTTTCTTATTTCTGCTCAAAAACATAGATTGTGGGTACTCTTTAGAACCGCCTCACCGAGGTGGTTCTAACGAGTACCACAATTTATATGTTTTGAGCAGAAATATGAAATATATAAGAATTTTTATCTGAATTTTTTTCATTTTTTGGTGGTAAAATTTTCAGTATATTTGAATAGGCGTGTTTTCGTAATGGCTATTAAGGTTAGACTGTACCTGAGCAAACAGTGTCGACCCAGATCAGATGCCTGAGCAAACAGTGTCGACACAGATCAGATGCCTGAGCAAACAGTGTCGACCCAGATCAGATGCATGAGCAAACAGTGTTGACCCAGATCAGATGCCTTATCAGGATATACAGTGTTTTCGAATATTTTTATCCAATATGTCCAATACATAAATATATGAATAGGTACATTTTTTAAAACAAGTATGGTAAGGAGTTAAAACTGTTCCAATATTGGTAACGTCAATTCACAACATAACTTTTCCTGGATCCCGGTCGAAATTATGTTCGCTCTGTTCCGTAGTTTACAAGCTACGTTATCCGTGGTATGTTTAGAATCAAAATATTGTTACGCGTGTTTATAAATACTACTGACGCTGAGCAGTATTTGAAGTAGATAGTTTTCATTCATATCAGTATAGAGATAAGGATGTAATTATAAGCATGTCAGCGATAAGAACTGTATTTGGAAGTATTGCTGTATTATATTAAAAGAGACTTGTAAGTTAAAAATATTTTTTATTTACTTTAAATCATGCTAAATCCATATTCATTGACTTTTTTATGTTGTTTTTTTTATATATTTTTTCCATTGATTAAATATTATTTAAGTTATTAAATAACGATAAATTGTGTTTAATTAATCAGCTGTGATGTCATTTCTCATTAATAAGCTTCCACTGCATTTTGGCTTTTCTTAATTATTTATTTCGTCTCCATTTTATAATGATACTATCACAACTGCTACAACTATTACCTGTCCTACTACTACTATTACCACTCTGCTACTGCTACTACTACTACTACTACTACTGCTACTACATATGAAAATATGATATTATTACTAGTAATAATAATATAACTAATAATAATAATAATGAAAATAATAATAATGATAAAAATAGTAACAATAATAACAATAATAATAATATTCACAATAAATAATAATATAATAATTATAATCATAATGATAATAATACTTTAGTATAGTAACGATTATTTTGATAATAATGATAACAATAATATAATGATAATAATGTGTATTAATAATAACAACAAAAGTACTACTTGTAGTAGTAGTGGTCGTAGTACAACGATTCTGTGTTATGTCTAACAATTAATATTAAGTTTAATATTAAGCCGTGTGTGTGTGTGTGTGTGTGTGTGTGTGTGTGTGTGTGTGTGTGTGTGTGTGTGTGTGTGTGTGTGTGTGTGTGTGTGTGTGTGTGTGTGTTTTCACTCGGTTTACCAATTAGTGCCATTTACTTCTACCCGCAAGGGTCCTTGACTGGATAATAAAATATATTCTATTCTAATGTATACAGTACTTTCAGGATGGAAGGCTCTGAAAAAAATCCGTACCTAGCATAATCCTGGCTACTAGACTCAGAAACAGGACAAACGATTTTCTGTATGGTTTTGCTACAAGCATTGATAATTGTTGTAGTTAGTACTTTATTGTGTCCACTGAATAATTATCTATGTATTATATCGGACAGTCCCTCAAAACACTCTTGGGTCAAGAATCTAAAAAAGTTGTTATGATTTCTGCTTTAATAAACTTCAATCTATAATTGCATAAAAATAACAGACTATTGAACACTTTGCAGCTACAAATGACATTTGTTTTGTTCCTGTTATTAATGAATTGAAATTTAATGCGATTCGTCTTACGAGACGATTTATAAAGTCCCCTTTCGGCATCCGATGACTTATTTTTGGTCCTTTTTCGGTAGAAAAGGTCCTTTTCGGTGTTTAGTAGGACCGCGGCTCGGGTTACACCCTTTTTTCCGAACATTATAGATTTGGTCCGTTTTACTGCAGTATTCATATTCGTCCGCCGTTATTGTACTTAAAGGTACCTTAAACGGTATTGTGCTTTAAAGTAAAGGACTTTACAAACGATGATATTTGACAAAAAATTGATCAAAATCGGTGGAAAATTAAGTAAGTTATAGACAATTGAATATTTTAACATTGGTGCAAAAGGCGCCGCAATTTTGAATATTTAATGAGGTTTCATAAAAATTAAAATTCATTTCATAAGAGGTTGTTATTCTCATTAAAGTGGTTTATTTTTTTCTAGAGGTTGGTAGGGGGGCGGGGGGGGGGTGGGGGCAGGGTTGGGAGGGAATGATTGCTTTTCACTAGAATTAAACTATTATAAAAAAAAATCTGTAGCAAAATTATTCTTAAAAACCCTTTATAATTGGTTTTGCATATTTAATTTGGGCTGTGTGACGTCACAAAGCCTACAATGGCGGCATCCATGACAGCCATTTTAAAATAATCAAACCACCATAACTTCCTTACTTCTACGCCGATTTTGAAAACTCTTGCATTGAAATAAATGCCTTGTTAAGCATTTTACTCAACATCACGAAAACATACCTATATAATTTTGACCCCCTTAAACCCCACTTTTCTACAGTAAAACGGGTTTAAAGGGGTAAACATTATTTTACTTATTTCTGCTCAAAAACATAGATTGTGGGTACTCATTAGAACCGCCTCACCGAGGCGGTTCTAACGAGTACCCACATTCTATGTTTTGGGCAGAAATATGAAAAAAAAATCTGAATTTTTATCTGAAAAGTTTCTGTTTTTGGTGGTGAAATATTCAATATATTTGAATAGGCGTGTTTTCGTAATGAGATATACTTACTACTTATATTGCGTTCCCCTTTAATATCATAAAAAAGAAAAATTATTTCTTCAAAAGTTTGAAGTTTTCTTTGGTTTTGTTGATATATTGGATACTTATAAGCATCAGAGTGTAAGGTTGATTTGTTTTAAGGCAGAATTTGCGTTATCAGCGTTAGCAAGGAACTATTTGTATCATAATATTTCAAGCTTTTTATCTTCGCCTGCAGAATATCAGAAATCTCTTAACCCTTAGAAGGTGATGACAAATATTTAAATAACAAAATAAGAAATGATTAATAGGATGCGACGGTCCATAATAATTATAGTCATTTTGTTAATATTTTCTTATTTTTACAATAAAATAGGACGTGGCGGTTCAGGAGACGATTAGCATTAACTGTCAAGTCCTATTTTCTGGGTTAAACAAGAAAAATATTAACAAGAGAATTTGCTCAGCGTATAAAGAATTCAAAGCAGCAAATATCTTTAACTTCAATGGTTTCAGTACTGCAATCCATTAGAACTTATTCAAAAAATATAGTATCTTATCAATGATCTTTACAAATAAACAATTTCCATCACGAAAACACGCCTATATAATTTTGACCCCCTGAAACCCCACTTTTATATAGTAAAACTGGGGTTTACAGGGGTGTACATTATTTTTCTTATTTCTGCTCAAAACATAGATTGTGGATACTCGTTAGAACCGCCTCGACGAGGCGGTTCTAACGAGTACCCACAATCTATGTTTTGAGCAGAAATTTGAAAAATATCATAATTTTTATCTGGAAATTTTCCCGTTTTTGGTTGTAAAATTTTCAATATATTTGAATAGGCGTGTTTTCGTAATGATACCAAAACTTTAAGCGGAATATGTTTTTGATGTCTGTAATTTACAAGCCGGCAATTTTGTATATTGATCTGGAAAAGAATATATGAGCTTTTGTTTTTATTATAATGCATAGATAGATTAGGTTATTTCTCCACGAAAACATGTTGATAATCATTATTAGACTGGCTCCAGTCAATTTCTCATTTTTTTTTTTCATATTTAGTTATTTTTCTGAACATTGTTTTTTTTTTTTTTTTGTTTTTTTTTTATTTTCTCTCTTCAATACTTATTTCTCTTACATCTATTCGCCTGTTCTAACAGAAACCAATACGGGACGTAACCGAATAAATCTTTAAAAGCTATACAAGATTTGTATACCTTTGAAAAGAAAAGAGACAATGATAGAAAAGATAGTGTCTGGAGACAGACTAAATCATTATAAGCGTTTCATATTTTTTTGCTTATTGGTACAGAGATTAGGTCGCATTTTGAGAAAAAAAAAAACTGATCTGAAAGTGCATTCAGATCCCTTAATTGAACATTACGAAAACATGCCTATTCAAATATACTGAAAATTTTACCACCAAAAAATGAAAGATAAAAAATTCTAACAGTTTTCATATTTCTGCTACAAATATAGATTATGAATACCCGTTAGAACCGCCTCAACGAGGCGGTTCTAACGAGTACCCCCAATCTATGTTTTTAGCAGAAATATGAAAATTAATGTATACCCCTATAAACCCCAGTTTTACTATATAAAAATGGGGTTTAAGGAGGTCAAAATTATATAGGCATGTTTTCGTTATAAGAACTAGATTGACCGGAGTATGCAATAATTATTCTCTCGAATCACATTTTTCTTCCTTGCGTACTTGAACATTGCAAAAATAAAAATAAAAAAAAAATATGAATGTAAAACTGAATACTAAAGCCGTTGAATAGACTGCAACTGAAAAGGTTGGATAGGCCGCATGCACGTTACAGCCAGTCTGATCCTTTCTTGTTCAATATAGACTAGGCTGCGATCCAGTAAAACTAGTTGAAGCTCCTAACCATGCCGTCGTCTCTTACAAAACATAGGTCACTGTCACCTATATGTTGACATTTCACTTACTTAATACCAGGAATTATCTGCTGCACATCTCGTATTCTGTATGGCCTAGGATTCACCAAATTCGATACATAGGTACAGCTACTAGCTACTAAAGTCGGTGTGTGGCGTGCCACAAGTAGGTCACTGTGACCTGTATTTTGATAGTTCACCTACATTATATACAACAAACTCGTCTGGATTATATCTCATGCACTTCATTACCTAGGCTTAACAGAGTAAGAATATAGGTACCTCCATTGATGATAATCCTCGCGTTTCAACTGTAGATCAATATGACGTATACTTAAGCTCTGACCTACTTTATATAAAACATTATCCAGCATATACATGTCTCTCCTAAATGATGACTTAATTGGGCCTACCAACTTTAATTTACTAGACAGTATTTTTTTTCTTGTACCAAATGAAGGCCACTGTAGCCTATTTGGTGAACACTGATCTACTATATACAAAATCATCTCTCTCCGACGAAAAGATGTTTGCTCAATTTTAAATTTAAATGCATGTTTAATCTAGTGAGGGACTATGGATTGTATTGCAATACTTTGTCTTGTTACAACACACACACTTTGTCTTGTTACAACACACACACACACACACACACACACACACACACACACACACACACACACACACACACACACACAGACACACACACACACACACACACACACACAGACACACACACACACACACACACAGAGACAGACAGACAGACAGACAGACAGACAGACAGACCATATTCGTGTTCAAAGCATCCAAACAGTTTACAAGCTTATTCGTGTTCTCAGGCTTACAAAAACATGTATACAACAAAAGTCTTAAATACACGGGCAGTTATTCAAGGCGGTATAACTGTGTTACAAATTTACAGAAAATCATGAAACTACTTAAAGCGCAACATAGAATGCACTCAGTCAAATTACGTGGGAGAACGACATATCATCACGAAAACACGCCTATATAATATTGACCCCCTTAAACCCCACTTTTATATAGTAAAACTGGGGTTTACAGGGGTATACATTATTTTTCTTATTTCTGCTCAAAAACTTAGATTGTGGGTACTCGTTAGAACCGCCTCGGCGAGGCGGGTCTAACGAGTACCCACAATCTATGTTTTTGAGCAGAAATAAGAAAAATATCAGAGTTTTTTTATCTGAAAATCTTCAGTTTTTGGACGTGAAATTTTCTATATACTTGAATAGGCGTGTTTTCGTAATGTCAAGGTATAAAATATGCAGCACAGACACATAGGTAACAATAGAAATGTTTGCGGGAGTAATTATTTTGAGTAACCTGGATTTAACAACAAATGACATTTTAGACTTACTTGTGGTGTAGTCACCGTATTTTGAACCTAAAACCTACGGGTCAGTCTGGACTAAACCACTTGTCCGTATGATTGACCGGTTTCTGGACATATGGTTCGGTGTCATTTACGCAATTTTCTTTAAGACTCAGTACTCTGGGTAAAATTTTTCAGCAGGTGACATATTGAAATATTTTTCTTAGTTGTTTTTTTTTCCAGAAAACAGAATTTGACATTTCATGCAAATTGTCTCCAATGGAGACAATTAGCATGAAATGCCAAATGCTGATTTCTGGAAAAAAAAAATAAAAAATATATCATGAGTTTGCCCAGAGAGTGGTAAAGGTTAAAATACACTCAAATGAACTCACTTAGCTATATAGATATATATGTACTCATATAATAAAAAAAACATGACAATTGATTACATATACTTTAACGCTTAGCATGTTGGGTAAAAAGTTCAGCAGGCGAAATTTAGATTTGTTTTCTTATCTTTCAAGAAAACAGGATTTGACATTTCATGCAAATTGTTTCCAATTTGCATGAAATGTCGAATCATGTTTTCCGAGAAAAATAAGAAAATATCACCTTTATGTCGTGCATGTATGTTAAATTATCCCAGTTTGGTGAAGGTTAACGCACCTATGTGAAATATGTGCGTTTTAGACATCACTTTTTAAGCATAATGGATTTTTTTTTCTTATTTCTCCACCTAAACATATGTTTAAACACCATTCTAATATAATTGTAACTATTTTTTTTTTTTTGTTAATATTCAAATATTAACCAAATATTAACCAAATATGAGCTGAGACACGCTCGTCTTTTTTTTTTTTTGTGTGTGTGTGTGTGTGTGTGTTATTTATTTTATTTTATTTTATTTATTTTTTTTTTTTTTTTTTTTATTTTTTGCTTTTTTTTTTTTTTTTTTGTTCGGCGTGGTAAGAGCAATAAGCTTAGACACAGCATTTCCTAATAATAAAAATGTTTAAAACTACAACTACGATAATTGGCAACAAATATCCGTATATCCACTAGACTGAGGTCTTTTTTCCTATTTTTGGCTTAACAGTGCATTTCCCTTAGCGATTCCAGTGGAAGTTCCTTTCGCAACTGGATAGTTTAACCGAAATTCACTAATTGTTTACAAGGAGAGAATTATTGGCTAACACAGCCCCAACAAAAATACACAAGTGGCGTCTTCATGCTTCCAGAGAAAAGAAAATTATTTTCAAACAGGTTTTAATTGCAAGGAGACAATTTTATACAAATTTAAAGGAGTAGTTTCGAAATAATTCAAGATATTGTCATTATTTCACGATGTTCTGGTAGCAACAGTCCTAGTCCTGTATACATGAAGCCAGAAGTTTAAAAAAAAATACTTATATCAGTGGAAAATTCATAACTTCTGAAGGACACAACCTGTTAAACAAACAACATCGTAAGAACATAACAACGCGGTTTAGACATTGCCGCTATGTCATGATGACGTCGAAACGACATCGCGGTATGTGTTTGCTGAGAAATGACGTCGCGACGACGTCGAAACGATGTTGTTATGCGTCTTTGCTAGGAAAGTAACTCATACCGTAACATATCTGGTTATTTTGCAAGTGGCTTTCTAGTACAGTCGACTCTCGTTATCTCGAAATCCAAGGGACTCTATGAAATACTTCGAGATATCCATATCTCGACATATCAGATTTTCAGAATTGAGGAAAAAAATAGGGAAAAAAAATAATTCGAACAACCAGATTTAACAAATATATATGTAATTGGACTCTTGAAGTTAGTGATATATTGAAAATATTGTGGAAAAGAGTAAAAATTGCTCCTTAACAATTTCTCCCCTTTTCCAAAATATTTTTTACCTGTTGTTAGATTTTCATGTTTAGGCAGGTACCATATTTTCACTTAGAGATAAGCGATTATTCGGGATAAGCGAGGTCATTTGTATATAATTTCATGCCACATCGTTGTAAAGAAGCAATAGTATTTAACTTAAGTATTGGGTTAGTACGACCAGAGCAAACAGTGTAGAAAGTGCAGAAAGCGGCGTCTGATCAGGCTATGCACTGTTTGCTACTTACCTAGAAATTTTAAAGCCACATTAACAGATAGGTAAAACGTTTGCCTCTCGCCAATCCTTTTTCTAGACACATCATAGTAGTTAAATGGATTTGTTCAAATTTTAGGGACAATCATGGTAAGGAATTAAGGTGGTCCAATAATTAAGGTAACCACAGATTACGAGTCAACGTATAAACCTCGTACGTCTACTTTCTCAGAAAGCCGGGTTTAATACCTTGGCCATACACATGCGATGTGTGCTCATACGTCAATTTTCGTACGTCTAGGCCAACAACACTAGCCAATTGAATATAGTAATTGGTTAATGTCCTGAACCCAGTTGTTCAAAACTAACGATGTCGTTAGTTAACGTATCGTTAAAACTTTGATCATAAAATATGGCATACATAGAGGATCTTACACGAGTGGTCATTTATATGAAACTTATGAAACGAGCTTTCGGCGAGTTTCATAAATTTAATAGCGAGTACAGCTCGCGACGCGCGAAGCGAACGAAGTTAGCTCTACGGTAGGGAATATGACCAAGGCAAAGTACCATACAACGATATATACTTTCAGCAGAAATTGCTCTGACCAATTTTCTTCCTTTTTTCTTCCCGGAAGTTGTCATCGGAAGTTGGCAGGACTGGGGACTAATAAGCGTCACGAAGTGACAAGAAACTAGTTTCAATAAGTGTCACAAACGTATTTTGCTGATTACTTTTATTATTTATTATTGATTTACATATATTTTTATAAACTGATATTCATTCTTAAATGATGCTGTGAAGGACTTTTGAAGAGACTACAGCTAGGTCTGTGCTGTGCTCGCATTTAGGCTAAGCTTATTTTCATATTATGAAATGACCACGAGTGTAAGATTCTGTTTATCTTCTGACCCGTTTAAATTGGATTTTATCGCCTTTAAAGTTGACAATTGTTCAACAGAAAATGCATGGTAAACATGGACGTCGTCATGACGTTACTTAGTGTCGCCAAAGTGTAATGCAACATCATATGATAAACGCTAATATTTTTGCTGACAAAATGTGAGTAGCTGTTGCATTTGCAAAAGCTACTCCCATTTTTTCAGCAAAAAACAAAACTGTGAGTGAGATATTGTACTTACTAGAACAGTTGACATTTTGACCAGTAACCAGCTCGTTAAGCCAACGAAGCGTTGAACAACTGGGCCCTGAAGTAGAACTGAGGTCCTCACAGTTTTAATGAGTGCTTAACTTTGACCACTCTCTTGGCAGATTTGGCAAATTGATGATATTTTCCTATTTTTTTTTTTTTTTTTTTTTCGGAAAAATTGAATTTGACATTTCTTACAAATTGTCTCCTCTGAGACAATTTGAATGAAATGTCAAAATCTATTTTCAGGGCAAAAAGAAGAAACAATATTACAAACGTACAATGTATAACCTACTGACCGCGAATACGAATAACGTATATCGCAAATAACTTACGTAACGCACATAACATGTATATGTATATCGCGAATAACATGTGTATTGAGAATAACATGCATATATATTTTGATGTACATGATTCATGATAAACATGTTATTTTCGCAATACGCGTCATCCGCGATTCAGAAGTTATTAGCGATATACATGTTATTCGCGGGGAGTAGGTTGTTAGCGATGTACGCCCATTTTTTCACCCATTCATATCTAATGGTCCATAAAAGAAGACTTGCGATAAACGCAGAACCAGTTCAGAGCAATGCGAAGCCTGACGAAGGTCTTCATTCCTTGTCATAATAGAGCGTGTAAAATGGCTCGCTTCTACATGTAAATACATATTCCAAGATAGACAAATGCACTGATAATAACTGGGTAACTAGTTAGGCGAAGATCAGAGGCCTTGAACTGTTGTTATCTTCATCTCAAATGGAAAATGTTAATTTTTCCGATGGCCAGGTCGGAAACAGATACAAATATGACGCAGCCTATATGCATTTTCTTCTCACTAATCTCAGTTCGCAAAATCACTTGTCCATCAAGGCGTTATCTTTAGAGGAATGAATACGCTTTCAGGGGAGGCAGCTTTGTCAAAATAGTTTTCGCCTACTATTTGAAAAGGGGTCTTATGTAAAGGAAAGACATTACGAAAACACGCTCATTCAAATATATTGAAAATTTTACCACGAACAACTGAAAGTTTTCAGATAAAAATTCTAATATTTTCACATTTCTGCTCAAAACATAGACTTAGGACTCGTTAGAACCGCCTCGCCGAGGCGGTTCTAACGAGTACCCACAATCTATGTTTTTGAGCAAAAAATAAGAAAAATAATGTATACCCCTGTAAACCCCAGTTTTGCTATATAAAAGTGGGGTTTAAGGTGGTAAAACTTATATAGGTATGTTTTCGTGATGAACTGGTTTCAGCTAGTAGATCTTTCTTTATAAAGTTGGCTACTTTTCAGAGATTAAAGCGCGGGAAAGCAAACAGGAAATCGCAAAATTTGTCCTTGTAGAAACTGACGGACAAACTACCAAGTGTATCCAGATACGGCAAAAAATATATCGATATATTTACTAGACAGACCCCCACCCCACACCTCCCCCCCCCCCCCACCCCCCCCACCCCCCCTTTTTTTTTTTTTTTTTGCAGTGTCCTGCTTTCTTGCCAACAAAACCCAGTGGGCACATGGCACTTATGCAACGTCGCATTAACGTCTATGCAACGACACGGCATCGCACCGACGTTCCTGCAACATTGTCTTAATGTTGCTTGCCAACTGGGAAGCTACTCCTGTAAGAGACAGTCTTTTCAGAAAGGAGACAATAATGTTTTGACAAAGTTACCTTTAATACCCCTGAAAATGTACCAATTCCCCTAAATGTGTTTCGCTGGAGTAAACCGTGTGGTGTTGTCTAATACAGTCTGTATCCTTGCGTAGGGATATCTACACTTATTAGCTGTCAGGTGATATGAAATTCAAATGAGTCGCAACGGGAGAAAACGTACCTTCTGACATGTGCGCCCAAAGAAGACTCAAATCAGCCTGCGCATCCGCACAGTCTGATCAGCGTCTTCCTTGTCTGCGTGAAGAAACTTCGCATCCTTAGCTATCCAAAATGCGTCCAGTAAAGATTCTGATCAGACTGCGCGAATGCGCAGGCTGATCTGAATCTTCGCTGGGCGCACGTGTCCGAAGGCACCTTTCCGGACGATTCGGTTCAAATTAGCTTCAGAATTACCAATACTATCTTCTAGACATATTTGATAAATTTATTGCTTATAAATTGACAGTTCATGAATTTCCAAATTGATTTCGGAGTATGTCGACGAACTAATGAAATTGATATAGGATATGTAAAAAAACAACATACACCATAATGCCAGCTAAGAACAAAACAATAAAGGGTCAGATGAGTCTACAAAAATCTTTGCTGTTGGTACATGTAACTTTGAACCTTGTAGAACCTCTGGAATAAAGAATGGCGAAGGTACTTGCCAGAGAGAGCAGATATAATGACTGGCGTTGACCATCCCTATTGGCGCATTTCATCACGTACATGTACATATCGGGTTTGATTTTAATGTTCCTTTTTTAAGCCTTGTTTACTACAGTCGAACTGCAATGGTTCGCACATTTTTGAGACCATGGAAATTTGTGTTCTCAACATGGGTAGTTAGAGCCACTAAGGGTTGATTAAAGCACCAGGTCAGGGCGCAGATTGGGATAATTTAGGATGTTTTTTCGATCTCCTATAAAATAATGGTATGTTGAATGTATTCATTGAGAATGAGGCGAGTCTAGCGAATAATTACAACATACATTTTCATGAAGAAAAAGAAAAAAAATCCTTACAATATCCCTAAATTTTTGTTTTCTTGTGCTATCAGAGGACTTTTCTTGGGAATCAGAAACGAGTTCGAATAACGCACGGTAAACGAGCCATCGGTCTTCGAGTTATTTTGGTTATTTTGTTTTTTCTTTTTTCAGGTTTGAGAACTGAAGAATTTGATTAGTTTTATTATCACTGGGACCTGGAAAAAATGCCTATGGACAGACGATGTTGAGCTTACTAAACTGCGGGTCATGGTTCCGTTCTTGGCTCCCAATGTTTAAACTGGTATAAAAATGTTCGTCACAGAATTACAGTCATAAAGTCAAACATTATCTTAAAATATGGTTTAAAATATTTTCGTTATCACTTCTGTGTGTTGAAAATAAAAATATATCATCAATGACATCTGAAAGGGAAATTCCAAATTCTCAAAACTACAATCTTTCACCAGTTTTCCAATCATCGGTATTACTTCCGAAGAAAAGTGTTCCGATTGAAACCGGAAACGGATGTGACAGTGTTGCGCCGGACCTCCAGTCACGTGCCTTGATGAATGGTTCTGAGTTCAGTAGTAAGCTGAACATGAGTGTTCTCGGTAACGAGACCAGTTCGGATTACTACTGGGGAGTTCTTCTATTGTTACCAATTGTTGTGTTCGGAGTGGCGGGAAATATTCTCGTCTGCATGGCGGTGTCAATGGAGAAACGACTTCAGAGCGTAACGAATTATTTCTTGCTGTCGCTGGCCATTACGGATCTTTTAGTGTGTCTGATTGTATGGCCATTCAGTATGTTGAATGAATTTATGGGTAAGTGCATTATGGATTTTAATTATGTAAGTCATTTAGTATTGTTTCTCAGTTTTATACATGTAGATGCATTATGATTACACCTATAATGCATTTGGTATTATAGGTTGTATGCACCCATATATCAATTTCGATCGGACTAGTCCATTGAATACAGTAGTTGGTTAATGCTCTATAGTAGAACTGACATTCTCACATTTTACCATGAGCGAAGATCCAGACCTTTCGAGTGTAAACCTTTACCATCCCCAGAATGGATTCAGCAGACGCCAAATCGATTATATTTTTCTTAACTTTCCTAATAAGAAGACTCTGGCATTTCTTGCAAATTGTCTCCATAGGACAATGTGCATGAAATGTCAAAGTCTACTTTCTAGAACCGCATCTCTTCAAAAAGCCTGTTCTATTGAGTACATACAATGTGCATGTATCTTTTGGTGCTAACATGTTCAAAATTATCACTAAAATTCACATCAGCTGGACCCAAACGGTTTGCTTGGGGGAATTGGCACCCTAATAACTTTTTTTTCTTTTTTAAGTAAAGAGATTTTAGTAAGCAGGGAAGCAGTCCATTTCTGCTAATATGATTTAACCCTTTCAACCCTAAGTGTTTGAAAAAGACTCTTCCATCTCTGCATTTGGACACATCCATTGCTATCAAAAGGGTGACGGTTGTTAATAAAGAACACACTGGCGAACAGTGTAGATCCAGGTGAGACGGCTCATTATGAACCGTCTCATCTGGATCTGCACTGTTTGCAAAAGTATCTGACTTCGTCTACTCGGCTGAAAGGGTAAATGAATTCAGAAAATGAATTAAAAATATGAATACATGTGTATCTTGCCACTACATTTGATATAAATCCAAGCTAGTTTACTGCCATATCAATGTACTTTATGATTTCGATTTGTCCGTGATCATGGTAAAGCGGGTTCTTACGGGAATAAATTTCGACACTCGGTATTGTCCGACTTTACTAGCTCCATTTGATTAAAAATGACTACATTAACAACCGCTTATTCAAATTACATTGTATCACTGGCTAAAGTATGCAAAACTCAGCACTCTCCAGGTAAGGTGTTCGAGCTCTTAACTGGCCTCTTTTTCCGGCCTCCACGTGTGTCCGCTTTGATTGTTATCTTTCATAATCCCGGGCAAATTATTAAAAAGACTTTGGAAACCTAAAAATCCTTCTAACTAGCATTTTTGTTTTAAATTTATTTATTTGCATTCAAAATAAAGGCAAATCTACAACAATTTCGTACTGTTGGGGGGGCGGGGGGGGGGGGGGGGGTAACACGAAATAAGCAAGACGAATGCTTTTATCGCAGTTTGCAAATTAAAATATATCCATATTTCATTCTCTACAACACCAAGTATTAGCTTTCATGTAAAGCTTGGTTTACGCTTAGCACCGAGCACACGTTGAATGCTACAGTACATGTAGTATTCAACGTGTAGGTTCTCACTTTAGTTGTAAGCAGCAATGCGCATTAGATTACTGTTCATGAATAGACTCAATAAAACGAGTCTGCTATTTCCGTTTATTTGTTCATACAATGTCAATAGTATAGGATGCCATTATGGCCCACTATACTACTAACGTCGTATTGACGTCAAAGCAACGTCATGATGTTACAACGACGTTGATACGAAGTTGTATAAACGTAATGTGCTGCAGGGCTCTATCTCAAATTTATAACGTAAATAACAGTTTTCAAAAAAAATAAGTGAAGATACCCAAGAAATGCCACAATCACGAAGCACAGCCCTGGCGATGCCATTACGAATACACGCCTATTCCATTATATTGAAAATTTCACCGTCAAAAACTGAAAATTTTCAGATAAAAAATGCTGATAATTTTCATATTTCTGCTCAAAACTTAGATTGTTGATACTCGCTAGAACCGCCTCGCCGAGGCGGTTCTAACGAGTACCCATATTCTATGTTTTTGAGCAGAAATAAGAAAAATAATGCATACCTTTGTAAACCCCAGTTTTACTATACAAAAGTGGGGTTTAAAGGGGTCAAAATTTTCGAGATGCACTAAAAGAAGAAGAGATGAGGAACAAATAAGGACAAAACAACTTCAAACGCCACATATTGCACCATAGATGAAAAAAAAAAAAATAAATAATTGCCACATAAGAACCGCCTTGGAACAGTCAGTAGAAAAACTACCGTGGAACTTAAGCCAGGTTTACTCGCACGAAAGCTCACCCCTACTTCTTATATAGCTCCAAATTACAGATATATGTTCTGTGAAAAATCGCAAGAGTCATAAATCATTTATTACTATTCCAACGAGATGGACGAAAAATGTTGGTGACAATCAATGGCATGCCTACATGAAGGGCTTAACGCTTTCAAACCTGAGTTTCTGAAGTGGACTCTTCTATCCTTGAATTTGGACACTGATGCAAATAGGGGTTCAGTCTAAAATCAAAAACACAATGATTAACAGTGTAGATTCTGATGAGACGACTCGTGACGAGCCATCTCATCTTGATCTACACCGTTTGCAAAGGCATCTGTATTGGTCTGCAGGGATGAAATAGTTCAAGCATTTATCGGTACAATAACCTGCGTCAAACATTTCCTAAGTTTTATCAGAGTCATTCTGAATTCACGTTGGCTTGAAATACTTCTGCAGGAAGGTCTACTGAAACACGAATTTTCCCAGCAAACACACAACGTCGCATCAACGTCGTTACAACGTCGCTGCAACGTCGTGACGTTGCAGCGACGTTCTAACAACGTTGTAACCACGTTGTATGTTTGCTGGGATGAGACGTAGTATATAAATTCCAAAGGATTGTTGGTAACACGGATGTTTCGGAACAATTAAAAAAGATTGTCAAGCGCTACAAAACGATTACAACATTAATGTATGCGGAAAACTACATGCATGGTTGTAAACCCAATTATTGTTGATAAATTTTCTTCCTTCTTTAATTGCACGACACTGAGTCGGTCCTCGGATTGAATGACGGTCTCTTACTCAATCTTCTTCCTTTCGTCTACAATCTCATAGTTGGCTTTTGAGGCGTCTTTATTTGTTCCTCATCTCTCCATCCCTGGGTGCCTCAGAGGGGCAGTGCTTCGTGATTGTGACATTTCCTGGGTATCTTAACTTATGTTTTTGTTCAAATTTTAGTACACGTATGATTGATTTTAGTGTCCCATTATTTAGGCATAAGATGGTATATAAGCAAAGCGATTAGATCTGGTAAGAAAACATTATATCGACAGATGTGACTGATTATGTCGGCTGGAAGAAGACACAGGTCAGTCATTTGTCGCTTATTCTGCTTTCTAATGCATTTTGTCCGAAAAAAAGAATGTAGCTAAATTCTGTGGATTTCGAATGTGCACCAGCGAGCACATGTCGTTTATGCAAAAGTCGCATTAATGTCGATGCAACGTCATGACGTTTATACAACGTTGTTTTAACGTCGATGCAACGTCATGACGTTTGGATGCATCGAAGTTAATGCGACAGTTGTATCAACGTCGTGTGCCCGGTGGGTGGTTTTTAAAGCCAACAAAGTAGCATGTGCACCAGCCTGGGCATCCGCCCAATGTGATCAGACTTCGCTGTCCGCATGAAAAAAGCTTGGGTCCTCATCACGAGAACATATCTATATAACTTTGACCCCCTTAAACCCCACTTTTATATAGTAAAACTGGGGTTTACAGGGGTATACATTATTTTTCTCATTTTGCTCGAAAACATAGATTGTGGGCACTCGTTAGAACCGCCTCGTCGAGGCGGTTCTATTGAGTACCCACAATCTTTCTTTTTGGGAAGAAATATTAAAAAATATTTGAATTTTTGTCTAAAAATTTTCAATTTTTCGATGATTAACTTTTCAGTATATTTGAATAGGCATGTTTTCTTAATGTTAACTACCCATTGAGCGCATAGCAAAAAACTGGGCGGATTCTCAGGCTGAATGAGTTCGCTGGGCGCACATCCATTTTGTTAGTTTTGTCAAGAGGAGACTCATATTATTCATCAACTGTGATTTTTTTTAACGTAATTGTCCTTTTAATCTGGTAACTGTGATGTTTCGCTGATATGATAGAGACTCCTACGCAGAGCAGAGTTTGTAATTTTGAGCTGCACCAGAATTAAGGGCGAGTTTTCGATTGAGTAAAAATATAGTGAAGATACCAAGGAAAGGCCACTTCCACGAAGCACAGCCCTCCATAGGCACCAAAGAAAAGAAAGATGAGGAACAAATAAGGACAATAGAAACGCCATATATGAAACCACAGTCGCACAAACAAAGAAGAATTGCAACAGAGAAACCGCCTTGGAATGGTCACTGTTCTCTAATAAAATTGTTGGATACCACACAATGTATGAATAAAAGGCCTGTATGATACTTTACGCATAGCAACAGATAAGGCGCTTTTTGCATCCGAAAAATGCTGATATCTTTCTTATTTCTCCATGTTGTGGATACTCATTAGAAGCGCCTCGTGGAAAAATAAGAAAAATATTATGTGGATACCCCCTCTTATCTGTAGCTATGTTTACGTATGCGATGTGAATCTGAGCATTTTGCGCAAGACCAAAGGCACTTTTTCGCTTGATACGGCCAATCTGTCCTGAGTCCACACCAATTGGGTAGGAAGCAACACCAGCTTGCTTTTCACGCGCCTTTCGCCAGAACAGACATCTACAAATAAAGCTTAGGTTTGAGACTGGAATGCACTCCCACCTTCAACAGTGTTCTCAGCTGAAACTGCTGAGGATAGTAGTGTCTCAGGATTTGTAACATTGGCCAGGTCTAGAGATTTATCACACTGTTGCAAATTCTTGATGAACAAATGTCATCCGCACAGTCTGATCAGGGCATTCACTGTCCGCTAACAAACTCATTGGGTACAACAGACTGAATGAAGAGCAAAGGCCCGGATGATACTTTGCGTATGCGCAGGTTAATCTGAACCTGAGCATTCTGCGCATGTTGGAAAGCACTTTTTTCGCTTGACGCGGCCCATTTATACAGGCATGTCTGTCAGAACAGTTAGAGTAAATATGTTTTGTCATGAATATTTTGACTTATTCAGTTATAATCAGGACAAATTAACCAATATATTGACTAATATTCGGGTCCATTGCTTGTGGTGAGAGAAATCGAATAACCCAATAGCGTGCGTAATAAATTTCATTGTGTGCTGTGACAGAAAACATGATTTTGACATGGCGTTGAATAAAGTCGTGACAGAACAGTCCGTGTTGGGATTGCACGATATTTCTAATAAAAACGTTCTTCGTGAAAGATTGTTGTCACGGGCATCTGTGTGTTCAATATTATCTGTTTCGTTTTGATGTCAAATTGATGCCCTCTCTGCACTTCTCTTGAACTATAAGTTCCTTACACACATTAGAAACACAGAGCATGCTGGTACGTAACAATTTCATTACGAAAACATGCCTATTCAAATATATTGAAAATTTTCCACAAAGAAATGAAAATTTTCAGATAAAAATTCTGATATTTTTCTTATTTCTGCTCAAAACATAAATTGTGGGTACACGTTAGAACCGCCTCGACGAGGAGGTTCTAACGAGTACCCACAATCTATGTTTTTGAGCAGAAATAAGAAAAATAATGTATACCCCTGTAAACCCCAGTTTTACAATATAAAAGTGGGATTTAAGGGGGTCAAAATTATATAGGCATGTTTTCGTGATGTAGCAACTGGGCTGCGTTCAATGAAGCAAAGTTCTCCCGATAGTTTTTTTTCAAAAACTAGTTTGCATCTCCTGAACGATTATTGTAAACCCTTCTTCTGTGACGTCAAATAAGAGATTAGCCATTATTCTCGTTGACGAGGCTTGATGTTAGATCGAATAAATTATACCAATAGTTATTAATTTTATAAGGGACAGAATATATAAAAATCAACCCAGTAAACATGTCTATATTTTTATTACGAACAAACATACAAAACATTTAATCGCATATTCCGCGATCTTTGTTGTGCCAAGAAACAGCTTGAGAATATTCGCTACCTTCCACTGCTACATGTATCTGTCACAACTGGGCGGCTTTTGTTTGCGAGTGACCACGAACGTCTCGGTTAACTTAAGTCATTACTGGAGTACATGCTACCAGCCCGGTAAAGCAGAGACTCGGTAACTCAATTTCTATGACAAGAATACGTCTCCGGGATTCCGAAAAGGTACCCTAAAACAATATCAATATACTGAAATGTCATAAGAATAACTTGTCACAGATTTTGTTGCATTAACAAAAGGTTCCAAAAGATTATTTGATCTTCACATGAGCACTGAGTAGAAATTGATTTCAGTAATTAATACTGTAAGAATTTTCAGTCTGTTTTTAACTAAAATACACAAAAGAATACCTAGCATTTTCATTTCACACAAAACCAATACATACCCACATAGAATAATATATATATGTATATATATAATATATATATATATATATATATATATATATATATATATATATATATATATATATATATATATATATATATATATATATATAACAACAACAATACACAGACTTTTACAACCCAAATAAATAAATACCAACAAAGGGGATAACAAACCTTAAACCAGTAAACCAGCAGCCAAGACTCTGATCAGACGGCGCTGGGATCACATTGCCGAAGGTACATTTCTTTCGTTGCGGCTCAAACAACTAATCATTATTATCAAAAAACAATGATACAGTAATTAAACTTTCAGAGTAATGACATAACAGAGCGTCCCCTGGGCATCATAGTACGCAGTATACATTTACAATAATTATAGACTTTTTCTGATTCCAAATGAATTTCCGTCCTTGGGGAGTTACTTGTATCAAAAACATGTATCGTAACATACACTGATGTTCATTCAGTTAGGCCTAATCTCCAATACATGTATCAGTAAATTTAATTTAGAGGGAAAGCTCTTAGAATATATTCTTCAGCAACGATGCTTCCTTAGGTCACCAAGGAAGTTATTGGTACATATAAAGCAGACTTTGAGTTCAGCTATCGTATTTATTCTAACTACTTAAACTTTATTCTAACTTTATTTAACGTTGATTTAACATCAATACTAACACCCAAGCTCGTGTTGTTTCTTATTTGTCTTTACATTTCTAACCATGCTTTATCTAAGGTATTTGAGCATAGGACTTTTCTCGCGGGCTATCAAAGGTAACCGGTCATATTACTGTTGCGAGAGTTGCGCTCCTGGTAATTATGGACGCAAGCTTACAATATTGGTCGAAACATAAATATACATAATTAATTATATTAGTACGACAGAAAATGATCTATGAAAATTGCAGTTCTTTGACTTTTTTTCCTGATGAGTTCCTCTGCAGGTTATACCATTTAAACACATTCGTTTTACTTCTTGTTTCCATCTTGTATTGTTGACATGTACGAAAACAAAACAAAGGTCGGTTAACATTCTTATTTTGCTGTTTTATACCTGTCCTCCATAGGTCCATCGCGGCACTCCAATCCCATGCATTTAGCAATTCTTTCATGAACACAGGATACAAGTTTTTTGTTTGTTTTTATTTTATTTTATTTTACATCGTTTTCATTTTTTACATTGTCAGCTGATTCACATGAGTAATCCACCATCTTGAATATTCGTCATCGAACCTTGTAGCTACGTAACCGTGTGACGTAATGCTCAAGAGGAATTGTCAACTACCAAAGGGGGAAGTCTGGTAATAATAACATTAATAAAAAATAATAAAAATAATCTCATTTATGCAAAAAAAAATCGCTCAATGAGGAGTGTTAGAAAAGAAATAAATTATTACGAACCGTGCTCAATTGCCCCAGATAAAGCACAGTTGAGTTTTGATTGTACCCATTTGAACACTCGCTCGCTGCGCTCGCTCGTGTTCAAAGGGGTACAACCCAAACTCAGTTCAGACTAATTTATTTCTTAATTTTGATACAACGTCGATTCAACATTGATTCAACGTATTGACGTTGAATCAACGTTGAATATGTGTTGTTTCAACATTGTATGCCTACCGGAATGCCCAAGAAACTTTTACCTTAAATCACTGTCTACACATTTTGTTACCTTGCAGCGAGGACTGTTAAGAAACATCATAAGGATGCGGTTGGATAATAGTTCCTTAGAGATCAATGTATTTTAACTTAAAATGCTTAAGTGAAATGTTTAACTGAAGAAGATCTCTTTTAAAACTGATTGAGAGCCATGATTTTGTTGCTGATTTCCAACACTCATCGCTACATTAGCTCGTGACAGCAAATTTTATGCGAGAGGTAAATATATAGAGAATAACCTTTAGTTCTTGATTGATGGAAAGCGCGGTTATTCGGTTAATAATGAGTTCCGAAAGAACGAGCATTTTTTTTTATTTTTTATTTTTTATTTTTTTTTTTTTTTTTATTTTATTTTTTTTTTTTTTTGAACGCTTGAGTGAAAGATTTTGCCTATTAAAATTACTATTTAGTATGTGACTTTTTGCATTTTTATGTATTGTTTAATTTAACGAAATACAAAAATATAATGAAGATACCCAGGAAATGCTTATCAACTTAATCTTAAGTAAACAACGCCAGAAGAACATGCCGTTCTGTCTGTTCATTCTCAAAGTTAACGTCAATCGATGTCGCTTTCTTTTAAAGGACGTAGCAACGAATTAATTTTAACTTGATCTGGTATTTGTCTATAAAAAAAACAAAAAAAAAAACGGTTCCGACACTACGAAACAATTTCATATCCTACCTGCAAATTGTTAGGAAGAATTAATTGAACCTATGCTAGGTATATGATTGAATAACTTTAACTGTTATTACTCTCTGGGCTAATTCAGCAGACAGCAAATTGATGATATTTTGCTTATTTTTTCCTGGAAAACAGGATTTGATAATTTGCGCGAAACGTCAAAACCTGTTTTCTGGGGAAAAAAATAAGAAAAAAAATACTT
This sequence comes from Anodontia alba, assembly GCA_964016985.1. NCBI lineage: Eukaryota > Metazoa > Mollusca > Bivalvia > Lucinida > Lucinidae > Anodontia > Anodontia alba. Next base: position 59,738,819 of record OZ024832.1, on the reverse strand, counting down.
AAATATCTCGTCTGCTGAAAATTTTACCCCGAGTGCCAAGGGTTAAGTATCGATCATGACCTTTTACCCAGGAACGTGATCAAGCGGACTTGAGCAAACGTTAGGACGAGTACTGTTATTAGTTACTTTGAGCAAGTGCGATAAATTATTCAATTCAATATTTTGACGATATATCGCATTCGACGAAAGGTCGCATTCGTCTTATCTGTGTCTACACTGTTTGCTCAGGCGTTTTTTAAGCTAGTACATAAGGTACATATTAAGGCTGAATAATCAGAGCTGAAAAGATAATCGATTATCAGTCCTGCCGTTGTGATCGATAATCGATTAGTAATCACTGAAAATTTGGCCATAATTATACCTGTCTGTCTGAGCATGATTCTTACCATATCTTATATTCTACTGTATGTATTTGGTCAGGCAGACCTGAGCAAACAGTGTAGACCCAGATGAGACGCCGCAAAACGCGGCGTCTCATTAGGGTCTACACTGTTTGCCACTCACCCAGCTATTTTTATACACAACCTTGGGTGGTAAATTGTACTTGTTCAAATTTTAGATTATGTATAGTGAGGAATTGAGGTGTCCGAATACTAAGGGTAAATACGGTAAAGTAGCAGACACAGAAGTCAAATGATTTATTATAAGCAAATCTGTAACGATAATCTTTTTTGTGGAAGATATCGATCAATTAATCGAGTATCGTTTAATTGTTCCAGCCTTAGTAGATACGGTGTGACAAGTAGCATTGTTACAGTCCTTAAGGACGGCTTCACGCGCAATTAGACTTTGGTGCCGGACTATAAGTTTCTATGGTCGGGCTCATCGTGGCCCGTTTGCGTCTCCCCGTACATCACCATAGTGCAGATTATATTTCATTTCCTTTAGGGTCATTGGGCCCATTGTGGTGTATTTGAAAACGTACTTCTGCTCATGTATACGCTAGAGGACGTAAGCATTGTTGCAAACTTCACTTCACTACTGCTTTATGAAAAATCTCAATAAAACCGAGACTCCCATTATCTAATCCGTTGTGTGTTCTTTGTTGCCAAAGGCAATCTTTTTTACTTTTATTTCTTGTATTCTGGCTTCAGATTGCCAGTGAGCCATTGCTTTGCTTCAGCACAGTTTTAATGATTCTATATGTTTCACTGTGATGTTTCACATATGAGGTAGAGGACCCTTATACGGACCGAACATATATTTGTAATTTGTAGTTGCATCAAATCTAAGTGTGAGGTTTCACGAGAGTTGAACTGATTTAAGCCGCCAAAAGTTTTCCTACCGACCGTTCCAGTGCGGTTCTTCTATTACGGTTCTTTGTGTGTCTTGTGGTTTTAATACGTGGCGTTTGTATTGTCCTTATTTGTTCCTAACCCCTCCTTCAGTTGGTGCTGCGGGAGGGCTGTGCTTCGGATTAGTCGCATTTCTTGGGTATCTTCACTTACATGTACAGTTGACTCTCAATATCTCGAACTCGCTTATCTCGAATAATCGCTTATCTCGAAGTGAAAATCTTGTCCCTGCCTAAACATGAAAATCTAACAACAAGTAAAATTATCGTGGAAAAGAGGAGAAATTGCTCCTAAGGAGCAATTTCTCCTCTTTTCCACAATATTTTCGATATATCTCTAACGTCAAGAGTCCAATTACATATATATTTGTTAAATGTGGTTGTTCGAATTATTTTTTCCTCAATTCTGAAAATCTGATATGTCGAGGTACGGATATCTCGAAGTGTTTCAGAGAGTCCCTTGAACTTCGAGATAACGAGAGTCGACCGTATTATTGTGGGGATGATCAGTATTGTCTTTTAAGTCTTCCAGGCAGTTGCCTTGCATATAAGCCAAGCGGATATGCAGGCTGGCCTGTGTTTTTTTTTTATTTTATCACTATTAAATCTTTTATACTGATGCAGGACAGCTGTCAGACAGACTGTAATCTTTTGCAGGACAGGTAAGTATCTGCAGGACTGA
>OZ024832.1:59279343-59734343 GCA_964016985.1 Anodontia alba | reverse complement strand
CTGATGGGGCCTAAATGACCTAAACTACCTTGTCTTATCAAGAAAACTCAGACGCTTTAGATCAGCTTTGTCTTGTGTGTGCACACACCTCTCAATGGAGCATTTCTTTTTGACCCTATTTCAATTAAAGTAAGAAACCTATTTCCAATAAACAGTTATTAGAACTTTACGGAAGACAACTGTAAGCCGCAAAAGTACTTGCGCAAGTTTACGAATTCTATAGGGAGAAATAAGAAAGTATTTCCGATTCCATGACTTTAGAAATATTGGCGGCAGAGTTATTTTAGCATCGTTCTGTGACCGACTTATTAATCTGACTAAGTATTCGGTACTAAAGTTATGTATGTCTTAATTAACAGCACACATGGGGTTACGCTGCTCTACATTACTCGGATTCTGTTCAGTGTTTAGGCTTGTTATTTAAATTTCTAGTAATTATGAAGTATTGCTCGATCACAAGAAACTTATGGCGTGTAACATGGAATTTCTAATTCCCTATCCCTCGAAACGTGTTTGATCGGCAGGATCTACAGATTAAAGGCGTGTTCCCGGGGCTTGCATTTTAATGCTTACAACTCTCTGGGCTACTTCAGCAAACAACAAACTGTTGACATTTTCCTAACTTTTCCAAGACAATAGGCATTGACATTTCATGCAAATTGTCTCCTCTGGAGACAATTTGCATTAAACGTCTAAGCATATTTCTTGGGAAAACCAAGAAAAAATATTTTAATATGTTTCTGTTGAAATTTTATCGAGCATGCTAAGCGTTTAAGATTTTACGGTATCCTGCTAAATAGTCCCTTAATTGTGCTTATATATCTTAAGAATTCAGACAGACAGGCCTGAGCAAACAGCCCCGATCAGACGCCGCAACACACGGACTGTTTGCCGCTTATCCAGCAGTTTTCAAGACACATCGTAAGTTAGTTAAATGGATTTGTTTAATTTTTAGGTCAAGCGTAGTAAGAACAAAAGGTGTCCGAATACTTAACGCTTAGCACTCTGGGTAAAATTTTCAGCAGACGACATTTTGAAATATTTTTCTTATTTTTCTCAGAAAACAGGATATGACATTTCATGCAAATTGTCTCCTAAGGAGACAATTTGCATGAAATGTCAAATCCTGTTTTCTGGGAAAAATAAGAAAAATATCATCAATCTGTCGTCTGCTGAAAATGCCCAGAGAGTGGTAAAGGTTAAGATATATGTGACGGCGAGAGCAATCTGAAAATATGAGCAAACTAATTAGGGTCTCTTTTTGTCGCCAAGAGAAAATGCATCATAATGCATAATATTTTACAGGCGGGTTATATGTATTAGGACGTTGATCAAGCTGTGTTCAGGCGCAATATCATGGGTCTTCGTAATTGGTATATGCATGGCGGCCTTTTTTGCTTAATACTGATAAATTCATTTACTATTTTAGGTAAGGCATTCGTGAATAATTTACCACAAGATAGCATAATATCTTAAAATATCTTAAAATATGCGTCATAAGGAACCGATACCTTTGTAAAGAGTTTACACTGCATTGAAAATGAACTTACTTCTACTACTACTATTATTGTTATTTATTTTTTTCAAAATGCTTTCTACTACTACTACTACTACTATAACTATTGTTGCTATTATTAGCTCACCTGAGCACGAAATGCTCAAAGTGAGCTATTGTGGTCAATCAATGTCCGTCGTGCGTCGTCCGTCGTGCATCGTGCTGCGTCAACAATTTGCTTTAAAAGTTTACTTCTCCCACACCCCTCGGCCAATCGATTCGAAACTTGGTAGGAAGTAGTGGGGTGATAATAGACATAAACTAGACATGTGTCCAAAGTACACAGATGCCCCCGCCTTATGGCCTTTGCCCAAATGGCTGTTTCCTTTGGCCCCACCCAGAGTCCCACCGCTAGCATGATCCAGTTTCCGAACCCTGGTCTCTGTATAAACTATTTCATCTGTAATCATAATACCCGATTTGTAACTTTCTAGGGCAAGTAATGGTACCAGACTTATGATTCCATTGCCATTTTGCATGTGTCCAATATGACCTGTTATACATTCTGATCCCTGACCTCCCAGGGCCAACTCTACCATGACGTCTAAGGTCTTGGTCTGGGTAAACATCATTCCAAATTTCAACCTTAAAGCATAAAAGGTATCAAAGTTATGAGCAATTTGTACGTAAATATGAATGTAAATATGCAGGTAAACTTGCATGTAAACTTGAATGCAAACTGTAACATTTGTTAGACTCTGCTTACGAACGTGACATACTCACGTGCGGACGTATCATCACGGCGAAACGCTCTATGTCCCACTCCTGCCTTCGGCAGGCGGGGCATAAACAAGTTTAAATTGTTCCGAAATGGCGATCATGGCCGCCATGTTGAAAATCTGTTTTGCGCTTCTTTTCCTGAACCAAAGGGCAATTGACTCGAAACTTGATGGGAAGTATTGGACAACTTACAGATCAACAAAATAGCTGAAAGCATTCCCGTCAAAACTCCAAGATGTCCGCCATCGCGACCATCTTGAATATCTATTTTGCGCTTCTTCCCTTGCACCAAGACCCCAACTGACTCGAAACTTGGTATAAAGTATCGAGGCTCGTAGATCAAAAATATCTAAAATCGTTTCGATCGGAAATCTAAGATGGCCGTGATGAAGGCCATCTTGAATATCTTTTTTTTTTTTTTTTTTTTTAAGGAATCTGTAATTTTATTTTGTAATTTCCCGTTACAAAACACCTTTTGGGATCCGAGTAATCTCAAAAGGTTCTCCAGTCCTTTCATACTTCGTCATTCTTCCCATATATTCATATGTCCACCACACTGGTATTCTTACTCTCTCTGACAGTCTGGAGCCTGTCTTCCAGAAAAAAATAATGAAAATATATATGTTAAACGACCTTTACATTTTTGTGGTGCACCTCTCTAACATTCAATCACACTGTAATGTTATGGCAGGTTACAGAAGGAAATATTCAGGTTTCAATAAAGATATTCTAAGTATTGTTATTAGATGTATTTACACCAGTATGTCTCCATACAATGATCAGCTTCAGAGATACAAAGTTTGACTCAATTTTTTATTAGCTATATACATGTGCATTATATTGAGATTTTTCGTTATTGTTTGTATACGTTCTGTGGCTGTATTACAAAATATCGAGAAATTCTGATGTAATGACAGTGCTTACCTTATACAATACATGTTATGTAGTAATATTTTCCCATTTTTGGCCTTGCAACCATGTCCAACAGAGTCGGTGGGGGTGGGGCTGTGTTTGGTTTGGGTTCACAGAAACAAAAAAAACTGATAAGATATGGGCAATGAGACCAAAACATTTTCATTTAGAATAAAGCGCCACGCAAAAAATATCTTTCCAAAATATGTAAAAAGGACAGTAGCAGAAATCAAGATTGTGCAATTGCAGTTGGGTCGATTTGACCAGTATGGAAATATCAGTCATGGGAGCAGCATACATGTAATATTAATATACACGGAGGTTAATGCACTCTGAGTTTAAAATACGGGAAATATGTCAGGGCCAATGAACAAACGAGTACATAGCACAAGTTTGTTTATAAGATTTGCAAGTCTCAAAGAAAATATGTATTTCAAACTCAGTGTACATTTACTTATACATTTCTAATCATACTTTTTTCTTCAAATTCTGTTTTACACTTACGCACATGACGACAATAAGTTTTGCAACGTTACGTCATGTACACCTGTCGCGCGGCGTGATAGCGTTCTAAAGCAAATCCTCCTGGGAATTATAAATCATATTTACAGCAGAAATTACTGGAAATAACTTCAGAAATGTAATAAATTACTTAAACATCCTTATTTAAAATGGAAACTTCTAATGACTAGAAATTATCAATACATTCCCAGCTAGCATTCTTTATAAATCTACAACGAGCCGTTATCGGCCCGTCAGCTACGGCCCGCTTTAGATTTATGTAGAATGCTTACTGGGTTGTAAGTGGATGAAGCAATGGACTGAGTCCATCGCTTTTCCTAATTACAATATATTGATACGTTTTTCAATTTCTCCACGAAAATCCTATGTTGCACAGGGAGCACAGGGAACTAATTATTTTCCCAATAAATGTCTAAAGTAATTCCACTCCTTTTGGTGGTTAAGGGTTCTTTTCAAGGTATTGCTGGGCTTCCAAACATTGTTTTTATTCAAAGCCCAGGCTTAGCGCGGCAAAATAAATAAGGACAAACACCACTATCACTAGCATTTCCAGGAACGTTTTCGAGCTGAATGTAGCAACTACTCAATTCGCAGATATCGAAAATTGAAATTTTGAAATTTCATTACTTCTTCTTTTGATACCACCAAAGACAAACAGAAACATTTATTATTATTTTTTTAATCTATCAGGAAATTACAACAATCTCTTTTTCTTCAAATTAGGATAATGAGTTTAAATGCATCTTCATTATAATCAATCACAGGCCGCCTTATATAACCCGTTTTTTTTTTTTTTGTTTTTTGTTTTTTTTTGCACCAATCAGCAGTCCTTTTTTTTTTTTTTTTGCACCAATCAGCAGTCTTGACATAATTGATTCCCTATATCATGTACACGTTCGAAGCGCTTCTGGTGCAAAAGTTAAGGTAATTCAGGATCGATGCAAGGATAAATCGTACTCTAGATAATTGACTGGTCTTATTTTCTTAAAGAAGTTATTTAGGCATGCAGTTGTGCCTATATTTACTGTTGCCTAACTTATACATTCCGATCAAGAATTACTGGAATAAAAGATGAAAGCAGCCCAGACAGAGAGAAAAACTTCGTTACTTTATATTAAGAAACTACAGTCGACTCTCGTTATCTCGAATTCCAAGGGACAGACTGAAATACTTCGAGATATCCGTATCTCAACATATCAGAGTTGAGAGAATGAGGAAAACAACAAATAGAATAACCATATTGAACTAATGAATGTGTAATTTGACTCCTGAAGTTAGAACTATATATCTATAAAATCATATGTCATAGTTTCATGTTAAAATAGGGACCAGATTTTCACTTCGAGATAAGCGGTAATTCGAAATAAGCGAGTTCGAGATAACGAGGTTCGACTGTATATTCATATGGAACCTGATCGTGACCCATGAGGTTTAGTAGTCCATAACTTATAAAAAAAATGCATGAACATACAATGTAATTGCTGCAATCTGGCAGACCAACACTTTTATATAAGAGGACTACCATTATGCAAAACATACCTATTCAAATATATAGAAAATTTCACCTCCAAAAACTGCAAATTTTCAGATAAAAAAACTTTGATAGTTTTCATATTTGTGCTCAAAACATAGATTGTGAGTACATGATAGAACCGCCTCGGCGTGGCGGTTGTAAAGAGTACCCACAATCTATGTTTTTGAGCAGATATAATAAAAATAATGTATACCCCTGTAAACCCCAGTTTTACTATATAAAAGTGGGGTTTAAATGGGTCAATATTACATGTATATAGGGATGTTTCTTTGAAAGTGCATGTATCCTTTTATATTTATTTGTCAAGATTTGATATCTTTGAAAAATATAATAAAAAGCAACACACACACACACACACACACACACACACACACACACACACACACACTTTTGTCTGCTACAAATTTTGTTTGTAGCTTTAAGAGTTTAAGCTGCTTGAAAAGATAGAAAGAGGATTTGAAAGGGTGTTACTACTTAAATTCTGCTTGCACGTATTTAAAGACTTGAAAATTAGGTCGATGAGATTAGCTACAAAGGAGGGTCATAATGTTATTTTAACGCATTAAGTATTGCATAGGAATCAACATCGGTACAACGTTATTCAGAAAAGACGATTGGAAAACGTAGATCTCTCTTATATTGTAGGAATGATTTCTTTTTTAAGCGTCTGTTCATCGATAAAATCCACAAAATGAAATTCATTTCTTATAATTCCAACTACTCCGTATATTACGGACATTTGAACAAGCTGTTACTATCCCTTCGAACAGAAGGCTACATGTGTAATATGGTGAAAAATGGTTAAGCGGTTTCAGAAAAGAAGACGTTTAAAAAATATGATTTTAACAGGTATGTAGCGTATAAGTATCAGGAAACAAAATTTTGATTGTAAGTAAAAAGATTTACTACTTTAATCAGACATTGCAAATTTCATTTATTAGTCTTTACAATTTTCAGAAAATGCTTTTTTCAACATTTTCCCCACACCGGAACATGGAGATGCAAATCTGACCCGGCCATAGAAAGTTCAAAGGTCATATTTGATTAAGCTTGGTGGACACCGATGCTATATTCAAAGCTTTCTTAGTCCCGGAGAAGAAAATTTAAGTGTTGTTTTTACCATATATGGGTATGGCAGCCGTCTTACTTAACGGGGCGTAACTATTTGTATAAATTTTCAATCCCCCTTTGACAGAAGGCTTCGCATGAAGTTTGAAGAAAATTGGCCCAGGGATTTCAGAGGAGAAGTCGTTTAAAGATCGAAGGACGACGGACGGCAGGCGGAAAATGATTACAATACATGTAGCTCATCTTGAGCCTTTGGCTCAGGTGAGCTAAAAACACCCTTTCCCAAAGTTATTATTAGATTTTCTCCAATGTTTAAAGGGTTCAAGTATTTAATGATAAAAAGATGATATAGTGATGTAATAAAAAATTACAATGTGAAAAAAAAATTGTTTTGATCCACCGGGATTTGAACCCACGACCCTCGAGTAGTAAATGACTATGTTGTCTACATGTATATACAATAGGGAAATTAAAAAATTCAAATATCTGTTTCTCAAAAACTATTTGACAGATTTTCTCTTCTATTGTTATTTGCCCAACAGCTACTGTGCTTTAAGCATCCCTCGGAAAGATATCGTTCGCTTGGCGATTTATTCTAAATGAGAACATGAATGTCTTATCAGGAACTAATTGTCTTTTCTGTTTCTCTGCTTTGTTTTCAAATAATTGATTGTGTTGGGGTTTAACGACACGTGACCCCTGGTGGGTCATTGTGTGTCATCTCCCAGAGAAAAGGAGAAAAGAGATAGAAGAGATAGTAGAGGAGATGAAAGAGAGAACAGGGAAGAAAGAGGAACAGGAATGAAAGTGAAGAAACAGAAGAAATAAAAACATTCCCCCTCTACCCTTACCTGCTACAAGGATAGCAGGCCTTGCCCAACTGTAAGCTAATATCAGTTGGACGCCCCGGTGACGTAAGATACGCGACACTTTTGCACCCCTCGACCACCCCCCTTTCAAATAATTGCCTTAAAATTAATTTTATGGTGAAAAATGTGTCCGACCTATGCATTTTAGTTAACTTGATTTTTGGAGAAAACAAAATACATTAGAAAACAGTTTTTTTTCTTTTTCTTTTCTTCATGGATTTCAAATTATTTACGTTCCACAACAACATTGTGAAAATTTCAGAGATTTTGAACAAGGGAAATTTGTTGAAAATCTGCCTTTAGTTTATTTTCCTACCGATGTCTGCATATTTTGCAGTCATAAATATATTCGATTTTTTTTAAACCAATGAACAGAATAAATTTTTTTGAGTATGCATAGTTACCACAAATATTTTTGCATTCAATCATAACAAAAGTTTGCAAATTTACTTCTGTGCAATGCGCCAAGCAGAAACGAATTTCCATCACGAAAACACGCCTATATGATTTTGACCCCCTTAAACCTCACTTTTATATAGTAAAACTGGGGTTTAAAAGGGTATGCATTATTTTTTTTATTTTGCTCAAAACATAGTGGTACTCGTTAGAACCGCCTCGCCGAGGCGGTTCTAACGAGTACCACAATTTATATTTTGAGCAGAAATATGAAAAATATCAGAACTTTTTATCTGAAAATTTTCAGTTTTTGGTGGTGATTTTTTTTTATATATTTGAATAGGCGTGTTTTCGAAATGCCAAAATATTTTGAAAAGGCAAGCATTGAAGAACTTATTTAAGGGATTGGATACACTTGGTAGATATTTCCCTATTTCCGCCAAGGGAGACAGTCTTATGACTTTCTGTTTGCTTTCCAGCATACCAAACCCCTTCTGATAAAGATACATGTATATTAGGAGAAGAATATAATAAGTTGCCGCTTTCGTTCTGATCCAAGATTTTGCATGTTTTTCATGTTTGTATAAACATTGTATTTACAGGAATTAAAGTATTTTAAAACCAAAAGGGGTCTACTTTATTAGGATAGAATTTGGGTGAAAATTCTTGCCCTACAGATTAAGTGTTCACAACAAGTTTGATAAGAGTTATCTCCCTAGAACTCTATCAGTTCCCCTCAAAACTTTACGAAAACACGCCTATTCAAATATATAGTAAATTTCACCTCAAAAACTGAAAATTTTCAGGTGAAAATTCTGTAATTTTTCATATTTCTGCTCAAAACATAGATTGTGGGTAACGAGTACCCACAATCTATGTTCTTGAGCAGAAATAAGAATAGTAATGCATATCACGGTAAACGCCAGTTTTACTATATAACATTGGGGTTTAAGGGGGTCAAAATTATATAGGTATGTTTGCAGAATGGCCTTATAAATTCCGGTGTCCATGACTGACATTATAAATCGCGTTGTTCAACTTCTAACAACGGTCAAATCAACAATTTATCAAAGGCCAAGAAGGACTAACCCGTCCAGTATCGCTTACTAATTGGCTGTAATGTACTTTCCTTGTATATTTACATTTATATGAATCCACGGATACCAGCAAAATTATAAACGAGCCGCAACGTTAGAAAACGTACCTACTTACATGTGCTCCCAACGCAGACTCAAATCGTACTGAGCATCCGCGCAGTCTGATCAGTCTTGGTTGTCCACATGAAGAAATTTTGTATCCATGACTACAGGGAAGATTCTGATCTGAATCTTCGCTGGACGCACATATCTAAAAGTACATTTTCTGATGTTACGGCTCAAATTGTCATTCAATTGACCACAACCCTGGATGTGTTCAAGGAATTCTGTCCCATAAAAACGTCGATGATGTGGGTGAAACGCGGGGAAAAACATGATTTCTGTTTTCTTAGATGTATTTATAGACTAGGAGTGGCCACATAGTTTTGTCACCAACTTCATTTCTTAGAACATTGCTTCATCACTACACCGGCATTTTTTATTTCTGTCGCATTAACCGGTGTTGAGGTACATTGTAAATTGTCATAATGACAGCTGGGCAAGGAAACTGGAGCAATTTGTTTCTGGTTTGTTTCTCTGTTAAATTTGATGTTAATATTCCTGAAATTGTTTTTGCCACTTTTCTGGGCTTTGAATTTAATCATTTTTGGAGCTCAAATAGTATAGATAGATGGTACCTTGTGGACGCAAACGCCCCTACAGTTGCCGACGGTTCTTCTTGAAGCTTAACAGATGTTTTTGTCATGGTATGAAGAAAATATGCACGTGCTTTTGGTATATTCCTGAAATTATTCTTTGTTACTTTTTCTCGGGTTTGAAGTTAGTCATTTTTTGAGCTCAAATAGCTTACATAGTGGGAACTCCTCCTAAAGCTGTGGACGGTCCTTTTTGAAACTTTGTCGATGTTTTGTCATGGTTTACAAATATGCATGCGCTTTTGGTATATTCCTGAAATTATTTTTGGCACTTCTTGGCGTTTTATTCTTAGTCATTTTTCGAGCTCAAATAGTATAGACAGTGGATACTTTGTGGATGCAACTCCTCCTACAGTTATGGACGGTTCTTGGTGAAACTTTGCAGATATTTTTGTCATGATCTGAAAATATGCATGTGCTTTTGGTATATTCATGAAATTAATTTTTATTTCTTTTTCTGGGTTTTGAACGAAGTCCTTTTTCGAGCTCAAACAGTATAGTGGGTATCTTGTGGACGCAACTCCTTATTCATTTTTCGAACTCAAATAGTATAGATAGTGGGGTACATTAAGGAGGTAGCTCCTCCTACACATCCTACAGATATGGACTCGTTTTTCTTTTTTCCTTTTTTTTAAGCGTTGCAGATGTTATTGTCAGTTTGCAGATATGCATGAGCTTTTGGTATATTCCTGAATATTTTTTTCTTCTACTTTTCTGCGTTTTGAACTTAGTCATTTTTCGAGCAACTCTTCTTACAGTTGAAGGCGGATCCTTTTTAAACTTTTCATGTGTTTTGTCATGGTCTGAAAATAATGCATCGCTTTTGGTATATTCCTGGCATTAATATTGACACTTGATGATATAGGTAACAACTCTTAACAGACAAGAATAAAAATGCAAAACAACTTTAAAAGCACATCAAGTTGTCAAATTGAGTTGCAGTTCATATACTTATAGAACGCGGGAACAAACATTACCTGTGGAATTAGCCTGATATGACGGTGTCTGGATACGGCAGGGAACTCAGTGCTGCTTATTTCGCTGCGTTAAGCAGTTAAGTATAATCTAGTGATTTCCACTGTGTTGGCAGTGTGCCAGCTGTAAACGCGAAAGCTTTTAATATCATTTCTTAAACCAAAAGCGCCAAAATTCAAATGTATTAAGACGATGTTTTCACGTTTTTGAAGACGATTCACAAAGAATGCCAAATCTTTTCTTTTTTCCCCCTACGAGAAAAGACGATTTTTTTTTCGTTCTGCTAATGTCGCGATAAGCGTTCTACATTTTTAGATAGCGTTCATTCATTTTTTTACCTTTACTGTGCTACACGTAAAGGAAAGGTCGTTGATTCAATTTTTAAAGCCATTTCATAACAAAATTGAACCGTCTGCCTGACATGGTCCCTTAATAGACCCGCGAACACCGAAGATCCAGATCAGCCCGCGGTCTTATGTATACGAAATGCATTCCATAAAGTGTCAGAATTGTGCAGACAAACAGCAATGTTCCTAACTAGTTTGTATGGATGTGCAGTCCAATCTGAGTCTTTGTTGGTCGGATATCAGGAACTGTTTTGCCCGCATGGCCCATGTCATCCCGAGTGTCATCCAATATATTTAGCACAATTAAGTAAAGAAAAGACATATCTAAAAGCCTTTCTTCAAATTATCCATTTTCTTAATAATTCAGTCTAAAAGGTCCTTAAATGAAGATGTACTTTCATGTTCTATATTTCTGCCAGTTTTGAGCCAATTTGCATGGAATGTCTAATTCTATTTTCTGGGGAAAATAAGTATGTCGTCTGTTGAATTTAGTCAGAGACGAGCATCAGCTCATGCATTTTTCATTTACAATATCATGCCAAAATCAATAATAAATGTTTTGAACGATGGAGACCCTGAACGGACTATTCGCATGCGCAGCTAACCTGGAATTTCATCATTTGCGTATAGAATAAGACACCTTTTTAGCTGAATGTTGCTAATGCCAGATTTGCAATACGATTAAATAACTCCTTCGCCTTTCCTGAATTTAGTTAATGTCGCAAACGGATGACATTATGGTGAAAGTACAGATTTCCTTAGAAATAATGTCACTTGGTTATTTTTTGCTACGTATGCTTTTATATAAAATAAAAAAACAAAAACTGAAAACAGCTGAAATATGATGTTTTTTTGGTTAGACTAACTAGTTTCGGTCAGTTAGGCCTCCTCATCAGTGACCCTCATGCAAAATTTTCAAAACTCCCGAAATAGGCTCAGTGATTACAAATGACAAAAATAAACTACTCATCACGAAAACATGCCTATATAATTTTGATCCTCTTTAACCCCACTTTTATATAGTACAACTGGGGTTTACAGGGATATATATTATTGTTCTTATTTCTGCTGAAAACAAAGATTGTGGGTACTCGTTAGAACCGCCTTGCCAAGGCGGTTCTAACGAGTACCCACAATCTATGTTTTGAGCAGAAATATGAAAAATGTCAGAGTTTTTCGTCTGAAAATTTTCATTCTTTTGGAGGTGAAGCTTTCTATATATTTGAATAGGCGTGTTTTCGTAATGTATAGTGAAGTACGGGGAGCCGTTTACGGACGCCACATAGCACTAACACCAGCTGTAGTGAAGATAAACAGATTCTAAAAGGATTGACCCCTAAGAGCAATGAACTGACACAACTGAAAACAACTGAAGTACGTTTTCTGGGCCAGACCAACTACTTTCGGCCAATAAGGCGTCATCAGTGACCCTTTTCATGATCAGTATAAATGTCCGAAACTCTCGGAATGGGCTCAATGATAACAAAGGACCAGAAAATATAAACTACACTAAAGTGAAGTACGAGATTAGTATTGTAGAGCCGCTTGTAGTCCACATCTGATGAGCCATTCGCCCAAATTTTATAAGCCAAAGCCTTACAATACAGAAGCTAAGACCAAGACAAGCAGTTTATTTTTCTGTAATTAAGGCAATAAAACGCTGTTTTATAGCGAGCTCGATGCCGCATGTGGCCGAGCCGAAGGCTTGCACGAGCAAGCTCTATAGTGCAGCATACGTTTCGTTGCCGTCAAACCAAACCGGAAATAAACATTTTTTTCGCAGTTTGTCGGGTTCTCAATTAATGTGGCAGATCTATTTGTATTTGCCGGGACCAACTGGGAAAATCCGGCACCAGAATCCAGTACTACAATTTTAACTGTATAGCTTGGGTCTTACCGAGTATCCGATTTTCGTGATTTTGTGTGTTCTTTGTTTCCAAAGGCAATCCTTTTTGACTTTTATTTCACGCAGTTTGCATAAAACATAGTGCATTGCGAGCGAGCCTACAGGCATTGCATATGTTCATTTTATAGCTACATGTATACATGTAGATAAAAATATGCAATAAAAATCCGAGGAGCACGAGTGCAAATATCATTCAATATCGGCACGCTTTCCTGATATTGCACGCTCACTCGAGTATCTTCGCAAAGTTCGATTACATGACATTGATTTTGATGACGTCTTGGGGCAATGACGTCACCATAATTTGTCACGCATCTGTGCAGCTTCTTAATTTTAGATAACACCTTTGCCCAGAAAACGTGCTTTTGGACATGTGCGCTCAGTGAAGATTCAGATCAGCGTGAGCATTCACGCAGTCTTATGAGAATCTCAGCGGGCGCATTTTGGCTAACCAAGTATGCAAAATTACATCATGTGGACAATGAATACCGTTCAGACTGCGCAGATGGGCAGGCTGGTTTGAGTCTTCGTTGGACGCACATGTCAGAAGTTACGTTTTTACTTTTACACATTTGGATTCATTTAATACCTTTCGATTGAAGCCCATTGGATACATGCAGTCGTCAATGTGTAAATCGCTATATGTTTTGTCGTATCTGCAATTATTTGTGCCCGGTTACGTCATTCAGAGAATGTCCTTTGTATCACCCGGATGAAAAAAATAAGTTATTGAACGGACAAAGATTATTGAGGCGGGGCATAGCATATCTTACCAGATTGCATGTGCGCCCAGCGAAGACACTGATAAGCCTGTGTAACCACAAGGCTGATCAGGGACTTCGCTGCTCGCCTGAAGACGCTTTGGATCCTAGGCTACCCACATAATGCCCTGTGAAGACTGATCAGACTGTGCGGATGCGCAGGCTGATCTGAGTCTTCTCTGAGCGCACATGCATCCTTGTAGGAAATGCTGTGCCCCAGCTTATATAAATACATGTATAATAGACAGGCACCATACCCATATGTGCGAGTCAACTTGAGAAAATGGCATACATGGTATATACGAACAGCGAAGAACCGGAGATTCGATGTCTGTTTACATAACGTCCCGTTCAACATTATTTAAGTCCTATCGAGATGATGTAGGGATGATAATGAAAGGCTCAGTAACGAAACGCCGTCATGAGCTGAATTTCGCCTCCAGCGGGATTCGAACTCAGCACCTCGTGATGTGAAGTCGGAAGCGCTAACCATACGGCCACCCGGGCACTTCTGCTTACAAAATCCACAATATATTCTGTAAAATAGGTCAGTGGACTTAGAAGGCCCTGGCGGGATCGCAACAGACTCGGACTGACCTTTGCCTTTGCTGTTCGCATATGACAAACGGACTCTTTTCCCATGTAGCGAATCATAATATGAGCCTCGACGTGAGAACAAGTACGCCTAACGTAGACTCAAATCAGCCTGCGCATTCACGCAGTCTGATGAGAGTCTTCGTAAGAAACATTGCATCCCAAAATACGTCCAGTGAAGATTCTGATCAGACTGCGCAATTGCGCAGGCTGATCTGAATCTTCGCTGGGCGCACATGTCCGAAGGTTCATTTCATGACGTTGTGGCTCACTTATGCTTTATGGTACCAATATTCTCGTCGCGACTCACAAAATTTGAACTAATAAGTATAGTCTTCCGGTAGTCCGGTTACATAATTCAGACTGATAGTCTATACAGCACACGCAGACAAATATACCGTATTCATACTGCTGAATCATTTATAGGAATGAATTTTATGGATTTTATCGCTGTGTAAACGCCGGTAAATAACCCACGAATAAAAGAAAGACCAAAACGCTTTTTTTTAAGTTTATCGATCGATAAAAGCCACGAAATTCATATACTTTTGTTACAGTTCCGCAGTAAACACCCAACGTCGTTATAACGTCGTTTCGACGTCGCAGCGACGTCGAAACAACGTTATTTTGAAGATGTATGTTTGCTGGGTCCAACGAAGTCATGCTTACATTGAAAACGTGAGTAAAAGCTTGTTTTCATAAATCAGCACAAAGAAAATAGTGCCAAGACACATATTTAGTGGATTTATCAAAGTGTAAATGCCGTTTTGACTTTGCTCTTAACTTGTCAAATTGCATTAAATCAATGTAAGTCTGTTGACTTCAAACTGAGCATCAACATGAGAAAACGTAATGTAAGTCTGTTGACTTCAAACTGAGCAGCAACATGGGAAAACGTACAATGTACGTTCTGATATATGCGCCCAGTAAAGGCACTAATCAATATTCGCATCTGCGCCGCGGAGTCTCATCAGAGTATTCGTTATCCACGTGAAGAAACTGCATCCTTTGCTATCCAAAAAGCTCCCAAGGAAGATTCTGATCAGACTGCGCGAATGCGCAGGCTGATCTGAATCTTCGCTGGGAGCACATGTCCGTTTTCTGACATTGTCGCTTAATTACTCTGTGATGTTTTTGGTTTTAATCCCTAAGGAAACAATTCCCTAAAAACGAAAAGAAAAGAACCGGACAAAAATAAAGCTTAGATAATCGATTTTAGAGTGTAATGAGTTCAAACATATTTTATTTCACAATTTCTCTGTGACATGCAAAACATATATACATACAATAATACTTTTGTAGGATTGGAACGGAAGCTTAGTGCTTAGAGAGTTCCTTTCCCAATGGAAGATTAGATATAGATTGTACAATCGTGGCAGGTCGTAAACTAAATTCTGTGATTTTAAGCTGTCTGTAAACATATTAAAATATATAAAATCTACAAATAGTGTGTAATTGATTCTTGACGTCCTTGTTTTATGTATTTTACTCCATGACGTTCCCTGAAAGCGATAGAAAACAATAGGACAAAATAAGACTTGCAAGGGTACCATAAACTACGTACACGTAAAATATTTTCTAAGTTTTATTGTCGCCATTCTGAATTAATGTCCAAATATAATATTGACTGAAAACACTCTTGCAAGAATGCTTGTCCGAACCTGAGCAGTGTGCCGACTTAGTCCATTAATTCATAAAAAAGAATGTTCGCAAAATTGATTTTTCGGAACAATTTAAAACGATTGCCACTCGCTGCAGAACGATAGGTTACAATATGGCCATTCTGCGCACCCTACATGCACGGTTGTTAACCTTATTATGGTTGTAAACGTTGCTGTCCTCTTTAACTGCACGACGGTGGGTCGGTCCTCAATCTAAATGACGACTCCTTTCTAAATCTGTTTCAGATGTTCGTCGCCAGACTATCAATATCTGTGGTCGGACCATCGTGGACCTGTTTGTGGTCTTGCATTCTGGCTTCAGATCACCATTGAACCCGTTGCTTTGTTTCATCACAGTGTTTTTTGATTATGTGTGTTTCACTGTGACTGTTTACAGATGAGGTAGAGGACCCTCTTTGCAGACCAAACATATATTTGCAATTTGGTGTTGTATCAGAATTAAGGGTGACGGTTCCTTGCTAGTTAAACAGGTTAAATTCCCTAACCACCCACCCACCCCATCGCCTACACACATACACACACACACACACACACACACACACACACATACACACACACACACACACACACACACACAACCCGAGTAGTTTTCCTACTGACCATTCAAAAGGCGGTTCTTGTGTTACAGTTCTCCTTCGTTTGTGAGTCTGTGGTTTCATATGTGACGTTTATTTTGTTATTGTTTGTTCTTCATCTCTCCTTCTTTTGGTACCTCGTAAAGGCTGTGCTTTGAAAACGTGGCATTTCTTTACTTATAGCTTTAATACTCAGTTCCAGCGGGAAATGGATTCTTGAATACCGCATCTTATGTTTTTTAATTACTCTGTGACGTTTCTGATTTTAATCTCTACGAAAACACTCCCTGAAAAAAACTGGACCGATTTTGTGATATCCCCTATTACCTATATATTTTTTTATTTTTGCAAATGATTTTTACTACAGAATGACGTTGTGCCAAAAACATTTCGTGGAATAGCAAATAATGCAGAACCAAATCAGACAGATACATGGCAGACCCAAATCAGACTGTAAACTGAAGCAGAGAACATTTTGTTCTGGTTTTACGTTATTTGTTTTGGCAATTCTATTTAAATATTAAAAGTATTTACGAGTTGCTTCTTTTTGTTACCAAGAATAACGTCATCCCAACGAAGAACTTTGCCTTTACTACGCTCTCGGCAAATTGAGACAAATTGCTGACATTTTTTCTTATTTTTCAAAAAAAAAAAAAAAAAAAAAAAAAAAAAAAAACAACAGGATTTGACATACATGCAAATAGTCTCCATTGGAGTCAATTTGCATAAATTGTCAAATTCTGTTTGCTGGGAACAATATGAAAAATATTTCAACACGTTGTCTGCTGAAATTTTTACCCAGAGTGCTAAGCGTTAATTATCAGTTCCAACATTAGAATTAAGCTTCCTGAGCAAAAAAAGCCTTGAGAAAGTGAATGTTCTTGTTGACCAGAACGAGGGCGTTGACCCATATTTAGAACAATCACTCCTAGGAAGGCATTGTTTACTATCCAGTAACCTCTTGAAAAGGAGCGAAATAATTCTTTATCTGACAGACGCCAGGAGCTATAGAAACCAGTATGAATGTTCATGTTGATAGCCAAACTTCTCGTAGAAAGAGAATGGGGACAAATCTATACAAAAAACATGGCATTTTTTAAAAAAGCCGGAGAACAGCATTTTCTACAATATTACTTTTGCGCCCAGCGATGACTCAGATCAGCCTGCGCATATGCGCAGGCTGATCAGAGTCTTCGCTGTCCGCCTGAGTACATTTTGGATCCTGTGCTAGTCAATAAGTGCCCTGCGAAGACTGATCATGCTACCCGAATGCGCACACTGATCTGAGTCTCACTGGGCGCATATGCAATCTTGTAGGAAATACAGTGCCCCGGCTCAAATCTTAAAGGCAATTTGCAGACTAAATGAGCCGCCACGCGAATAAACGTACCCTCTGACATGTGCGCACAACGAAGACTTAAACAAGCTGTCTAATTATGGTGAGAGTCTTCGTTGACCGCATGAGGAAACTTTGCATCCTTGGCTATCCAAATTGCGCCCTGTGGGGATTCATTCAGACAACATGCGCAGGCTGATTTGAATATTCGCTGGGCGCACATGTCCGACGGTACGTTTTCTGACGTTATGGCTCATATCCATCACGTAAACATGCCTATATAATTTTGACCCCCTCAAACCCCACTTTTATATAGTAAAACTGGGGTTTACAGGGGTATATATTATTTTTCTTATTTCTGCTCAAAAACATAAATTGTGGAACTCATTAGAACCGCCTCGTCGAGGCGGTTCTAACGAGTACCCACAATCTATATTTCATTACGAAAACACGCCTATTCTAAATCACTGAAATTTTACCACCAAAAAATGAACATTTCAGATAAAATATTCTGATTTTTTCATATTTCTGCTCAAAACATATATTATGGGTACTTGTTAGATCCGCCTCAACGAGGCAGTTCTAATGAGTACCCACAATCTATGCTTTTGAGCAGAAATAAACAAAATAATGTATACCCCTGTAAACCCCAGTTTTACTATATAAAAGTGAGGTTTAAGGGGGTCAAAATTATATAGGCATGTTTTCGTGATTTTGAGCAGAAATAGGAAAAATATCAGAGTTTTTCTACTGAAAATTTTCACTTTTTTTTTTAGATGAAATTTTCTATATATTTGTATAGGAGTGTTTTCGTAATGATTATTTGGGTTTGATTGTTTATATTATTCCACCGCAAGTAAACCAGATATTACCCAAAAAAAAACTATTTTATAAATTATTAGTCTTCGATATTCTATACTAACCATATCAAGCGAAAATGCATCCTTGAGCATGCGCGAAAATTGCAGATTCGGCAGCACTGCCTTATTATAGCTTTTCTCTCTGCTGATAAATTCTATGACATTCAATGAATTCGTACCTGTAAGCGGACAACGAAGATCCTGTTCAAACCGGCGTATAGGCCTTTGTTCGCCGCATATAAGATAAACATATTTTCTCATATTCCGCCACGAATTATAAACATTAATCAGCGGGCACATGATGTTTATACAACGTTTATACAATGTAGCATTGTGAAATACAACGTCATGACGTTGCTTTGACATTAACACGACGTTTGCATAAATGTCACGTGCCCATTGGGTAGAGAAAAGTCACACGACAAATAACGTTGAATCAAAAGTTGCATCAAAGACATTAATTGGACTGCTTAAGTGTTGTGTGATTGCTGGGAGTTCCAATTATTACTGGGAGTTTCAATTATTAGAATAATAGGAAAAGAAAATGTTTTCACTTGTTTCTTTTCCCACTGAACTTGTATTGGAAAATGTACATGTAGCATTATTATGTAAATACAGATTCTATTTATGTAATATTGAATGCTTGTCTGAGCTTCTGGAGACACATGGAAACGAAGATGTACAAAAATCATTATCTTATTATTATTAGAGCGAGTAGTCTGCCAAAGCTGGAGTCCATCTATTCGTTTGCAAAATTGTCGCGTAAAAGGTTAATCTTGGTATTTCCAAAATGTGACTAAAAAACGGCGCTACCGTTGTCCTGTTCTGGTGTTCCTGACTTCTACCTTCTGTCGTTTGCTTTGTTTAATCATAGTGTTTGTGATAACGTTGGTTTCACAGTGGTGTTTTCACTGATGAGACAGATTACCCCCTCTGCTATCTGATCTGGATCTACATAGTTTGACAATGCTCTTTTAATGGACTAGCAATAAATGGGTAGACATAAACCATTATAAAACAGATCAAAGCGTTACAAAAAACCGGAATAATCGTATAACCAAATTCTTCCGCCAACACTCTCAATTAAACTAAGTAAATATCTTTGTTTCTTAATTTTCTTTTTACTCATACTTTGAATTTGTCACAAAGCATTTGTCTCAATATATTTATATTATTGCATTATCAAAACAGTCGCAACAAATATAAAACAGATATCCCTGAGGAACACCGTGCATAGGCATATGGACCATTGTCTCTGCATCTGTGCGACTAACCGGTTATGAGACACCATATTGATACTAAATATTTGGATATCTTAAAATCTTACCATACCAGTCCTAAATTTTGAAGAAGCCTTTTTTTCTGTCTGTTTATACGTATGTCTTTAACATTACGAAACCACGCTTTTCAAATATATTGAAAATTTTACAACAGAAAAAAGAAAATTTTTAGATAAAAACTTCTGATATTTTTTATATTCCTACTCAAAACATAGATTGTGAGTAATCGTTAGAACCGCCTCGACGAGGCGGTTCTAACAAGTACCCACAATCTATGTTTTAGTAAAATAAGAAAAATAATGAATACCTCTGTAAACCCCAGTTTTACTATATAAAAGTGGGGTTTAATAGGGTCAAAATTATATAGGCTTTCCTGATTTTTCCTCGTTTGCTCCAGTATGAACCGCTGGATGTGTAGCAAACAGTGTAGGCCCTGATCAGACTCCCAATACTTGGGGTATTACGGCACACCATGGTAAATGTAAAAATACAGTGAACCCTCGTTACAACGATAGCATTTGTTCCCAAAGATATTGCCATAAAAAAAACAATTTGCTGTTTTAAAGAATCGTTAATGAGCAGAATGATATGTAAGAAAGGATTTATTCTGTACTTATTCGCTCATAGAAAATATGTTTGTGATATTTGTCAGTGAGGCGAATCTAACAAATATCAAAAAAACACAACAATAAAGTACAATATTCTTGTATAGTTACTGATTATTTGTCGCTTCTTGAGCGAAGATTTCGTGCCAGTCAAATTATCATTATAAAGAATTTAGTCGATGTATCGAGTGTCGGTATGAAGAGGGCAGACTGTGGGTCGTATATAAGAATAAGAATTATTCAAATCAGTTGATGCTGGTTTTTTTCGACTTATTGTGTTATAAAATTACAGTAAACGGTTTAATTAAAGACAGATATCGGAAGAATCATAGCCTACTTCCCTTTCAGATTCGCCGGATTTATTTCCCGTCTGTGTTGATGACAAACGCATGCCCAGCTAGCATTCTTTATAAATCTCTAGCGCCCGTCAGCTGCCCTGACGGGCCGACAACGGCCCGCTATAGATTTATAAAGAATGCTTACTGAGTGGGAATGCTTTCAGCGATTCAGCCAGATTCATTGTAATCCTATGATTTATAAAAAGTCATATATCACATAGATTTCCCAGAAAAGCCATAATTACAGATCAGAGACCTCCAAGGGGCTGGTGTCTGTGTCGTTCATTCTTTATGAGAACTTCTGGCTGCTCGCGGGGAGGAGGGGGGGGGGGCGAGGCTTTTTCTTATCTTTCGTCCTGGCCCCGAGGTACTAAAACCTTGGCATGTTCAACTCAGCTTAGCATGAAAATTTCTCTGCTAGTAAATATGAAAATGCCAACAATAGTTGGCATTTTTATATGTATTAGCATAGAAATTTTCATGTCCAGCTATGTTTAGCACAAAAAAGCATTTGGAACTGTTAGTAGGTTAAGATTTATTAGCAGGACACATTTCATGCTCAGCTGAGTTGAGCATGAAAACGTTTCATAACCTCGAGGCCTGGCTAGCATTGTGAATCATTAGAAAGGGAAAGTTAGTTGAACTATTCATTAGATTGTCTAGGCCGGCACTTCTTATATATGCTTCTCGGCTCACCGGGGTTCAGCTGGTGGTTTTCGTTTGCTCCAGTATTTCAGTGGTGTTGTTTGACAACCCAGGGATCTCCAAATGTCTCAACACGTTGTTTCTGTTTAGTCTTCATCTTTGATTCATTATTGGCTATATCTGTGATTCATCTGTTGGCCGTAATGATTCATTGATGAGTTAGAAAGCCTCCACACGGACCGAACAAATATACAGTATAAACACAATGGCTCGAACACGGATGGCTCGTTTACCGTGGATGATTCGAAGTCTTTGTTTCAGTCCCTACAAAATTCTTCCAATAGCTCAATAAAACAAATATTTATATTTGTTCTTATATTATCATGGAATTGTATGTTGTGTATACTCACATGAGTTCACTCAACATACAATTATTGTGTAGCAAATCGAAAAGATTTCCCTAAATTATCGTTATTTGCTTCCTGAACTGGTGCCATGATTACCCTCAGTGGCTCGAACTAGCCATGTCTCGAACGAATTTCAATGGTCCCAAAGATATTCGAGCCATTGAGGTTCGACTGTATATTTTTATCACTATGGAAGCCGAGGGCGATGGTTGGGATCCGGTAAAGCTAGCTGTTCAGGTATTTTTTTAAAATTGTTATGTAGTGTTTCCCCTTCAAATGTTTTCTTTTAATACTTATGTAAGTTGATTATATAGTCAGTTAAGTTTTGGAAACAGAGTTCCCACCTTTCTGGGAAAGAGTTGCCAACTCTACTTGCCGTCTAATCATTTTGTGGCTGCTTTATTGTATTTGCCTGTCTTTCCCTTTGGTGTTGAGGGCTTGATGTGGACCTGATTGTATCAGTTCCCGAGTTCTCTTATTTACTTTGCTAGCTTTTCGTAGTTTTGTTACGAGAGTGCTACCCGTCGTGGTTTGTTTACTATTCCTCTTGGTGGCATTGGTAGGCTGTGTATTGTGATTGTGTGCATCTTTATTGTCTATAATTTAATGCAAAGTATCTTCTTACAAGACTGTCGTCAAAGGCGATGTTTTGCGTAACTGCTGAATCCTGCTTTTGAAAGAAATATGAATAGTAGCATTACATGAATTTTATGATACGTTGAATTGGACCCGAAAGAGATGAAATTATTAGGCTACGATTTAGCTATTGTCTCTGTTTTCCCTGCCCTCCCTATCCCCGTTTGCTGTGGCTGTTATACAAAATCCATTGGATGGACATTGCTTAAAACCCTGCGTTTCCAATATTCCGTGTACTTACCCTGAGTATTCAGACCTCAGCATACATGGTAGACCCCGACAAGACGCCACAGAACATGACATCTGATCAGTGCGTTCGTCCAGCTCTTTTCAGACATATTAACATATAGTAAAATTCACTTCTGAAATTTAAATGAAAATACTTTTCAAGAAGGTATATTGGAACACGACTTTTATGTTAATTTAATCAATTCACATTACGAAAACACGCCTATTCAAATATGTTGAAAAAATTCATCGCCAAAAACTAAAAGTTTTCAGATAAAGATTCTGATATTTTTTTCATATTTCTGCTCGGTAAGGCGGTTCTAACGGGTACCACAATCTATGTTTTTGAGCAGAAATAAGAAAAATAATGTACACCCATGTTTTACTATATAAAAGTGGGGTTTAGGGGTCAAAATTATATAGGCATGTTTTCGTGATGAGAAAGATCGTTGGCTAATAGTATAAAAGATATTACAATCCCTGATCATAGCCTACCAATGACACTAAGAGGGCGCGCAAACAAGTCATGACATACAGTCCACAGATCACAAACTGAAGAAAAGCAAAATAATCAGCGCCCTCTTCCTCAAAAAAGTGATCACAATGCTAGACAAGATACATTAACATAACAATTAAATAACAAAAATGCGGTAAGAGAAAAATCCAGGGAGTGTCACAATCACAAACCGCAGCCCTTCCCAGACACCAAGAGTTAGAGGAAACAGACAAAACCGAACAAGCGCAAATCGAACAAAAAAAATGTTTTCTTGAGTTGTCAGAAGAATTTTCTAGGGACCCAAAAAACGGTGCGTTCTTACCAAGTAATGCTTACTTTCGATGGACACCTGATTACAGCCCATTTATTGTGGGTCCATGTCTGTCTGTCTGAGCATTCCTAATTTTGCCTTTGTGTATATCGACTTTATGATCTTCCGAAATATGATTTTTGTATTTTGACCTCAGACTCATTGTTTGTATGTTACAATAGCACGCTTCGTTCACCATGCCCATCAGCCTAAACAGAGATTTAGGAAAATACGGGAATTAATGTCCCAGGTTTAACTCAAACACTCAGAACCGCATTGGACCGGTCAGTATAAACAAGTACTCGTTTACTATGGCTAATTCGAACTCGTTTTTTGAGTCCTTAGGAAATTCTTCCGACAGCTCAAGAAAACATATGCTTTGGGACTATTTGAGAATTTTTTTCCTTTTCCAGAATGAAAATGTAATGGTACACTCAACATACATTTTCATTCATTATGTTTGTCCGCTTCGTTGGCGGTGGTCCCGATGTTAGTCTTACTCTTTGTTGCTTTATGGTTTATTCTACGAGGCGGTTTGTTTTATGTCTTACCTTGTGTAATTTTGTTCTTGTGTTTTCAGTCCTTTTTGCATTGCGATTACCTAGCTTGGGGAAGAGAGCTAATCTTAGTGCTTTTCGTACGTATGTTCGATTTGCGCTTGTTTGGTTTTGTCTGTTTCCTCTTCCACTTGGTGTCTGGGAAGGGCTGCGGTTTGTGATTGTGGCACTCGCTGGACTTTTCTCTTACCCTTATATATATATATATTAGTGCGGTTCACATGGAGGCCTTCTAACTCATCCATGAATCATAAATCATCCATGAATCATTACGAGCAATAAATAAATCACAGATAAAGCCAAAAAGAACTCAACAGAAACGACGTGTTGAGACACAAGAAGATCCCTGGGGTGTCGTACAACACCACTGGAATATTGGAGCAAACAAAAACCACCAGTTGATCCCCGGTTAAGGCTGCTTCTATAAAACTATAGTAGTTAATGGATCTACACGACTTGCACGATCAAAAGACCCACACTGAAGAATTAGTATGAAAAGCAGTCTCGATCTTGTCAACCGGCCGATATCAAATTGACTGCGCCAAGCAAAAACGTGTCCTCGGGCATATGCAGCCATCGAAGGCCCAGGTCAGCCTGTGCGGAGACGCAATCTGATCAGGGCCTTCACTGACCGCTTCCAGAATCATTTGATACTATAGACCGTATCAATGGAGAGCAGAGTCCCAGATGAGACCTTTCGCATGCACAGAATAATGTGAATTCTCACATACTGCACATATGCAAAGACATGTTTTCGCTGGATGAGGCTAGAATGATGATACCACAGTTGTAGCAAAACGGTCTTTATAATATACCCTTGCAAATCCGAATTTCTGAAATAGACATTTTCATCTCTGCATTTGGACACATCCATTGTTACCAAAAGGGTGCCAGTTGTAAATTAAGAACATAATTGCAAACAATGTAGATCCAGATGAGACGGCTCAGTATGAGCCGTCTCATCTGAATCTACACTGTTTGCAAAAATATCTGTCTTGGTCTACAAGGTCTGAAAGGATTAAAGGTTAGGAATTTGGCACTCTGATACTTCGACTTTAAATGTATAGCCCAGACTCCGCACAAAACAAGACATTTGTTATAATATGCAGGTATCTCTGTTTGTTTATTTGCAAAATAATCAAATTCAAAGAAATTTATTTGATTTCCCAGGAGATGAAAGTTTGTCAGAGATAAACCAAGTCATTTGTCATATCTTTGGAATCATTTTAAATAAAATATTGGCCTCTAGGAACAATAAGAGACTGAATATAAATAAAACACGGTTAAGCGCTCTTCACCACTGCAACTATTCTTGCTGCTCACGTTGAAATGTGGAGCTTCTGCAGGGATGGGTTCAGAGGGAGCTTGTGGGGTTCAATCAAACCACCTTTTAGCTCAAAATTTCATTTTTCATGGGACATTTTGGACAAATATGATACATTTGGGATACCGTATTTACCCAAAATATTCATACCCTTAACTTTTTACCTTATACTTTTCTTCAACAAGTCTTATTTATTACCTATGAATATGTATAAAACTGCTGGATGAGTGGCCAACAGTGTAGACCCTAATCAGACGCCGCATTCTGCGGCGTCTGATCAGGGTCTACATTGTTTACTCATGTTTGTGTTTCCAAATACGTAGAGTTAGTACGGTAATTTTATCAAATCGAATCCCCTCGGAAATCATCCTAGATCCGACCCTGTTCTATAGCGGCTCATTCTCGTTTGTTCGATGTGTTTGCGAGATGTTCTTAATACCTCAAAACCCATCTCCATCTCTCGTCTTCCACTACGTTTGGGTGTCTCAGTCCGTGATTTTGGCTTTTTTCGGTTGTTTGTATTGTATCTTTTTGCCTCAAAATCCATTTCTAACATTGGGATGTCGACCTGTGCTCCTTGCTAGCGATAGTTTTCTGGTTGTTTCCATTTTATCACCGCAGTGCAGCTTTAAGATGCCCGGGATCGGTTTTTGAGATCTTTTTAGATAGTCAGCTTCATCTTATTCAAATAATATAATTATTACTACTGCTAAGGCCGCAGACCAGACTGTTTTATTTCACCTATAAACCGCTGTCCGACTTTTTTTTTTAAGTTAAACTTGATGTTTGAATAGACTACTAAAACCACCATCGATTTGTTTATTTTCTTGTAATATATTATTCATATTTCAGCTTAAGATGGTGACATATTTGGCCTACTAGTCTTTAGAAACCGTGATTAGTTATATACTCTTTCTTAACACACACACACACACACACACACACACACACACACATGCGCTCGAGTTAACCTAGCGCCCTCTAAGTGGCCTTTGAAAACAGTGTTTACCCAGAGCAGAAGGCGGTGACTAATCTGGGTATCAACCAAATTTTGTAAAAAAAAAGATAACAATTAATAAAAAAAAGTACCACAATCACAGATCATAGTCAACCAATGAAATCAAGAGGAAGAGTAAAACTATTATAACTGATAGTACATACCTAACAAAACAACGAAAATCAAAGCAAGCAGCTCTCTCTTCCCAAACGAGGTACTCACTCAGCCCACATAACACTACTACAAGACATGAAACAGAATCGAACACGAAAATAGCAACACAGCGAGCAGCCATAGACCACAACAAATAACGAACAAAACAAGACCCAAACACCTCTTAAACTGAAGAGGAACATGGCCAAAACTTGATCATCCGGCCTGGAATACTTGATATTTCAGCAGTTTTCACCTCTTAAATTGAAAAAGAACATGACCGAAACTTGCTAATCTGGACAGGAATTCTTGACACCAGCTGTTTTCACCTCTTAAATTGAAGAGGGACATAGCCGAAACTTGTTAATCTTGCCTAGAATACTTGACACTCCAGCTGTTCTCACCTCTTAAATTGAACAGGGACATGGTCGAAACTTGTTAATCTGGTCTGGAATACTTGACACTCCAGCTGTTTTCACCTCTTAAATTGAACAGGGACATGGTCGAAACTTGTTAATCTGGCCTAGAATACTTGACCCTCCAACTGTTTTCACCTCTTAAATTGAACAGGGACATGGCCGAAACTTGTTAATCTGGCCTAGAATACTTGACACTCCAGCTGTTCTCACCTCTTAAATTGAACAGGGACATGGCCGAAACTTGCTTATCTGGCCTTGAATGCTTGACACTCTAGCTGTTTTCACCACTTAAAATGATGAGATTGACATGGCCGAAACATGTTAATCTGGCCTGGAATACTTGACACTCAAGCTGTTTTCACCTCTTAAATTGAAGAGGGACATGGTCGAAACTTGTTAATCTGGTCTGGAATACTTGACACTCCAGCTGTTTTCACCTCTTAAATTGAACAGGGACATGGTCGAAACTTGTTAATCTGGCCCAGAATACTTGACACTCCAGCTGTTTTCACCTCTTAAATTGAACAGGGACATGGCCGAAACTTGTTAATCTGGCCTAGAATACTTGACACTCCAGCTGTTTTCACCTTTTAAATTGAAAAGGGACAAGACCGAACCTTGTTAATCTGGCCTGGAATACTTGACACTCCGGCTGTTTTCACCTCTTAA
Organism: Anodontia alba; assembly: GCA_964016985.1. NCBI lineage: Eukaryota > Metazoa > Mollusca > Bivalvia > Lucinida > Lucinidae > Anodontia > Anodontia alba. Next base: position 59,706,875 of record OZ024832.1, on the reverse strand, counting down.
ATTGAAAAGGGACAAGACCGAACCTTGTTAATCTGGCCAGGAATACTTGACACTCCGGCTGTTTTCAGCTCTTAAGTTGAAAAGGGACAAGACCGAGCCTTGCTAATCTGGCCTGGAATACTTGACATTACAGCTGTTTTCACCTCTTAAATTGAAGAGGAACATGGCCAAAACTTGCTTATCTGGCCTTGTTAATCTGGCCTGGAATACTTGACATTCCAGCTATTTTCACCTCTTAAATTGAACAGGGACATGACCGAAACCGTGCTAATCTGGCCTGGAATACTTGACATTACAGCTGTTTTCATCTCTTAAATTGAGAGAGACATGGCCGAAACTTGCTTATCTGGCCTTGAATACTTGACACTCTAGCTGTTTTCACCACTTAAAATGCTGAGATTGACATGGCCGAAACACGTTAATCTGGCCTGGAATACTTGACACTCCAGCTGTTTTCACCTCTTAAATTGAACAGGGACATGGTCGAAACTTGTTAATCTGGCCTGGAATACTTGACACTCCAGCTGTTTTCACCTCTTAAATTGAACAGGGACATGGTCGAAACTTGTTAACCTGGCCTGGAATACTTGACACTCCAGCTGTTTTCACCTCTTAAATTGAACAGGGACATGGCCGAAACTTGTTAATCTGGCCTGGAATACTTGACACTTCAGCTGTTTTCACCTCTTAAATTGAAGCGGAACATGACCGAAACTTGGTAATCTGGCCTAGAATACTTGACACTGCAGCTTTTTTAACTTCTTAAATTAAAAAGGGACAAGGCCGAACCGTGCTAATCTGGCCTGGAATACTTGACACAAGCTGTTTTCATCTCTTAAATTGAAGAGGAGCATGGCCGAAACTTGCTAATCTGGCCTAGAATGCTTGACAATTCAGCTTAAATTTAGTTTTGTGAATGTGTTCATTACACTGCTCGCAATGGTCATTCTGTTTAGAATCTATACGACAGAACAGTCCACTCAACACAAGTTGGATAACCATTTCATCCCTACGTCTGTAGACCAACACTGATATCCTTGCAAACAGTGCAGATTGATTTTTGACTGAAACCCCTTTTTGTAACAAAGAATGTGCCATTTCAGAGACGGAAGTGTCCATTCCAGAAATTTAGGGATTATAGGGTTAAATAAGGATGGGGACGGATTTATGTCAAGAAGAAGATGACTGAAATGTTTGAAAACAAATCAATACAATCAACAGATAGCGACGCTGTTCTGAACCCGATACTCTCCTGTTATTAAAGAATGGCATGTTTTAGTTTAAAATCTAAATAACATTTGCAAAGACACGAAAGAAGCAATGCTATTCATGGTCCTGTCTAGATAAGAAGCTTTCTGGTAAAACATAATTGTGGGTGGGACAAATATAAGCGGTTCGTAGTTCCGTTTCTCATGTCAGGTATTTTTTATTCGTGTGAATCATATGCAGTAAAGTTTTGCTATCAAGACCACATTTGGTACTGCGTAAAAGCGGTCTTATAAGTGGGGAGGTCTTCATACTGAAAGTATAATATAGCTCCAGATTAGAATTTTCAACCCAAAAGTACTGATATTTTTTCTACTTTCACCATAAAAGTATATTGTGGTACTCATTAGAAGCGCCTCGCCGAGTGGCTTCTAATGAAAACCCACAACTTATTTTATTTTATTTTTTTTTTTTTTTTTTGGAGAAATAAGAAAAATATTACATTACAAAAACACGCCTATTTAAATATATTGAACATTCTACGACCGATATTTTTCATATTTCTGCTCAAAACATAGATTGTTGGTACTCGTTAGAACCGCCTCGGCGAGGCAGTTCTAACAAGTACCCACAATCTATGTTTTTAGCAAAATATTATTATATTTGCCTCCTGACCTGTCGCTATGATAACCCCTCAGTGGCTCGAACTACCCATATGAAGAATGAATTCCATTGTCTGATAAACGTTCGAGCCATTGAAGTTCGATTGTATATGTACTGTCTCGGAATGGTTGCAAGAAAAACTACTAGGGGGCTCAAACCTTGTTAATTGAGCGCTCAACCATCGCGCCCTTAGTTCTGGAGCTATGCATATACGGTTGACTCTCGTTACCTCAAACTCTGACAACTCAAACTAATGCTTAAGTCAAACTAATTGTTAGATAATGTTGGTTAAGTTTTACTTTATGTACCTTACATCTCACTCCTGATATCTCAAAATACCGTTATATCAAATTGAAAAGTCTGGTCCCTTTGGGTTTGAAAAACAAGAGTCCATTATATGTTCGGTCGGTGTGGGATTCCAAAATCATCAGTGGATCAATACAGAAAGAAAACAAATTAACTTCTCAACAGTATGATGAAACCATTACGAAAGCACGCCTATTCATATATATAGAAAATTTCACCTCCAAAAACTGAAAATTTTCAGAAAAAAAAATCTGATATTTTTTGTCTAAAACATAGATTGTGGGTACTCGTTAGAACCGCCTCGACGAGGCGGTTCTAACGAGTACCCACAATCTATAATTTGAGCAGAAATAAAAAAAAATAATGTATACCCCTGTAAACCCCAGTTTTACTATATAAAAGTGGGGTTTAAGGGGGTCAACATTATATAGGCTTGTTTTCGTGATGCAAAGATAAACCGTACGTCAGAGCAAATGAATGCCAACAGTAAACCAAGGTGAGCCCGATCACAGACAAGTAAGGGTCAGGTACACGTCGTCTAGAAAAGGGTTAGCTAGAACAAAACGGGATACCGTCCCATACAAGCCATGCTTAATTTGTTATCAAACCGAGCATATCTGAAGAAATTTGGGATATTTATTGGTCAGTCAAACAACAAAAGCCGCATATCTTTGATACATTGTAATTAAACGTTGGCAGATTTATTTTCACACTTAGCACGCTAATGGCAAATTCAGCAGATAACAAACTGATGATTTTTTCTTCATTTATCCCTGAAAATAGGATTTGACATTTCAAGCAGATTGTCTCGTAAGGATAAATAGGGACAAAGGGAGATTAGCAATTAAAACAGTCCTTCAAGTGTTTGCATAAACAGCCATGGATTGCAATTCTTCCATCTGTTAAACTTGGTATGTAGCAGATAGCTCATTTAGTTTGTGACAATAAAATGCGATTAATGCGTAAAGAAGCTTGTGTCTGGCCTGTAAAACAAGAAAGGAAACGGTTTAACCGCACAGAACACATTTAAAGAGTGATTTGAACAGCATCGCAAGAAAAAAAAGCTTCGCCGAAACAATCTCTCAGTGCGCATGCCCGTCCCTTAGCGAGGTCACATGTCTCCTTGACCTGCAGCTTGCGTTAGCGGACATCATAGGTTATGGCGAAACTTTGAGGATATGCAGGCTCGCCTGAACCATTGCTATTCGCATATGCTATAACGGTTCTTTTCCCAAGACAAGGCTCAAATATTTCCTATTTTATTGCATGGCACCATTCTTTATAGCAATATCATATACAGTAGCCTCTTATTATCTCAAAGTACAAGGAACCAGGGCCCAGTTGTTCAAAACTATCGATGTCGTTAGTTAAGGTATCGTTAAAACTTTGATGCTCAAATACGGCATATACTCTAATATTTTTGCTAGAAAAATGTGAGCAGCTTTTGCATTTGCAAAAGCTACTCACATTTTTCAGCAAAAATACGTACCTGTGAATTAGATATTATACTTACTAGAACAGTTTACATTTTGACCACTAACGAGCTCGTTATGATAACGATGCTTTGAACAACTGGGCCCAGATGTTTTGTTTTGTGTTACCGATTGTCCAGGATAAGAAGAGTTGATCTGTTACATGTACAGTAATGTAAAATATTAGACACTAAATCAAAAAAGGGAAAGACAATATAGAAAGAAAGTATGTCTATCAGGATGAACTTTGCAAGCCGAAAATTTTGATACAAGTTTGATCAAAATCGACCAAGAAATAAGACGGTTATTAGAGTTGAAATATTTGAAAACCAGCTTCATAGAGGCAGCTATGTTTAGGCCTGATGACGTCACACAGACCTAATTAAATATGCATAATTAGAATAAACAGCATATAGATGGATATTTTGTCTTAATGTTTCTGAACATGTTTTCTTAAAGCTGTAAGCAACTTATTTTGTAAAACAAATGCTCTGGTTATAAAAATAATGCAAAATGTTAAAGTTTAAAAATTCTTCAAATTTTATTAGATATTCAAAATGTCGGTACAAAATTCCTTCGTGTTTAATCCTTCAAACAATAATAACATAGTTATTTCTTGACAAATTTTGATCAAATTTGTATCATTTTTTACGGTTTGTTAAGCGCTTCGTTGTGATTCTTTGTTTGTTTTGGGCTTAACGTCGCTTTCAACAATCTTTCAGTCATATCGCGACGGTGTCTCGATGTGGCAGGGAGCTCAATGCTCACTTTTAGAGTGCAGCCTCACTGAAATATCACGCCCCAGACACTTTGACATGATATTCCACCCAGTCACATTATACTGACACTGACCAGTTCCGATTCCTAGCTCTACTTTCTTAATGCTGAGCGCCAAGCGAAAAAGCTGCTAGTACCATTTTAAAAGTCTTTGGTATGACCCAGCCGGGGATCGAACCCGCAACCTCCCGGTCACTAAGCGGACGCTCTCTTCGTTGTGAATTATATTTTATATTAGGGTTGCGTTCCCCTATAATATCATTTGACTTTCACACTAGCAGGGACTTTGCGATTTCACGGTTTGTTATGAAGAGAGTTAGTTAACCCATTTATGCCTAGTGTTCCATGAAAGGGACATCGGCAAACAGTGTATACCCAGATCAGACGCCGCAGAATGCTGGTCTGATCATGGTCTACACGGTATGCCATTTGGAAATGAATTTCCAGAAGATTATTTGTGCAGGGAAGCAAAAGATACAGGAAATCAAAATAAGTTTTCTCCGTTGTAAAGATGGCGGAAAATCTATACCTAGTGTATCGCGTTCCTTTTAACTGTCAAAGCACCACTGCAGCAGGCGACATTTTGATTTGTATTTGTCAGAGAAAATAAGACTTGGCATTTCATATAAATCGTCTGTCCAGCAGACGATTTACATGAAATGCCAATTCTTATTTTTCTCTGAAAAATAACGAAAAAAATAGAATGGCGTCTGCTTCAGTCTTGCTTAGCGCTTTAAGAGAATCATGTAAAATTGGTACATTTTAACTTCCCAAGTACGACTGTCTCAACCCAGTTCTGTGCGTATCTGTTTTGAAACATCTACTGACAGTAGATGCATGTTACCACAAAATAAAGAATGAACTAAATGATAAATCGCAGTGACAAAGCAGTAGAGTTTCATTAATAATAATTTCTTACTTAATCTATATGTCTGCACTGAGCGGCTGTTCGATATAGATTTGTTCCACTTGTATTCAAGAAATTGTCGAAGTATATGACCCTAAACAATGCTAATCACAAATGCAGCAGATGACATTTTGTATTTTCATTTTATTTCATTTTTCCGAGAAACCAAGGCTTAGTATTTCATGCGAATCGTCTGCTAGGCAGATGATTCGTCTTATTTTCCCGGAAAAAAGTAATTTAATAAAAAATAGAATGTCGTCTGCTGCAATTTGGCTTAGCGCACAAAAGGTCAGCATTTCCGTATAAACCGCTGGCGTCAGTTCGATAAGAGTCATTCTAATTTTTAGGGAAGAATCATTTTAGAAAACAAGATGTTTGATACGTCACTGGTCTAATCGTGCGCTGCAGATTCGTTTTCTTTTATCACTTTCTGATTTGTGTCAGTTAATTATTCAATTTGAGGTTCGTCTCGCCAACTAATCAATCACGGTTAAATTTGGGTGTTCCGCAGATAGGTTTAGTATTATACCGCCATATACAGGCAAGGACGTAAACAAAACATGATCAGTGACTTAACCTTCTTAGAATCAGCATACGACCAAATATGACAATTATTAACACTTACCATGCTATAGGAAAATTCAGCAGACATCAGACTGATGACATTTTTTTTTTTTTCTGTTGGCAACCCTTAGTTTCTTAAAACAAGTAATAGACATCACGAAAACATGCCTATATAATTTTGACCCCCTTAAACCCCACTTTTATATCGTAAAACTGGGGTATACATTATTTTTCTTATTTCTGCTCAAAAACATAAATTGTGGGTACTTGTTAGAACCGCCTCGGCGAGGCGGTTCTAACGAGTACCCACAATCTATGTTTTGAGCAGAAATATGAAAAATATCAGAGTTGTTTTTGTTTTTTTTATTGGAAAATTTTCAGTTTTCGGAGGTGAAATTTTCTATATATTTGAATAGGCGTGTTTTCGTAATGAAGAAAAATATTTCAAAATGTCTGCTGAACTTATTTGCCAATTTGCGAAGATTTGACAAGCCAATGAATTAATATTCAAACATGTCATATTCTTTTCAAGTGATTTACAATGCGAAATGAGTCGTGTGATGATAAAATAGATCCTTGCCCTTAGGCGATCGAACAAAGGGACAGTTTAACCCTTTCGCCCCTGAATTTCTGGAGTTGACTTTCATCTTTGAATTTGGGCAAGTCCATCATTGTAAACAGAGTATCAATCGAAACCAGCAACATATTGGCAAACAGTGAAGATCCAGATGAGATTTCTCATTATGAGCCAGCTCATCTAGGTTTACACTTTTGCAAAAATACCTGGTCTGATCTGCAGGGCTGAAAGGTTATTCTGCTTGTAGACTCCGTCTTGTCTGGGTGTTTCTGTTGATCGGCTGAACATTATACTGCCATATACATCTAAGGCCATAAATGCCATAAACAAAACATAATAGGTGACTTAACCTTCTAAGATCAGCAAACGGCTAATACGTGATACCGTGTTTACGTTTCACAACGTATCAATCAGCATTAATAGCAAACATTAAGTTCTTGAGGAAAAAAAATAAAGAAAAATATCTCAAAATGTCTGCTTATTTACCAGTTTGCGAAGATTTGACAATCCTATGAATCAGTATTCAAATATATCACAGTCTCTTCCCGAGATTTACAATGAGAAATGAGTCGTGTGATGATACAATGGATCCTTGCGTACAAGCGATCAAAAAAGGGACAAATGAACCCTTTTACCACTGAATTTCTGAAGCGGGTACTTCCATCTTTGAATTTGGACAAGTCCATAATTGTAAGCAGAGTATCAGTCAAAAACAAGAACAGATTGGCAAACAATGCAGCTCCAGATGAGATGGTTCCTTATTAGCCATTTATCTGGATCTACACTGTTTGCAAAGGTCCCCTTTTAGGACTACATGGTCTTAAAGGTTAACATGACTGTAGGCTCTGTCTGGTCTGCGTGTTTCTGTTGATAGCATGAACAGTATACTGTCAGATACATGCAAGGCCATAAACAAACCATGTTTGGTGACTTAACCGTCTAGAATCAGCAAACGACTAGAACGTGATATTTTTTCTTACGTTTCACAAAGAAACAATTGCATGAAATAGCAAATCTTAATTTCTTGAAAGAAATTAGAAGAAAAATATTTTAAAATGTCTGCTGAATTTATTTACCAAAGCCCAGTTGTTCAAAGCATCGTTAGCTTAACGAGCTCGTTAGTGATCAAAATGTTAACTGTTCTAGTAAGTACAATATCTAATTCACAGGTATTTTTGCTGAAAAAAATGTGAGTAGTTTTTGTAAATGCAAAAGCTACTCACATTTTTTCAGCAAAAATATTAGCGTTTATGCCATATTTAATGATCAAAGTTTTAACAATACGTTAACTAGCGACAGTGTTAGTTTTGAACAACTGGGCCCAGTTTGCGAAGATTTGCGAAGCCTATGAATAAATATTAAAGCATTTCATATTCTTTCCCAGTGTTATACAATGAAAACTGAGTTGTGTGTGATACATTGTTGCGGCGCAAGTTGATACACAGTCACATGCTTTGTGCACTTCATTCTGATGTACAGTACCATTAAAATATATATGTGCCCAGGAAAGCCCATGGCTACAAAGCACAGCCCTCCCGCCTTCCCGAGACACAAAAAAGAAGAGATCAGAAACAAGCCATCACGAAAACACGCATATATAATTTTGACCCCCTTGAACCCCAATTTTATATAGTAAAACTGGAGTTTACACGGGTATACATTATTGTTCTTTGTTTTTTGCTAAAAAACATAAATTGTGGGTAGTCGTTAGAACCGCCTCGCCCAGGCGGTTCTAACGAGTACTCACAATCTATGTTTTTAGTAGAAATATGAAAAAATAGCAGAATATTTTACCTAAATTTTTTCCCTCTTTTGGTTGTAAAATTTTCAATTTATTTGAAAGGCGTATTTTCGTAATGAATGAGAAAACGACACAGCACCATTGTTATAACAGACATGCCAAAAAAGAAACCCTGCAACAGAAGAATAGCTTAGGCATTGTTTTTCATGCCAAAAAAGAAACCCTGCAACAGAAGAATAGCTTAGGTATTGTTTTTTCATGTTTTGTAATTTTCATGGTTAATAAATTTTGTATTTGGTGGGTCCTGTCTGGCATTACTGGGGAAGAGGAGCATGTTTCCTTGCTTTTCTGCGGTTTGTGACAGGTGAACTGTCAGTCATGGTATGTTTTCTTTTCCTCTTGGTTTCATTGGTAGACTACGTTCTGTGATTGTGGCGCCCCCTAGACATCTTCTATATAAGTTTTGATTATTAAACTGGTTTTACTCGATCAAAACATCACCGTTTATTTTTATGCAAATCCAAAATTACAAAATATGTGTTCTATCAGCGTAGGGTCAATGGAGCAACACAAAAACACATGTAATTACACACACTAGGATGACACAAAATAGAGTGCTCAATGAAGCTAGAGTACAAAAGAACAAGTTGGACTACGATGGACTCGACCACAGACGTAGACAGTCATGCACCAACCTTCTGTTCAACTAAATGGGGAAAGCACCGTTATTCAGTCCGAGACCTGACTCAAAGTCAGTTAAAATGCGAAGTAACTCAGCAGCCATGATTAAGTTAACCCTTAAACTGCCAGTCACAACAATTGTCGTCTGCTTTGTCATCTGCTTGTGGTTTTAAAAGCCATTTTTGCAAACAGTCTGGACCCAGATCAGTCTGATCTGGGTCCACACTGTTTGCCTGTATGCAAAAATAGGTTGGAAAGATTTGCAAGAATATTCAGCAGACGACATAAACAGACAATATTTTCAGATGCAGGTTTTCTTGGCGTTTTAAGGGTTAACAACCATGTAATTAGTAGTCTGCAGAATTTTTATACTTAACTCCTATCATTTGAGCCAGCGCACGACAAAACCTACAATAAGACTTGTGCGACAAACAAAGACTCAGATCAGCATGCGCATCCGTGCAGTCTGATCAAAGTATTTGCTGTTCGCAAGTGCCTTTACAGCCACCGAGCTGTCTAAAGAGGGATACAGTAAAACCTGTGTAAGAGAGCCACCTTCCAGACTGACTTTAAATAGTGGTTGATGTGGAAAAAAGTTGTCTGTCTTATAAAGGTATACATGTCATGTAATTTTGAAAATTACAAGACATGTACCTTTATAAGACAACCACCTTTCCACATCAACCACTAAGGTCAATTTCAAAGGTGGCTGTCTTACGCAGGTTTTACTGTAAATGAGACCCTTACCATACTGTGTGTATATACACTTCGCTGGTCGCACCAGTCTAATTGTAGGTTTTGTCGTGCGCAGGCTCATTTTGTAACGAGTGACTAGTGATGGAAATCGGTCAGAATTTCATAGTCAGTCATCGGTTTTGTAAAACCGACTGATCATCGATTAATAATCGACTTGCAGAATATACACTCTTATTCACAGCCCATCTCCAGGTACTTATTCTCTGCTCCAGAGTATCCAGATAATATTTTTTTCTTATTTCTCCATGAAAACATATGTTGTAGTTACTCATTAGAGCGCCTCCGCGAGGCGCTTCTAATGAATACCCACAACATATGTTTTCATGGAGAAATAAGTAAATTATAAATATTTTGGGTTGACTTACTTAAAGCTATTTTATCAATTTGTTTTTCACTTTAATTGACCATAAATTTAGAATGACCACAATAGGCATCTTTGAATTTATTTTCTTCACAACTTGGCCATAAAACTATAACGTGAGAAAAATATTTTTCTAAAAATAGAATTTTCCGATTAGTCGACTATAAAAAAAATCATTCCGATCATCAGTCAAAAGAGGCAAAAGTGACTGATGATCGATTATAATCTATTATCAGTGGCAATACTACGAGTGACATAACTAGGAGGGGACATGGCGGTAGACATTACACAGACTTGTTACTTGTTAACCTAACGATTTGTCATATTGTTTGCTGTTCGATTGTCAGCGCTTTAAAATGAATCATTCTAACCAAAGACCGGGATTGTCATTCACTTGCTATAAACAACTTACGTCAGAATTCAAGATTCATAATTATGTGAGATTGGAATATAGAGTCGTCTTGGGAGTATATTATTCAGATTTAATCTGTCAACTGTTTAACCCTTAGACTGCCAATCACATTAATTGTCGTCTGTTTTGTCATCTGCTTGTGATTTTAAAAGTCATTTTTGCAAACAGTGTGGACCAAGATCAGACTGCTCCCTCGCTCCTCTAAGAGCAGTCTGATCATGGTCCACACTGTTTGCCTGTATGCAAAAATCAGTTTGAAAAGTATGCAAGAATATTCAGCAGATGACATAAACAGACGATATTTCAGATATAGGTTTTCTTGGTATTTTAAGGGTTAAGTGATAAGCAAAATTGTACCAGACGACATTCTATTTTTTTTATTCTTAATATCATTTATCTGTGACAATAAGACCTGGCATTTCATGTGAATCGTCTACTCGGCAGATGATTCACATGAAAACCTTATTCTTTTGTGGCAAATAAGATAAAGTAATATCGGTTACCTATTTAGGTAGATCACCTGAGCACGAAGTGCTCAAGGTGAGCTATTATGATCCTACACCACCTACACCCCTGGGCCAATTGACTTGCATCTTGGTAGGAAGCATCGGGGTGTCTTGTAGATCAAAAATAGCTAAAATCGTTCTGATCGGAAAACCTGGATGACCGCCACGGCGGCCATCTTGAAAATCTATTTTTCGCTTCAACTCCTGAACCGAAGGGCCAATTAACTTGAAACTCGGTAGGAAGCGTCGGGATAACATGTAGCTCAAATAAGCTAAAATCGTTCCGATTTGAAATCTAAGGTGGCTGAAAATCGTTTTTTTTTTTTTTTTTTTTTTTTTTTTTTTTTGTTTTTTTTTTTTTTTTTTTTTTTTTTTTCGCTTCTTCTCCTGAACAGAAAAGGCCAGTTGACTTGAAACTTGGTAGGAAGCATCGGGGTGGCTGATAGATAAAAAAAATATAGAATAGCTAAAATCATTCGGATCGGAAATTCAAGATGGTCACTCTGGCGACCATCTTGAAAATCTATTTTTCGCTTCTTCTCCTGAACCAAAAAGCCAACTGAATTAAATTTTGGTAGGAAGCATCAAGGTGTTTTCTAGATCAAAAATAAGTAAAATTGTTTCGAGCACAAATTCGCGATTGCCGCACTGGCCGCAATCTCGAAAACATGGTTTTCGCTTCTTCTCATGAACCGAAATACCAATCGACTTGAAACTTGGTAGGAAGCAACGGGGTGACTTGTAGGTCAAAAATAACCAAAATCCTTCCGATCTGAAATCCAACATGGCCGCCATAGCCGCCATCTTGAAAATCTAATTTTTGCTTCTTCTCCTGAACCGAAAGATCAATTGACTTGAAACTTGGTAGAAAGCATTCGGGTAATTTGTATATCAGAAACAGCTAAAATTTTTCTGATCGGAAATCCAAGATGGCCACAATCTTTACAATCTATTTTTTGCTTCTTCTGAACCAAGTGGCCAATTGATTCGAAACTTGGTAGGAAGCATCAGGGTGACTGATATATCAACAGTAGAATAGCTAAAATCGTTCCAATCGGAAATCCAAGATGGCCGCCGTGGCCGCCATCTTGAAAATTTATTTTTCGCTTCTTCTCCTGAACCAAACGGCCAATTGACTTCGGTCTTGGTAGGAAGCATCAGGGTGACTTGTAAATCAAAATAGTTAAAATTGTTCCGATCGGAAATCCAAGATGGCCGCCATGGCTGCTATCTTTAAAATCTATTTTCACTTCTTCTCCTGAACCGAAAGGCCAATTGACATGAAACTTGGTAGGAACATCCGGGTGACATGTAGATAACAAATAGCTAAAGATATTCCGATGGGAAATCCAAGATGGCAGCCATCTTGAAAATCTATTTTTTCGCTTCTTCTCCTGAAACGAAAGACCAATTGTCTTGAAACTTGATAGGAAGCATCGGGGTGACTAGTAGATCAAAATAGCTAAAGTCATTCTGATCGAAAATTCAAGATGGCCGTCATGGCTGCCATCTTAAAAATCTATTTTTCGCTTCTTCTCCTGAAGGCCAATTGACTCCAAACTTGGTAGGAAGCATCAGAGTGACTTGTAGATAAAAAAAAGAGCTAAAATCGTTCCGATCAGAAATCCAAGATGTCCGCCATAGCTGCTGTCTATATTGCACTACTTCTCCTGGACCGAAAGGCCAATTTATCTAATAATCAGATGAGAGATACAGGGCCATCTTGGCCCTCTTGTACATTTAGGAAAATTGATGGGAAGTCCAAATTTTCTTTGTAGAAATGAAAAATAGTATACGTTATAAAAGGATGGGATATAACAAGGATATTATGACACAGACTACAAACTTTGTTTTTAACCCAATTATGCGTGAAAGCTATGACGGGTGCTGACTTAGCTTTATTTCATTACCGGGTTGATGTTTGATATTATGTCTGTTCGGGCCCTTCGTCTAGCTAAAACAGTGGGTTTTTTTTTATCTTTGGCTGTCAGTGTATGAGGTGTTTGCCACGAGCTCTCATTCTTGTTGACGCAATGATATGTTTATTGACACGCTTTCTGTGATAGTTTGAGAATCACTATGCGAGCCCAGCAACTTTTTAGTACATTTTAATCTAGGTTGAGGATTTGGTGAAGTCGATCTAAACCCAAATCCCACTGTACTTTTTACTACTGACCGTTCTTGGGCGATGGTGCTGTTGTTATTTGAGCCACCTCATGACAAAACCAAACCAGAATTTCGCGGAAGGCGGTGTCGCACCTGCTGGGACAAAAGTCACAGGAGCCACAATCAAAACGTTGTTATTAAATCAGTTTATTTCATTCTTAGCAGTGCTAGGTTTGAAAAATGACAAAAATTAAGACAAGGATTATATGAAAAGCAGGTGCACATCTTCAGACTATGGAGAAAATATGTCCAAAGTTTTAAAAAGATTGGTATAAAATTGTATGAGGAGTTGTGCTCACGAGGTACCTACTGTCTATATATTGAGGGTGAAAAATGACTAAGTTCACAACGTGGAAAAAATATGAGATTAAGACAAAGTTAAAGTGGAAAAAGTGATAAAAATAAAAATAAAATCATATCCAAGCCACGTGCACTTCTGCAGACCCGAGAGAAAACATGCGCAAAATTTCAAAAAGACCGGTTTAAAATTGTATGAGAAGTTGCAATGACATTTTACCCACTGTCTATACATCAGAGGTCAGTAAATGACAAAGTTCAAAAAGAACAAAAAAGTAACAAAAAAAAAATGGCAAGGATTATATAAAAAGCACGTGCACATCTTCAGACTATGGAGGAAACATATGCAAAGTTCCAAAAAGATTAGTATAAAATTGTATGAGGAGTTGTGCTCACGAGGTACCCACTGTCTATATATTGAGGGTGAAAAATGACTAAGTTCACAATGTGGAAAAAGTGAAAACAATAATCTAACAATTACATCCAAACCACATGCACAGCCTCATACCATGAAGAAAACATATGCAAAGTTTCATAATAATCGGTACAAAACTGTAAGATAATTGCACTCACAAGAGGTACCGTACCAACTGTTTATATATAAAGGGTGAAAAATGACTAAGTTCACAATGTGGAAAAAGTGACAAAAATAATCTAACAATTATATCCAAACCACATGCACAGCCTCATACCATGAAGAAAACATATGCAAAGTTTCAAATTAATCGATACAAAACTGTATGAGGAGTTGCGCTCACAAGAGGTACAATGTACCCATTGCCTATATACTGAGGGTGAAAAATGACTAAGTTCACAGTGTGGAAAAGTGACAGAAAAGTTCCAACAATTATACCAAAACCACATGCACATCCTCATACCATGAAGAAAACAAGCAAAGTTTCAAAACATTCGGTTCAAAACAATACCGCCCAGTCTGATCAGAGTATTCGCTGTGCGCTCAGTAGGTAGCGCAGGACCCAAACTTTCTACATGCGGACAGCGAATACGCTGATCAGACTGGGATGATGCCCAGGCTGATCTGAGTCTTCGCTGGGCGACCATGCAATTCTGTTGATCTTGCCATGAGATGGCTCATTTGTTGTGTATGTGGCCTGGTGGCAGCTCGCTTCGGGTTTATATTTTTTTTCTTTTCTTTTTTCTTTTCTTTTTTTTTCAATATTTTGTCCGGTTTTCATCATGAAAACATGCCCATATAATATTGATCCCTTAAATCCAACTTTTATATAGTAAAACTTGGGTTTACAGGGGTATACATTATTTTTCTTACTTCTGCACAAAAATATAGATCGTGGGTACTCGTAAGAACATAAGGCGACTCTAACGAATACCTATAATCTATGTTTTGAGCAGAAATATGAAAAATATCAGGTTTTTATCTGAAAATTTTCAGTTTTTGGTGGTGAAATTTTCGATATATTTGAATAAGCATGTCTTCGTAATGTTGTTTTTGATTGATCCTGTGTCTAACATTGTGATCACCATGTTGGGGAGGAGGGAGCTGATAACGTTGTTTTTCATTGATTAGTGACATGTGTACGTCTGCATTGGTTTATTTGCTTGTTTTTCTTGATGCCATTGGTAGGCGATGTTCTGTGATTGTTGGACTTCTTGGACATCTGCTACACTGTTTGTGATTATTTCAGTCAACAGAGAAGACTAGAACGCTATGCTTCATTTAAAGAGATAGCGCTAAACATGTAAACATGTCTCTTTAACAAATGTACGCTGGCTAAAAGATGAGCAGACGACAGTTTGACATATAAATTATTTCCTTGTTTATCACAGAAAACCAGAGATTGATATTTCATGCAAATTCGCATCAGATGTCCAGCCATATATTCTAGGAATAATACGAAACATGCCACCAAAGCTGCCGTCTTCTAAATTTGTCTAGATACAGCTTTCCTTTTTTATGCCCCGACCGATAGGTTTGGGGGATATAGCGATCAACATGGCGTCCGTCCGTCCCTCCGTCCGTAGACGCATCCTTGCGCGCTCCATAACTTTGATAACCTAAGACATATTTCGATAATATCTAATAGGAATGTAGAGGAGGACCAGTCGTGTGCAAGAGAGATGACTCTCACTGTCTTCATTATGTAGTTATCTCCCCTGAAGCAAAAATCTTGTGCAGGCCATAACTCCCATACTGTTTGAGATAATTTGATAATGTTTGTTAGAGATGAAGAGGAGGACCAGTAGGCGTGTCGCGTGCAAGAGAAGCAGCTCTCACTTTATATGTTATGTAGTTATCTCCCCTGAAGCAGAAATTGTAGACTCATCCTTGTGCGCTCCATAACTTTGATATCCTTAGACATATTTTGGTAATATTTGGTAGGAATGAAGAGGAGGGCCAGTAGGCGTGTCACATGCAAGAGAGACAACTCTAAATATCTTCGTTATGTAGTTCTTTCCTCTGATGCCGAAATCTTGTGCAAGCATAACTCTCATACTGTTTTAGATAATTTGATAATATTTGGAAGAGATAAAGAGGAGACCAGTAGGTGTGTCACGTACAAGAGAGACAACTATCACATCATTCGTAATGTAGTTATCTTCCCTGAAGCAGAAATTGTAGACTCATCATTGTGCGCTCCATTACTTTAATACACTTAGACATATTTTTGTAATATTTAGTGGGAATGAAGAGGAGGACCAGTAGGCGTGCCGCGTGCAAGAGAGACGTCTCTTACTGTCTTCATTATGTAGTTATCTCACCTGAAGCCGAAATCTTGTGCAGGCTATAACTCCTATACTGTTTGAGATTATTTGAGAATATTTGGTAGGGATGAAGAGGAAGACAGTAGGCGTGTCGCATTCGAGAGAGACAACTCTCTCTTTATTTGTTATGTGGTTATCTCTCTGAAGCATAAATTATACTCATCCTTGTGCATTCCATAACTTTGATACCCTTTGATATATTTTGGTAATATCTGGTAGGAATGAAGAGGAGGACCAGTATGCCACATGCAAGAGAGACAACTCTCACTTTCTTTCTTAAGTAGTTATCTCCCTTTAAGCTGAAATCTTGTGCTGGAAATAACTTCAATACTGTTTCGGGTAATATGATAATATTTGATAGAAATGAAGAGGAGGACCAGTAGGCGTGTCTTGTGCAGGAGATTCAACTCTCACTATCTTCGTTATGTAGTTATCTACACTGAAGCCAAAATCTTGTGAGCGCCATAATTTTTATACCCTTAGACATATTTTGAAATGAAGAGGACCAGTAGGCGTGTCGTGTGCAAAAGAGACAACTTTCACTTTCTTCGTTATATAGTTACATGTATCTCTCCTGAAGCCAAAATCTTGTGCAGGTCATAACTCCATACTGTTTGAGATAATATGATAATATTTGGTAGAGATGAAGAGGAGGACCAGTAGGTGTGTCACGTGCAATAGAGACAACTCTCACTTTCTTCTTCGTTATGTAGTTATCTCCCCTGAAGCAGAAATCTTGTGCAGGCCATAACTCCCATACTGTTTGAGATAATTTGATAATGTTTGGTAGAGGCATTGGTAACGACCAGTAGGTGTGCCACATGCAAGAGAAACAACCTCTGCTATGGTTGTTTTCTAGTTACCACCCCTGAATGATTTTCTAAGCCAAATTCTTGAGATGTGGTTAGAAATACTTTGTTAATGTTTGGTAGAGGCATAGATAAGAACCAGTAGGCATGTCATGTTCAAGTGTACTCTCACTTTCTCCATTATATACTTATCTCCCCTGATGCCGAAATCTTGTGCAGGCCATAACTCCCATACTGTTTGAGATAATTTTTGGTAGGGACATATATCAGGTCAAGAAGGTGTGTAGCAGGCAAAAAGGACAACTTTTACTCTATTGATTTTTTACCCCAATAAACATACTGCAAGTTCCTTTACCTTTACAAAGCATTTATTTTTGCTATTATTTCTGAATATGTACACTCACAAATTCAAAGTATTTTCAAATATTGTGTATCCTGTACAAATAATCACATCAGAAGTAACTATTAGATGATTTTGACAAAAATAAAAAAAAATAAATAAAAAGAACACGCAAAAATAAAATCATTAACAGTATACCTATTATTGTTTTCGCTTATTATTTTAGTCACATTTCATACTATCTTTGCAGCTTTTTACTTTGCCCTGTTTCAATATTTCCATGATATCAATTAAAATACACTAAATTTAGAAATGGCGGGTGGGTCGGGGGATTTGCTATCTCTGATGGCTATTTTTTAATCATTTCATCTAGTATATAATAATAATAATAATAATAATAATAATAATAATAATAATAATTATTATTATTATTATTATTATTATTATTATTATAACTTAAATATTACACATCGAAAACATGCCTATATATTTTTTACCCCCTTAAACCCTCCTTATATAAAGTAAAACTGGGGTTTACAGGGGTATAAATTATTTTTTCTTATTTCTGCTCAAAAACATAGATTGTGGTACTCGTTAGAACCGCCTCACCGAGGCGGTTCTAACGAGTACCCACAATATATGTTTTGAGCAGAAATATGAAAATTATCAGTTTTTTATCTGAAAATTTTCAGCTTATGGAGGTGAAATTTTCTATATATTTGAATAGGTGTGTTTCTTGTAATGACTTCAAACTGTATCGTACATAAAGTGATTCGCAACGTGAGAAAACGTACCTTCTGACATCCGCGCAGTCTGATTAGAGTCTTCTTTGTCCGCATGAAGAAACATTCCATCCTTTACAATCAAAAATTCGCACATGGAAAATTTTTTCTCAAGACTGCGCAAATTGGTCTGAATCCTAAACAACAAATATCAGCTTATTTCAAAAGCAAGCAAGTATTTCTAAACCCTTCTTGTTCCGAAATGACTGAAATACTGATGACGGGACGTCAACACACCTAAAATCAAATATCAAATTCAAGAATAATTCTTGTCCATTTAATGAATAACAAATGATCTGACAGGATTTTATCTGTATACCTTTAGGTATATGTATACATTATTATTCCAAATTAGCTACAGTTCACTCTCGCTATCTCGACCTCGCTTATCTCGAATAACCGCTAATATCGAAGTGAAATCTGGTCCCTGCCTAAACAAAAAAATCTAACAACAGGTAAAAAAAATGTGGAAAAGAGGAGAATAAGGAGCAATTTCTCCTCTTTTCCACAATATTTTTTCAAGAGTTCAATTACATATAAATTTGTTAAATGTGGTTAATCGAATTATTTTTTTTCTAAATTCTGCAAATCTGATATGTCGAGGTACGGATATCTCGACGTATTTCAGAAAGTCCCTTGGAGTTCGAAATAACGAGAGTCGACTGTATTTTGAACATTGTTTGAGCTAGCTATTTAAATTCGTACAGGTATGCCATCCCTTATTTACTGAATAGACCTTTGCCACTACTCAACTGGAAAGTGTCTTTAAAAACCGAGAAAGACTATATCACAAGTCAACCGGAAATTCTCAACAGTTTCTAAAATTCGGAAAATACTTCCACAATTAAAAATTACTGAGACGTCTTTATGTTTTATATGCTTAATATGCTCAGAGAACATGGAGAAAGGCATTTTTATTTTATTTTATTTTATCATTTGTTCAGGACTGTTGAGCTTGTTTTCGTCGTCCTCCAAAAAAAAAAACTATTATTTACTGTAAATTAGTTAGTTCAGTTGTTACCTTCAACTCTATGCCACAGAGTCTTCGGACTGCAAAAATATTATTCAAGCATACAGAGAAGTATTCTTAACATAATCGGCGAACAACAAAAACTTGCCTTTGTATTTACTTTACGCAAAGTACTTGGTGGGATGCGCGTCCCGGCTGGTGACACAAGAAATCGCAGGTTCCAGGCCGTGTCTGGCAACATTCTTTCGTGGAGACTGACTGTGAAATATTTTTTACGGTCATTCTCTCCCTTTAGCTGATTCAAGACGGACAGTTGTCAGTTGCTGGCGACAGAATGTGCACAGGTCCTGGTTAACTGCTCAGAGGACTAAGTCTGTCTAGGAAATCGTGTGGTTAGGTAAATTGACCACGCTCGACATGACCCTTATGGGTTGACTGGGTCGTTAAACCTCAACAAACAAACATACACGACAAGCTGGGATTCCACAGAAATTGTATATTGATTTCCTTTATTATATATGTCTTATTAAAAATAAAAACAAATTTTAAGAAAATAACAAAAAATCCCTTTATCTGAATTTCTTTACACATTCAGAGAAAAATGGGGACGCTATAATGTTTTACTCTTAAAAAACATTTCCAGTAACAAGGAAGGCAAAATGAAAACTGCAGGGAATTGGGCAAGTCTACAGAAATTGCCTTAAATTGATATACTAAGTATGGACTTAGAAAAGTAATATTTTGTTTTTCTCTTTATCTTATCTCAGCATTTTATCTCAACCAATGAATTAATGATGTCCTTATCATAGCCTTTTAGCTACCACAGGCCCTATATTAACTGATTGGCATTGATTAAAAATTAAACCTTATTTCTCTAGAGGGGAAATATATCAATTCTATGTATACAGGCCAGAATTTTTAACCTCCTTTCCTAGCACAATTCAAATGTGATTTTCATGAATGGATACTTCCTTTAAGGGATTGAATACACTTGGCAGATTTTCCGCTATTTCCGCCAAGCAAGACAACCTTTGTGGCTTCCTGTTTGTTTAATGCGCGCCAATCCCCTTCTGAAAAGGGGTCTACCTAAAAGGAAAGAATTTGCTCCCACGGGGAGCAAATTCTTTCCTTTTAGAGTAGACGACCTTTTTAGAAGAGAGGTAAAACCTATTTTGACAGAGGTACCTTACCTAAAATGGTATTAATACACTTTTAGTTTTATGAGATAAGTAGTCAAATACATGTACAGCAATTGTCGTCAATCATTGCTAGCACTTACTTTCTGATTAATGCCTTGGTGCTGGTGCGATTCATGAGCCCAAAAATACAATTCTTGAGACGATCTTTTGCGAAAAATAAGTCTAAAGATGTCAGTGAAGATACCCAGAAAATGCCACAATCAGAAAACACAATTTCCCGAGGCATCGAAAGAAGAAGAGTTGATTTGGAAGGCGTTTGGTCGTTTTTACCATTCGGAAAAAGAAAGCTTGCATTTATTGGAGTGGCATTTATTAGAATAAATAGGGTAATTTCTAAGTAGTTAAGTGCCAGGGTCTCTGATTTCTGGACGACAAACGCCTTTGACGTGATAGGTACTGTCCAGTTATGCCTTCATAGACCTCAAAAAAGCTTTACAACGTGTGTCATGAACGAACTGTAGTGGGCAACTGTGAGGAAATAGAACATAAATGCCAGCCTAATCCATGTCATTGAGACATAATACTAGTCTTTGTGTTACAACGTGCGAAAACTATACTATAGTGAAGTATGGGGAGCCATTTTACGGCCACCACACGGCTCTTACTTGCTTTTAGATTATAATTGTTTAAAGAGTCTTATTACTCTTTCCTTCATACACTAGACTATGCTTGCTATATTAACCATTAAAGCGGTAAGCAAGATTGTACCAGACGACATTATGTTTTTATTATGTTTTTTAGAGAAAATAAGACCTGGCATTTCATGTGAATCTAGGCAGACGATTCAAATGAAATGCCAGGTCTTATTTCCTCTGAAAAATACAAAAAGAAATCTAAACTCTGCTGCTGTTGTGATTAGCGCTTTAAGGATTAGTATATCGAGAGTTGAGCGCAAGACTGTTGTAACTCAAACATGTTTTTGAAACCCTTGTTTAGGGGCAACTTTGACCTCTTTGTAAACAATGCAAATTTAGGTGCCATTGCTCATACGAGCAATGACACCTATATTTCCATTGTTTACAGAAAGAAATGTTGTAATCTTCATAACGCCTTCATGGTGAGGAGATTAAATATTGGGAAAAACAACCATCTGACTTGCTACAGTCTTGCGATCAACCCTCGATATGTCTGTGTAGAAATGTTGCAAGGAAAGTATATGAAAATTTTATAGCACCCTGTTTACTGCTACAAAGTATATATGAACAGGTAGGTCTCCGTGCTTCGCGTAAGGGTAGTATAAATTTTCTGGTTCTTTGTGATCATTTAGCTCACTATGGGATTTTTAATTTTTTTATGAGTGTCACTGATGAGGCCTAAATGGCCGAAATTAACTAATCTGGCCAAAAACATCATACTTCAGCTAACAACAGGTAAAAAATATTGTGGAAAAGAGGAGAAATTGCTTCTAAGGAGCAATTTCTCCTCTTTGCCACAATATTTTCTCAAGAGTCCAATTACATATAAATTTGTTAAATGTGGTTAATCGAATTATTTCTTTCCTCAAATCTGCAAATCTGATATGTCGAGATACGGATATCTCGAAGTATTTTAGAGAGTCCCTTGGAGTTCGAGATAACGAGAGTCGACTGTATTTTGAACATTGTTTGAGCTAGCTATTTAAATTCGTACAGGTATGCCATCAGCTGTTGTTGTTTTTTTTTTGTTGTTTTTTTTTTTTTTTTTTTTTGTTTTTTTTTTTTTGTTTGTTTTTTTTTTTTTTTTAGTTTTGCGAGTGTGTTAATTGTTCTAAAGGATCCTTTCTTTTGAAATATATTTAATATTTCTAACAGTCCGTCAGTAATAAAGCCATTATTATCGTTATTTGAGCAATCTGAAGCAAACAATCATTTTAGCCTTTGACGTAGATTAACAGTGCAAAATGCACAGACAGTTTAAACAGTTTTCTCGATACAATTCTTAAAAGTTAATATTATTTAAGTGATGGTTTCCGGAGCTGTGTCTGGAAAAGACTGATAAAGTTCCTCTTTTGGCATCTACCAGTATAAACCCGAAGGTAAATACATTTATTAGAAAACATAAGCCCTCCATTTGTTCTGGATCCTGGTGTTTTAGTAGGTTTCATATCAAACAATTTATATTTTGTGAAATATATATATTCCAATGAAAATGTAATACTGTAAAGTTGTTGGAATTAGACCTTCAAACGTCATCACTGGAAAGGAATTGAAGTAATCAAGCTGTCAGTCTTTATGATAAAAACAAATAGATTGAACCACAGCAGAGCTTTTCCTACGAGATTGCATGTGCGCCCAGGGAAAATTCTGATCAGTCTGCATAGGCTGGTCAGGGATTTGACTTTCAATCTTAAAGGCTCTCTATTGGATAATTGGCAACCTAGGAGTTCCCAGCGAAGACTCTGATTAGAATGTGCGTATAAGCAGCCTGATCTGAGTCTTCGCTAGGCGCACTTGTAATCTTGAAAGAAATGCTGTGCTCAAATGTTGAAGTTGGACGGGATAGCAACTGTTGATAATACAAG
Source organism: Anodontia alba (assembly GCA_964016985.1). NCBI lineage: Eukaryota > Metazoa > Mollusca > Bivalvia > Lucinida > Lucinidae > Anodontia > Anodontia alba. The sequence goes on along the minus strand of OZ024832.1, from coordinate 59,684,141 downwards.
TATCCGGCATGCGTGAAAGAGACTGTTCATTAGGTTATACAAAAGCGTTCTTTCTTTCTTAAGAAATCTGGTACACATACACTGTAGTAGAATTTCCGTCATACTGTACAACTTTTACGACTTCTTGATTGCTTTGCTTCTGAAAAGGCGTCTACTCTGGAAGGAAAGAATTTGCTCCCATCGGGAGCAAATTCTTTCCTTTTAGAGTAGACCCCTTTCCAGAAGGAAATGCGAAACAATTTTTGCTACCCTAAAATCAGTATAAAGCAGCTAACCTCCTTATTTTTATGACATAACAGAGACAATATGGTTCTATACACGTAGATTAATTGACGGATTAAATGCTAGAAGGCGTGAAAATTTATATAGAAAGGAAAAGATATAAGGACCAAGCAATGACAAGCCACAACAGTACAGTTACAATGACCGACATACAAACAAAAATAAGAACTGTAACAGAAGCAGGTCCTATTAACAGCAGAAACAACTACTGGCCCAGTAAACACACAACGTCGCAACAACGTCGCTCCGACGTCGCCGCGACGTCATGACGTCGCCGCGACGTCGGAGCGACATTAATACAACGTTGTGCGTTACATGTAGCTGCGGGCCCGAGTCGTTGGGAAGAGAGAATGCGCGTTACTGTGTAGTTTTTTACCAGACTTTGTAAAAGCGGTGTTGAATAAATACTATTCGCATATGTAAACATCAATGCTCGTCTATATATTATGCCATCAAGAAACCGTCGTTATTTGTTTACTGTAATTTCTGACATTATTGGATTCAACAGTATTATATCAGACCATGTTGCTGTTTGTTTCTCTGGGGACTACCTGTTTCTCTGAAATATGAATGAAACATGGAAATCATTTCTCTTTAAAACCAGAAAATTAATAAAATTATGCAGACCTGTTTTCATATATGTCAAGGAACATTATAACTTATGACTTTTTCTTTTAGATGTGACAACGAGCGTCGATATTCATGTAAATCGTGGTGTTCGCATCACGAAAACACGCCTGTATAATTTTGATCCCCTTAAACCCCACTTTTATATAGTTAAAAAAGGGTTTACAGGGGTATACATTAATTTTCTTATTTCTGCTCAAAACATAGGCTGTGCGTACTCGTTAGAACCGCCTCTAACAAATACCTACAATCTATGTTTTGAGCAGAAATATGAAAAATATCAGAGGTTTTTTTGTGTTTTTTTATATGACAATTTTTCAGTTTTTGGATGTGAAATTTTCAATATATTTGAATAAGCATGTGTTCGTAATGTTGTTTTTGATTGATCCTGAGGCGGTTCTAACGATTACCCACAACCTATGTTTTGAGCAGAAATATGAAAATATCAGAATTTTTTATCTGAACATTTTATTTTTTTTTTTTTGGGGTGGTAAAAATTTCAGTATATTTGAATAGGCGTGCTTGCGTAATGTTTTGCCAGTCTCAAAATGTTTTTTTTTTTTCTTCTTGTTATTCTACATAGTTTCAGATAAGAGAATATGTCTTATTTCTTATTTCTCCACAAAAAAACATATGTTGTGGGTACTCATTAATAGAACCTTTAGCAGTCTGTGATTTCTCTAAGCGGTTAACCAGTACTATGCACATTCTTTCGCCGGAAGCTGATAACTGCCCTTCTTGACTCAGCGGAAGCGAGAGAATGACCGTAGAAAATATTTCATGATCAAATCTCCACGAAAGAACCCGACCCGGCTTTACCAATAGTAAATGGCTGCAAAATAGCCAAAATTGATAGGGTAGCTAATTAGGATGCAAATTTTCAACAAATTCCGCTTGTTCAAACCTTCTGAAATTTTCACAATATTGTTATAGAACATCAATAATTTACTTAATGAAGAAAAGTAAAAATATGTTATGATGAAAAAAATTCCAAAAATTCAGTTAACTGTAGAAATCGCACAGGTCAGACACATTGTTGGCGATAAAATCAATTTTGGCGGTAAATATTTGAAAACTGAGCACAGGAACAGAAACGACAAATGTTCTTTGATAAGATATTGTCAATCACAAATCAGTCTTTGTTTTCCATGTAGAATAAAACGCCGAAAAACAAAAGATATCGAAAGCACATTTGATTCGGTCTGTATTATAACAGGGAGACTTTGTAGATTATACTAAGCATATGTGATTATAATTAGAAGCTGAATCACTATTAACCCTTTAACCCCTAAGTTTCTGGAACGGGATCATCCATCGATCTCTAAATTTGTACACAGCCATTCCTGCAAACATGGGTTTCGAGTAAAATTCAATAACAGAATGGCAAACAGTGTAAATCCTGATGAGCTGGTCGTCTCATCTGAATCCGCACTGTTTGCAAAAGGATCAAGAGCTATGTTGAAAGAAACAATTAGATCAATAAAAGTCATAGAGGTTGCCCACCCCACCTTAGTTAGTTCATACTTGATATTCTCTTAGTAGCCCAAATGAGACAGAAGGCAAGTATTTCTTTCACAGAGTTATTGCCCACGGAGGTTTATCCAGCTTCTTATGTTTCCGTTTGGCGTGACGAAACGCAGATACATATATTTAATGCTCTATAGTTTTCAGACTATGAAGTTTTGTGAACATTCATAAAAACTGTTTTACAAGTATTATTTCACTTGTATGCTGTGATATTCCTGTGATACAAGATAAAATGATAAAATAAGTAGAAAATAGACACCTTCTTGTTCTATCGCCCGCAGTGTGACAATAGGCTAAACGCCAGTTAATGATATATATGTTTCAGTTGCAATGTCATAAAAGGTACCTTCGCATGTGTACCCAGCGTAGATTCAGCGAAGATTCAGCGAAGCCCAGCGAAGATTCAGATCAGCCTGGAAGCTTCAGCGCATTTTGGATAGGCAAAGATACTAAGATTCTTCAAGCGGACAACGAAGACTCTAATCAGACTGCGCGCATGCGCAGGCTGATTTGAGACTTCGTTGGGCGCACATTTGAGAAGGTACAGTTTCTCATGTTACGGCTCGTTTATTGCCTGGCTCCTGTACTGTGTCAGACATGACTTTTATAATGGCAGGATGCTTGGCTTATCAATGAATGCTTTGAATGTAAAAAAAAGAAAAAAGAGAATGCTGCGTTAAGTTTAAACTGAGGCCATACCGTGCTTGCTCTAAATATAAGGATACATAGGTCAGAGCAAACAGTGTAGATCCTGATCAAATGCCGCAGAACGCGGCGTCTGATCAGGTCTAAACTGTTTGTCACTCATCCAGCAGTTTTAGTGACGTCAATGAGTAGTGAAAACACTTGTTCAACTTTTAGGGCAAGTATGGTAAGAAGTTGTTGTTGTTGTTGTTGTTGTTGTTGTTGTTTTTGTGTTGTTGTTGTTGTTGTTATTGTTATATATATATATATATATATGGTAAACATGGCGATAGGTTTAATGTAGCCCTACCTCTGGTACTTGTCTTAATCCGTCTCTTGCTGAACATGGCATGCTCTGTATTAGCAAACACTGTAGATCCAGATCCGTTAGCTTCTGAAGCCAACGGATCTGGATCTGCATTTTTTGTCATTAAATATCAAAACCCTAATTTGATTGGCTTGAAATTAGAAGTGGGCGTGGCATCTTAATTTATTCAGCATGACAAGGGTTAAAATATAAACAAGACCATTTATGGGTTTAGGGGCCTAATTACCTTTCCATAGGCCTTCATTTTAGCATTTAGTTAAATTCTTACCTTCACAATATTCCTTGATTTCCAAAGTTGGTCTCAAATTAATGGTCAGCCTTAGACTAACAAAATGCATCTCAAAACAGAAGGGGTCTATCAACATGGTTTGACACTTTTGTGCCTTGAACACATGTACTCTCATTTTAGTGACAAAAAAAAAATATTTATTAAGAAAAGAAATGAAATAAAATGTAGAATTGACATAAATTCATATATTATTTTCCAAACAGAGTCAACTTATTTTTTTGCTGGTTCCAATCCTCGCCAGTTTGGTTACCAGTCTAAAACTGCTGGACAAGTGACAAACTGTAAATCAATAAGCAGCGAATGGTTTGATACTTTTTTTCTTGTTGCAGTTCAGCAGAAAGATAGAATATCATGGGTTAGCTCATGCAAGAAGTACTTTAGTGCATGTCTCTGAGGTGCATGTACGAACAGTGAGGGTCCAGATGAGGCTGTGCACACGTACAGACTGAGCAATGCCTTTCAAGATGAAAGCTTATATACTGATATATCTTCTTGCGAAATTCAACAATGTTGATCAGACTGCGAAATCACTATACTCTTATGCTTTCTTTTTGTAGGTGACGAGACTCTCATGTTAGCCTTTAAAGCGCCAAGGCAAAATTGTAGCAGACGACATTCCATTTGTTTTATTATTTTCATAGAAAATATGGCTTTGTATTTCATGTGAATCGTCTGCCTAGCAGACGATTCACATGAAATATCAAGCCTTGTTTTCTATAAAATAAAATAAAACATAATAAGCATTTCAAAATGCCGTCCCCTGCAGTTGTGATTGGTGCGTTTAGGGTTACAAGGACATACAATCCAATTTATACAGATTCTCCACTGATGTTAAATCAACCTAGATACTCTACACTTTATTAACAGTTCATCTGGAGGTTACGTCCATGTATGAAATTCTCTTTGTCCATGCCCTGATTTTAAATTGCTATCTAAGAGTTTTAAGGATACTGGCTTCACTCTCCAGTGACTAAATATTTATTCTTATTATCACTGACCAGCTTTTATAGCCATGATATTGTTTTGGTTTTATGTATCAAACAGGATTAAAAGAATAAATATTTAGCCACTAGAGACTGGAGCCATCCTAGATAAATGGGTGCAAATGGTAGATTGTTCGTCATTTTAACACGGGAGATCATGCTTGCTTTCCAGTGCAAAACCTCCCTTCTGAAAAGAAATCTACTCTAAAAGGGACGAATTTACCCAAAGGGGAGTAAATTCTTTCCTTTTAGAGTAGATCCCTGTTTAGAAGGGGTGCAAAAACACTAGTAGTAAACGCGAATTGTTTTCTTCTACTGGGTCGTTTTACACGCATGTTTTACAAATTCAGTTTGCAATCCGATCCATTAAATGCAGATTTGAACCAGTGCATGCCAAAACCTACAAAATGGCATGTGCGCCCAGCGAAGACTCAGATCAGCCTGGGCATCCGCTCAGGCTGATCAGAGTCTCCGCTGTCCGCATGAAGAAAGCTTGGGTCCTTAGCTACCCATTGAGCGCACAGCAAAGACTCTGATCAGACTTTGCGAATGCCCAGATTGATCGAAGTCTTCGCTGGGCGCACATGCCATTTTTTAGGGTTTGTCATTCGCTGGCTCATCTGTAAGCGAAGAACGAGTAGAATCACATGCCTCTGACTACTAGTAGAATTACAAGCCTCTGACTACTAGTAGAATCACAAGCCTCTGACTACTAGTAGAATTGCAAGCCTCTGACTACTAGTAGAATTACAAGCCTCTGACTACTAGTAGAATTACAAGCCTCTGACTACTAGTAGAATTACAAGCCTCTGACTACTAGTAGAATTACAAGCCTCTGACTACTAGTAGAATTACAAGCCTCTGACTACTAGTAAAATTACAAGCCTCTGACTACTAGTAAAATTACAAGCCTCTGTAATGGCACATTTTGATCTCGGTTTTTTGAGTCTGCTAGCGACAGCTAGCAGGCTCTATGCAATCGCATGGGTTTTTTTACTACGTCACAAGCGGATTTTCATCACCGCTATATTCATACGCGCACTACTTCTTAATCAGACGCAATGCGGCACTATTACGGCGAACTGAATGTGAAGCAGGGGAATTTTTTATAGCTTTTCTATTTCGCTAACATAACTGTAACTGAAATCGATTTAGATAGTGCAATTTGAAACATAGACTTCAAAATTCGGTGTAGTAATACACGCGCTACTTTTGTCAATCACCCCACGCCATCTTTGATGTTGTGCTTAGCAACGGAAGCTGAACGAAAAGAAAGTATCAGAATCTACTTATTCGATATTGAATATAGCAAGACATCAGGCATTTAATTCATTCCTCCTACATGAAATTACTTTATTCACACCTCAGTGACACGGAGTTGTCTGACGACTGCTGGCCCATTTATACGTTATGACCCTTCTTTTGTGGACATCGGAAAATCTCTTGAAAACAGAAAAGGGTAGGCATAGCTGGTCGGCCTAATCTGTTGATGTTTAGGTGAAGCACTATCAAATGACAATCAGTTATTAAAGCTAATCTGGATTGAACATAGCCATTTCAAATTTATTTAATCTGCTCGTCTTCATAATAAGTTGATAAAGATAAATTTATAAAATTGCACCAGAATAATCGTGGAGCTACATCAGGTGTTGAATATGTATGAACTGGAGCATATCTAGACTTGAACTTTGATCATTCTAGAAATTGGAAATTGCTGCTGGAGATACACTCATTTGGAATAATCAGGTGGTAAACTTCATTGGAAAATAAAGAGGTTCATTACTCCAATCACTGCATTGGCTTATATATGCAGATAATAAAATGGATTTTTTTTGTGAAGAAAGAAACAAAACAGAAGAGAAATAGATCTAATTGTATTTAGTTTTTCAGTACATGGTTAGATTATTTATGTATATCTGTTTTACACAGATGCCTCAGTAAAGACCCATTCTTATTTATACATTAAAAGAAGTAGAATGCATTTCCATCTGACTGATTTTGAGAAATTAAATTGATAGTGAAAGCATGTAGTACAAAGTGTTCGTGTTGGTTGTTTTTCAAGGAATAGTAAATTTTCTCACAAAGCCTTGTCTCTGAATGTAAATTTAATATTGGATGAAGCCACTGGTTGTAAGAAAGTGTGAAAATATGGATATAGAGCAAAATCCAGGTCCATCAAATCATATAAATCTAATTATGTAATTAAGTTAATGCCTTTTTTCGCGACACCGCCTTCTGAACAATTCAGAGTAACTACAGTTGCTATACTGGATGTACATTACTCTGTGGTGGTTCTGAATCTCTTTTAACTACACTTTTATTTAACTTTAACATACGTAAAGTAACGTTATTATTTACCTGTATTATCAGTTAGATAACACACTTTTTGAATAAAAATTACTGGCATGTTTCTTATTTTTCTTAAGGAATATATGTTGTGGATATTCATTAAAAGAGCCCTACCAATGAATGACCTTCTAATAAGTTCCAACATGTTTTTGTGTTGAAATTATAATGAACTAGAACATGTGTTTGAACAACACTATGACCCCAACTATATGGTTTCCCTTAAACATGCATTGTCCATAATACTGAAACACTAAAAATGGCTAACTTCAAAAGTAAGAATAGGATGGCCGAAACATTCCCATACAGAACTAGTATTTTTACCGCTGGGCGGCGAATAAATTCCAACCACAGTTTCGTGTGCCATCATAATGAGAGTAAAGCAAAATGCAATTGGCTATCAGTCAAGCGTCATCCAATCAAAATCGCGCTCTGAAAATGTCACTTTGTAGACCGGATTAAAGAATGTAACGAACACAAATAAGCGAATCTGAATAGAAGCATTCATCATATCGATACTCCATCATGTGTATCGATACATGAAGCGTATCGGGATGCATCGATGAATCGTCCCACCACTAGGCGTAACTCAGCTAATATTTGGTGGACTGTAACCTCAAAACAATACGCCCTTCTCTACATCTTGGTCTAACTATAGCATAAATGAAGTTTCAGCTTGATCGGATATAAATTGTAGGAGGAGTTAAACAGAAACTAGAAGTTTAAAGAAATTTTCAATGGGGCTTAACTCTGCTAATATTTAGTGGACTGTAACCTTGAAACAATATGTGCTGCTCCACATCATGGTCTAGCTATAAATGAAGTTTCAGCTTGATCGGATGTAAATTGTAGGAGGAGTTAGCCGGAAACGAAAAGTTTAATGAAATTTTAAAAGGGACATAACTCTGCTAATATTTGGTGGACTGTGACCTAGAAACAATATGCACTGCCCCCACATCTTTGTCTAACTATAAATGAAGTTTCAGCTTGATCAGATGTAAATTGTAGGAGCAGTTATCCGGAAACAAAAAGTTTAAAGGAATTTTCAAAGGGCTATAACTCTGCTGATATTAAGTGGACTGTAACCTCAAAACAATATGCACTGTTCCACATCATGGTCTAACTATAAATGAAGTTTCAGCTTGATCAGATGTAAAGTGTAGGAGTTAACCAGAAACGAAATGTTTTCTGAAATTTTCGAAGGGGCATAGCTCTGCTAATAATTAGTGGTCTGTAGCCCAAAAACAATATGTACTGCTTCACATCATGGTCTAGCTATATACCAAGTTTCATTTTAATCGGATGTAAACTGTAGGAGGCGTTAGCCGGAAACGAAAAAGTTTTCTGACGGACGTCATACCCCGTAAAATAATATGTCCCGTTTTTCAAACAGGTTTATAATAATTCAAAAAAGTATAAATGCAAGAGTTATGGTTCTTGCGCGCTGCATGTTGTCTAATGCTGATTGATATTTACATGACCTTTCTTGAAGATATCTTGAACAGGTTTCAAGTTACAGAGCGGACACGATTTTGTGACGCATAAAGTTCCAAGTGAAATAACTCAAAAAGTATAAATGCAAGACGTATGGTTCTTGTGCTCTGCATGTAAGATAATGTTGATTGATATTTATATGAAGTTATGTGGAGACAGCTTGAACCATTTTCAAGTTACAGAGTGGACAAGATTTTGTGACAGACGCCCGAGGGAAAAAACAATACACATCTCCCTACCCTAAAGGGAGGTGACATAAATATCAGAATCCTAGCTCAAGCGGGAGGGGGTATATTGCTTTTGGTGCAGATCTTATCAGCACTGGCGTCCCCATCCAAGGGTGTGTGTGTGGGGAGGGGTGGGGGGGGAATATTTAGAACAGAATAGATTCAAAAACAGGCATAACTGGCATGCTAGGTCCAATGGGGGAAAAAAAAAAAAGCAAGAGGACCATGATGGTCCTATATCGCTCACCTGAGCAAACAGCTTTGCATACTTACTGTTGAAGTTTCAGCCAAGTTTACTGCTCTAAAATTTTTGTATAAATTTTATAACCCTGCACCCCAGTGGCCATGTTTTTTTCATCCATCATGATGGCTTGAACTGAATAGTGAAAGAGGATCACCAAAGGAACAATTCTGCTGTTATATTGAAATTGGTCCAGTGGTTTCTGACAAATAGATTTTTAAAATGTCTTATATAGATATATAGGGAAATTAAGCCCCACCCCCTGGCCATGTTTTTTGACAAATCATGACAGCTTGAACAAACTTGGTAGAGGGTCACCAAAGGAAAAATCCTGCCAAGTTATATTGAAATCGGTTCAGTGGTTTCTGACAAGAAGATTTCTAAAGTTTTCTATTTAGATATATAGGGAAAATAAGCCCCACCCCTAGCAACCATGTTTTTTGACGAATCATGATTGCTTGAACAATCTTGATAGGGGGTCACCAAAGCAACATTCCTGGCAAGTAATATTAAAATCAGTCAGGTGGTTTCTGACAAGATGAATTTTAAAGTTTTCTATACAGATATATACAGAAAATAAGCCCCGCCCCATGGAGGCCATGTTTTTTGACGTATCATGAGGGCACAATCTTAGTAGAAGGTCACCAAAGCACATTCCTGTCAAGTTACATTGAACTAAATCCAACGGTTTCTTACAAGAAGATTTTTAAAGTTTTCTATATAGGGAAAATATGCTCCGCCCCTTAGCCGCCATGTTTTTTGATGAATCATAAGGGCTTGAACAATCTTGGTAGAGGGTCACCAAAGAAACATTCCTGCCAAGTTATATTGCAATCGGTCCATTGGTTTCTGAGAAGAAGATTTTTAAACTTTTCTATATAGATATATTTGGAAAATAAGCCCCTCCCAGTGGCGGCCATTGTTTTTTGGCGAATCATGATAACTTGAACAATCTTGGTAGAGGGTCAACAAGGAAAGATTTCTACCAAGTTATAATGAAATCGGTCCAGTGGTTTCTGACAAGAAGATTTTTAAAGTTTTCTATAGAGATATATAGGGAAAATAAGCCCCACCCCCTGGCAGAATTTTTTTTAGACGAATCATGACTGCTTGAACAATCTTGGTAGCAGGTCACCAAAGCAACATTCCTGCCAAGCTATATTGAAATTGGTCCATTGGTTTCTGACAAGAAGATTTTTAAACTTTTCTATATAGATATATAGGGAAATTAAGCCTCCCTCCCCACCCACCACCCGGCGGCAATGTTTTTTTGACAAGTCATGATAACTTGAACAATCTTGGTTAAGGGTCAAAAGGAAAGATTTCTGCCAAGTATTAATGAAATCGGTCCAGTGGTTTCTGACAAGAAGATTTTTAAAGTTTTCTATATATATAGGGAAAATAAGCCCCGCCCCCTAGCTGCTATGTTTTTTAGTTTAAACATATTTTATTCAGAACAGTTCACATATACAAACAGTACAGAGAAACATAACATGTAAGCACTGAAAGGATTAGAACGAAAGCTGAAGCTTATAGAGTTCTTCTCCTTAAACATTCATCTGTATACATTGCAGCGGTTTACAAGTATTGGACTATACTGGATAAATACAGAGATAAAGCAAAGCACAGTGAAAACATAAATATCAAAGATATGCAATGAGATTAGAGGTGGGGGGTGCGGGGAGGGGGGGGTAGGTACAGGAATACAGGACCCCAAGTTCATGGAAGGTATAATGAGTGGAAGCATGAAATAATTTATCAAAAGCGCTTCGTTTCTAAGATATACTTATGTACTTGCTCAAATATAAAATTATTTGTTTCTTGGGATAATGCTGAGTCACCATACAAAAGTAGATTGAGTGAAGGGGGTTGATGGATTTCAATAGCGTTCAAAAGAATCGTTCGTGGAACCTCGTAAAATCTGCAGTGAAAAAAGTAATGCTGAGAATTTTCTATGCTGCCACAACGACAAAGTGGAGAATCAGTGATATTTTTCAAAAATAGATCTAAATTTAATGAGCTACATCCAGTGCGTAAACGCATATGCAATATCTGGGCTTTACGCGTTCCATAATAATAATGTTTGGGTACTTTTTGCTTGTCTTGGCTCAGAGAATATTTAAAAGAGTTGAGAGTTGGTAGTTGTCTAATTTCTGTAGGCAGTTTGTTCCATTCTCTAAGTGTTGACGGTAAAAAAGAGTTATAATAAAGGCTTGTATTCGTTCGGATAGTTTGGAGATCATTTGAGTTTCTTAAGTTGTATCGCGAAACAGTGCTAACCTGCTGGGGAAGAAGAGATGAAAGATAAGTAGGCGCTAAGTTATTGACCATTTTGTAAAATAATATGAGTTTATGATTATGTCGCCTTTGCTGCAGTGTTTCCCAACATATTTCTTTGTATAAGTTACTTAAGGATATTAGTTTAGTCGCGCCTGTTGCAATTCTTGCTGCTTCTGTTTGGATTTTCTCCAATTCGTCTTTTTCATATTGTGAACAATTGTCCCAAATAACGTCAGCGTACTCCAAAATAGGTCGTATAAAAGCAATATAAATAGTTTCCAGAGATTTGCGATCAAGTTTAAATTTCAGTTTTCTCATTACATTTATTCTGAACCAAGCCTTTTCCTTGATATAATCGATTTGTTTATGCCAGGTACAATCTTGAGAAAGGTGAAGACCTAGGTGTTTATGTGAGTCCACTTCTTCAATCTGCACATTTTGCATGAATAGGGGCGGGTGGTCTGGTCTAATAAGTCTGCGTGAAATAAGGAAAGCTACACTTTTTGACGGGTTAAAGGTAACTAACCAAGTAGTAGCCCATCTTGAGATTTTCTCGAGATCCGAATTAAGACAAGTTGCGGCCGATGCTGGGTCACTAACGATGATAAAAAGACTAGTATCGTCTGCAAATAGACGGATATTGGAACCGATGTCAGTGACTATATCATTAATGTATACTAGAAACAGCAAAGGGCCTAAAATTGAGCCTTGAGGCACACCAGCTCTAATATATGTCCATTCAGAAGATCCACCTGGTAGTACTACACGCTGTCTTCTATCTGAAAGGTAGTTTCTGAACCAGTCAAGTAATGTTCCTGTGACACCAGCAGCTCTAAGTTTGTGAACAAGTCCTGCGTGCCAGACACGATCGAATGCTTTGCTGATGTCACAGAAAACAGCTCTTACCTCTTTGCCAGCATCGAGTGCCTCACAAAAAGTATGGTATAAATACGTTAATTGATTGACAGTGGAGTCGCCAGGAATAAATCCAGACTGAAGAGAGGACAGCATGTTGTTACCTTGGAGATGATTAAACAAGTGTTTAAAGACTAGTCTTTCAAATAGCTTCGCGTCAGAGTTAAGTAGAGAAATTGGACGATAGTTGGAAACAACAGATAAGTCACCTTTTTTAGGAACAGGAGAAACGTTAGCGTCTTTGTAAGGTGAAGGAAAGATTCCAGAGCGTAAAGATTGATTGAACAAGGAACAGTAAGGAGAGGATAACTCGTGTGACAGTTCTTTCAGAATGCGATTGCTTATACCATCAGGGCCTGAAGCTTTACCAATTTTGAGTGTTTGGAGAACTGATTCTACCTCAAAGGGTGTTAAGATTATACTATTTAATTGTGTCGTGTAGGAAGGTGAAGGCAGGTCGGGAAGATATGCATTTGCATCGTTTTAAACTGTTTGTCCTTGAAAATATTGATTGAAAATGTTTGATTTGTCAGTTTCGTAGGTGTATATACGTCCATTATATTCCAAGGGTGGTATAGTTGATTTGAAGTTAGGAATTATAAAGGTTTTAAGAGTTGCCCACCAGTCATTGGATGAGAGTGTATCAGATTTAAGTTTGTCTGCAATTTTTTTAAAGAATTTTTGTTTAGAATCGCGAATCATGGTAATAGCTTCATTACGTAATGTTTTGAATTTGCTATGTTTTTTGACAAATCATGACGGCTTGGACAATCTTGGTAGAGGATCACCAAGGAAACATTTTTGCCTAGTTATATAGAAATCGGTCCAGTGCTTTCTAACATGAAGATTTTTAAAGTTTTCTATATAGATATATAGGGAAACAAGAGGCCCACGGGCCACGGCTCGCTCACCTGAGTCACTGCAGACATGCAGATGTTATGCAACATTTTTCCAATCCTATCATCACAACTAATGAAAAGATCATCATTTGAGCAGTTCTTAGTTTTGAAGAAGAAAATATGGGCCTGACAGTCAATGGAGCATGATCATTTGAATAAACCATCAATCACATTTCAACAGTAGGATCAATGTGAAATTTGGTGGAAATTGGCTAAGTGGATTCTGAAGAATCATGATTTTATACATGTAAACAGCACAGTGGCAGAGAAATATAATAAATATAAACAAGATGATGGCCATCTAAGATTTCCAATCAGAACAATTTTAACTACTGTTGATCTACAATTCACTTGAATACTTTCAATATAAATGTATATGGCCCATACAAATGCATGGGGCAGCAAATTTGACCTTGGAGGTAAAAAGGTCAAACGTCAACATAGAACCATCATTTTAGCAATTTTGGTAGCTCTCCTGTCCCCCATAATTTATGCAAAGATAAGGGCCCAGGGCTTATTTGGTTATGGAGAAGAAGATTTGTAAATTTTTTTTACCATTATATGGGCATGGCAGCCATTTTGATCAATGGACCATGTCCATTTTAGCAATCTTTCATTCTCCTGCCCAAGGAGGCTCTGCATGAAATTTGAGCAACACTGGCCCAGAGGCTTCAGAGGAAAAGTCATTTGAAATTATCAACATTTTTTCCATACAAATGTATCGGGCCCATACAAATGCATACAGAAGCAAACTTGACCTCGCCGTAAAAAGGTTAAATGTCAATGTATGACAATTATTTTAGCAACCTTGGTAGACCGCCCGTTCGCCAGCCTCGGTGGCTCAGTTGGATGCGCCGTCCGACTGGAGACCAGGAGGTCGCGGGTTCAACCCCCGCCGAGGTCGGCAACATTCTTTCGTGGAGATTGATCATGAAATATTTTCTACGGTCATTCTCTCCCTTCCGCTGATTCAAGAAGGGCAGTTGTCAGTTTCTGGCGAAAGAATGTGCACAGTACTGGTTAACCGCTTAGAGGACTAAGCCTGCCCAGTAAACGTGTGGTTAGGTAAACTGACCGCGCTCGACATGACCCCATTGGGTTGACTGGGCCGTAAAACCTCAACACAAACAAAGACCGCCCGTTCCCGATGATATATGCAAACATTCAGCCACATGCCATCCTCGATTTTGGAGAATAACATTTTTAAATGTTTTTTTCCCATATAAATGCATAGGGAAGCAAACGACCTTGCCGTAAAAAGGTCAAATTTTAGCAACTTTGGTAGACCCTCCGTCCCCGATGAATTATGCAAAGATTCAGCCCCAAAGCATCCTCGGTTCTGGAGAAGAAGATTTTTAAATGTTTTTACCATATATGGGCATGGCGGCCATCTTGGTTATTGAACTGCGACCATTTTAGCAATCTTTTGTTCCCCCAACCTAAGGAGGCTCAATATGAAATTTGAGCAAATTTGGCCCAGAGGCTCCAGAGGAGATGTTATTTGAAATTCTGAACAGTTTTCCCATATAAATGCATAAGGAAGCAAAATTGACCTTACCGCAAAAAGGTCAAATGTCAATGTACAACCATTATTTTAGCAACTTTGGTAGCCCTCCCATTCCCGATGATATGTGCAAAGATTCAGCCACAAGGCATGCTCGGTTTTGCAGAAGAAGATTTTTAAAGGTTTTTCCCATACAAAAGCATAGGGAAGCAAACTTGACCTTGCCATAAAAAGATCAAATGCCAACGTACGACAAATCTTATAACAACTTTGGTAGACTTCTTGTCCCTGATGATTCTTGCAAAGATTCAGCCCCAAGGCATCCTCGGTTATGGAGAAGATTTTTAAAGGTTTTTACCATATATGTGCATGGAGGCCATCTTGGGTCAACGGACCATGACCATTTTAGCAATCTTTCGTTCCCCCACCCTAAGGAGGCTCCACATGAAATCTGAGCAAAATTGGCTCAGCGGCTTCAGAGGAGAAGTCATTTGAAAATGTTAATGGACGGAGGAAAAGTGATCACTTTAGCTCATCCTGAGCAGAGGTCAGGTGAGTTAAAAAAAAAAGTCCCACCCCCCTGGCGGCCATGGTTTTTGACGTATCATGACGGCTTGAACAATCTTGGTAGAAAGTTACAAAAGAAACATTCCTGCCGTGTTATATTGAAATTGGTCCAGTGGTTTCTGACAAGAAGATTTTTAAACTTTTCTGTATAGATATATAGGGAAAATAAGCCCCGCCCTCTGGTGGCCATGTTTTTTGAGGAATCCAAATGGCTTGAACAATCTTGGTAGAGGATTACTAAAGGAACCTTTCTGTAAAATTATATTGAAATCGGCCCAGTGTTTCTGACAAGAAGCTTTTAAAAGTTTTCCATATAGATATATACATGTAGGAAAAATAAGCTCCGCCCCCTGGCAGCCATGTTTTTTGACGAATCCAGATGGCTTGAACAATCTTGGTACAGGATCACCAAACAAACATTCCTGCAAAATTATATTGAAATCGGTCCAGTGGTTTCTGACAAGAAGATTTTTAAAGTTTTCTATATAGATATAAAGGGAAAATAAGCCCCGCCCCCTGGCGGCCATGTTTTTTGACGAATCCAAATCGCTTGAACAATCTTGGTAGAGGATCATCAAAGTAACACTCCTGCAAAATTATATTGAAATTGGTCATACTTTACTGGATGTATTTGGCCAGACAGTCCCGAGCAAACATTGTAAACCCCCATGAGATGCTACAAAATGCGGTGTCACATCAGGGGCTAAACTGTTTGCCACCCATTGAGCTATTTTTAGACAAAACATTCGGTAGTAAATTGTACTTGTTAGCTCACCTGAGCGCAAAGTGCTCATGGTGAACTATTGTGGTCAGTCAATGTCCGTCGTCCGTCATGCGACGTCAACAATTGATTTAAAAGCCTACTCCTACACCCCTGGGCAAATTGACTTGATACTTGGTAGGAAGCATCGGGGTGACTTGTACATCAAAAATAGCTAAAATCATGCCGATCGGAAATCCAAGATGGCCGCCATGGCCGCCATCTTGAAAATCTATTTTTCGCTTCTTCTCCTGAACCGAATGGCCAATTGACTCCAAACTTTCTAGGAAGCACTGGGGTGACTTGTAGATCAAAAATAGTTAAAATCTTGCCAATCGAAAATCCAAGATGGCCGCCATGGCAGCCATCTTAAATCTATTTTTAGCTTCTTCTCCTGAACCGAAAGGCCAATTGACTCCAAACTTGCTAGGAAGCATCGGGGTGACTTGTAGATCAAAACTAGCTAAAATCGTGTTGATCAGAAATCCAAGATGGCCACCATCTTGAAAATCTATTTTTCGCTTCTTCTCCTG
The DNA here is from genome assembly GCA_964016985.1 of Anodontia alba. Classification (NCBI taxonomy): domain Eukaryota; kingdom Metazoa; phylum Mollusca; class Bivalvia; order Lucinida; family Lucinidae; genus Anodontia; species Anodontia alba. Next base: position 59,667,655 of record OZ024832.1, on the reverse strand, counting down.
AACGGAAAGGCCAATTGACTCCAAACTTGCTAAGAAGCATCGGGGTGACTTGTAGATCAAAAACAGCTAAAATCATGCTGATCGGAAATCCAAGATGGCCGCCATGGCAGCCATCTTGAAAATCTATTTTTCGCTTCTTCTCCTGAACCGAAAGGCCAATTGACTCCAAACTTGCTAGGAAGCATAGGGGTGACTTATAGATCAAAAGACGCTAAAATCATTCCAAACGGAAATCCAAGATGGCCACCATGGCGGCCATTTTGAAAATCTATTTTTCGCTTCTTCTCCTGAGCCGAAAGGCCAACTGACTCCAAACTTGGTAGGAAGCATCAGGGTGACTTGTAGATCAAAAATAGCTAAAACCATGCTGATCGGAAGTCCAAGAGGGCCACCCTGGTGGCCATCTTGAAAATCTTTTTTTGGCTTCTTCTCCTAAACCCAAAAGCTAGTTGACTTGAAACTTGGTAGGAAGCATCGGGGTGACTTATAGATTAAAAATGGCTAAAATCGTTCTGATTGGAAATCCAAGATGGCTGCCATGGTGGCCATTTTGAAAATGTAGATTTTTCACTTCTTCTCCTGAATCAAAAGGCTTATTGGCTTTAAACTAGGTAGGAAGCATCAGGGTGACCTGTAGATCAAAAATAGATAAAATCATCCCTATCAGAAATCCAAGATGGCCGCTATGACAGCCATCTTTAAAATCTATTTTTCGCTTCTTCTCCTGAATTGAAAGGCCATTTGACTCGAAACTTGGTAGGAAGCATTTAGGTGACTTGTAGATCTAAAATAGCTTAAATTGTTTGGATAGGAAATCCAAGATGGGTGTCATGGTGGCCATCTTGAAACTCTTTTCCTTTCACTTATTTTCCTGAACCAAAGGGCCAGTTAATTTGAAAATTGGTAGGAAGCATCAGGATGACATGTTGATATTAAAATAGCTAAAATCCTTCCGATTGGAAATCCAAGATGGCGGCCATCTTGAAAATCTATTTTTCTTTACTTCTTCTGAACTGAAAGACCATTTATTGACTCGAAACTTGGTAGGAAGCATCAGGGTGACTTGTAGATCAAAAAACGCTCAAATGGTTGCGATAAGAAATCTCAAATTGCGGCTATGGTGGCCATCTTGAAAATCTGTTTTGAACTTTTTCCCCTGAACCGAAGGGCAATTGACTTAAAGTTCATTGGAAGTATCGAAGTGACTTGTAGATCAACAGTAGCTAAAAGTCATTCTGATTGGAAATCCAAGATGGCTACCATCTTGTTTATGTTTATTATATTTCCCTGCCACTGTGCTGTTTACATGTATAAAATCATGATTCTTCAGAAACCACTTAGGCAATAGCAACCAAATTTCACATTGATCCTACTGTTGAAATGTGATTGAGAGTTTGTTCAAATGATCACGCTCCATTGACTGTCTTGCCATATATAATATTCATCTTAAAAATTAAGAACTGCTTAAAGGATGATCTTTTCATTAGTTGCGATGACAGGATTGGAAAAATGTTACATAACATCTGCATATCTGCACTCACAATGCTACTCAGGTGAGTGGCCCGTGGGCCTCTTGTTCAATTTTAAATAAAGTATGGTAAGGAGTTGAGGTGAGTAACCGACCCAGAAATCAAATTTCGGGTAAGGTGTTCACATGCTGTGTTTAAAGGAGTGTAGATATTGATGTAGTGTATGTACAAGAATCTCAGACATGTGACAGACTATTGAAGCGATATATGAGCCTCTTCATGGGATAAAAATCTTATGCCATATGCGAACAACAAAGACACGTGGTTTTTGCTATGCGCAGTCTGATCAGCACCGTTGTTGTTCGCTGTCTAGACAGTAAACAACCTATCAAAACTTTCAACACTAGCTAATCTGGCACAATGGCCGAGTTAGCCAGTCTACGGCTGAGTAAGCAGGTCTGAGTCTTATTTGGTCGAAAACCTCGAAGACAGGTTTTTCATGTCGTTGCTTATATATTATCTGTACTTTGACAAAGTGCAGGGAGACTTTGTAGCGGCATCACACAGTGCTAAACACAAGCTACAATTGGATTAATTAACGCATAATTTTACTGCAAGCATATTTTATTTTCGGGCTTCAGAAAATGGAAAATAGGACCTTATGCACATACTCCTTTCAACTTCTTAAACCTCATTGAAATATATTTATATCGGAAAGATTATTAAATCCAGAAGATAGGAGCTAAATTTTGCAGTAAGGAGGGTGTAAATGGCGAAAAATTGTTATGCCATGACTTATACGATTTTTGCTTAAAGGATCTGTTTTAAGGTCTTTGTGAACATGTCGCTTTGCGACAAATGTCTTATATTGAATTAATTTTCTCCGTAACACATTATCCAAGTTGATAAAATAATATATAGAGGCTGTTGCATTATGTGAGGGATTTTTACAGATCCCTCATTTATTATTCGGAACTAGCGAAACTATTTGGAACTAGCCAAATCAGTGGAGAACTTCACATTCATCACAAGGGCAGATAACCTAAGGCGAAGGACAAAGTCTTTGGTGTGATATTTCAAGGAAGGCTAGTACTCTGTATCAGCCAATAGTCCAAATTTTGATCAGCCACTTATTTGGAAATTGTTATGAAGCATAACTTTACCTGGTTCTAGCCAAATGACTGTATCTGAGCAATTGTGCCAGCTTTAGTGTTCAGACAACAAAATTCACTTGCCTACACCTATATGCTTATGTGTGTGCAGAGTTGGAGCATGGGCATGTCACTATGACTTTGAGGATTCAAAATGTTCTTGGTATTTTTGCAGCTGATAAAAATTGTCCAGATAATTGAGGAGTGTGGGTAAAAAATATTTCAGTCATTATAAATAAAGATAAAGAGCCTTAAATAAAAGGTTGCATATAAGAATTTAAGAAATAGACAACATAAGCTGTGTAGAGCTTTTAATGCTTATAAGTTCTTTCAACAGCTAGCCCTACTGGGATGTCCAACAGAACCATGATCAAAATCAAGATTTGTGATCTAGTTTGCTAAGTTTTTACTATACATATGTGTACAGTATAATAATTACTGTATTTTTTAAGTCTAGTCCCATATAATTCACATCTTAGAATTTTTTGCTGTTATTATTTAGCCCGGTTTCATGTATTTTCACGTTACTAATGGTAAAACGTTTCATCATAACTACTTACAGAGACAAATGCTGAAAATAATTCTGAAGTCATCTAAATTATTATCTGAGTACAAATAATGCAGTTCTTTGGATTTGATTTGTGAAAGCATTTGTGTAAACAAGCCAACCATGTTGCCGCCATTTTGAACCAAAAGCCATGTAACTTCGCGTTAATTAAATTTTTGGCAGAAAATCATCATGTAATTGTAATGTGATTTTTGCAAATTTTGGCCATTTTCAAAATAAAGTACGGATACCGTATTAATCCGCCTATAAGACGATTTGTTTATCAGACGGGGGCTTTTTGGGCCCTTCCCAGGCAGGATTTTGCTTTTAATTAATTATAAGATGGGTTAAAAAAGTCGCCTGTCGGAGACATTCCCTGCCACTCAGAAATTCCTAAAGTACATGAAGACATCGGCGATGATTGGTCAGATTTGTAAGTGAATTTATCACAGAGCAGGAATTAAAAAAAACTCCCAACACCACTTACAAGCATGCATACCGTATTTAACTGTGTATAACACGCACCTTATTTACTCAGAAAACGTTTATAAAAATCCGATGTGTATTATTTATAGGAACACCAAAATCGGGACAGAAATCACCAAGATAATCGGTCGCGAAAACTCATGACATTCACGATCGCCCGTTAAAAATGGGAAATAGAATGATTGCTATAAGATATTCATGATTTTTTATACCTATCTCGCCCATACCAGGGTTCTGGCAGCTCAAAACAAGCAACTCGATCTGATTTGTAGTATTTTGATATCCTTTTCATGTCCATGCTTTTTTTGTTTACGCTTTTTTATTTTGCTGATCATGTGATCTCTTCAAAGGGAAACTACTCAAACAGGCATATGCATATGAATCTGTATTGATTACCGGACTTTGACAAGACTCAACCGTAACTTGAATAAATCAGCCTGCACAACTGATTTATTGTAGTTCAAAATAGGAAATAAATTTGGTAGAACATAAATATTGGCACGAACGATCATACATTGAAAAAATAAAAAAGTATTTAAGTTTATGCAATTATTAAAATTATTGATAATTAACAAAACCAACTGGGCTTTTGAGGTAGGTAGATCGGTCATTTGCATTTTATCTTTTATTTTCTTACCACCCAGCTAGCATTCTACGTAAATCTACATCGGGCCGTCATCGGCCCGTCAGCTACCCTGACGGGCCGATGACGGCCCGATATAGATTTACGTAGAATGCTGACTGGGCATATGTTTATCTTTTTTTTTTTTTTTTTTTTTTTATTTAAACTTTTCTTCCAACTTACCAAAAAAATTGTTTGAAATAAGCAATGTTTATGATAAAGAAAATCAAACTACCAGCATACATCTGTGCACTTAATTGGTTAATTGGCAGTCAGAATGACAACTAGTCGACTTTAGTTGTTGTTTGCATTGCCCTGAGGCACTGAGTTGATAATTTCACGTCTCAGTTAAGAAAGTGACACAAAGAAGGTGTTAATTATGAGAACACAAAAGAAATAACTACATTTTTATTATCATAGCGTCTGCAGTGGGGAAGCAAAGAACTGCCTACACTACATCAAGTTGCCTGAGGCCCATGGTAACAGAGCTGCAGAACGAAAATTCAGTTAGCATTATCGTAAATTCGGTCTGTTTCTACTCTAAACCTTCCGAGTTCGGCCATTTTCAACTCAATCCTAGTGAAATTTGACACTTAGTATCTGGTAACTTAGTAATTAACGCACAGATAAATTCTTCGTGTTTTACATAGAACATCTCTTTTTTTTATTTCAAAACTATTTAGCAAATATTCAATGTGTGTTATACACGGGTGCGAGTAATACACAGAAAAATTCGGTACTTCACCTACAAAATTACCTTGCTGCTATTTCTGTCAAGGGACGAAGGTAAACATTATATCCTTCTACCGGTTTCGAAGATCGGCATTTTCCGTGACCACGTGGCACCACCGGACTTTGCCGAAAATACCGATATGGCCAAAGATCTTGATTATAAGATGGGTCTGGATTTTTGGGGGCTTTTTTTTTTTTTTGGAAAAATCCCCGTCTTATAGGCGGATTAATACGGTACCTTAGATTTGATATTTTCATAGAAAAAATAAGTTGTCTTAGCTGTAAAAATTGATTTAATAGATATAGGTGTAAATGTCATTAAGGACTGTTATCACCACGGTCAATATATTTCTTTTCTAAGCGGAAATCACAAAACAACAGTGTATTTCTGAAAACAAACCTTGCCCACTAATGCGTGACTTTGTATTTAAAACATCCAGCAGGTAGGTGGCGCTGCCGTTTATTTTCATTGAGAAATCAGTTTAACGCAATATTGAATTTAACGCGAAAATACATGGAGTATATTACTTTTATTCACACAGACTATTTAGGCTGACAAAATTAATCAGATAATTGATTAACTGATCTATAAATTCCACAAAAATGATTATCATTACAGATGTCCTATAATCAATGAGACGCCACATTTTGCGGCATCCCATCTGGGTCTACACTGTTTGCTCAGGCCTATTTGACCAAATACATACAGTAAAGTATAACATGGGAAGAGTCCTGCTCAGACAGACAAGTAAATTGACCAAATCTTTTGTGATAAATAATCGATCACAATGACAGGAGTGATAATCGACCAGATTAGCCAGCCTTAGAGTCTATTTATACATTGTATTTGCTGTATGATGATTCTAGCGAATAAAAAGAAAAGAAAAAAAAATGCAACAATGTATCCATTTAAAGATACTGCCTCCAGATTTGTGGGACTTTTACTCAACCCGATCACATGATGAACAGGCCCTGCCTAAGGCAACTCTGCCCTGGAGACTATAGGCAGCCCAACTACTTCGCTGGCCCCGATGGGCGGGGGCCGTGGTCTGTTGGTCGTGATTTCTGAATACACGATAATCAGTGCACGCCGGTAATTGGTACCAAGTTACGCTACACTACCGGTCACAGGAGCTTGACATTGGATAATTTCTACTTATAGGGCCTGTCCTTCGAACCTTCGATTATTTCATAATCGTAGGGACAGGCCCTATAAGTAGAAATTAGCAAACGTCAAGCTCCTGTGCTACCGGTTGCCTACATGAAATGCACTTTACGGCATCAGGAATTTTGCTGAAGAACTGAACAAGTATCTGTTGTTGTTTTTCGCGTGCGACACACCATGAATTTCAAAAATGCAGGTAAAAGAAGCTTTCATGTCTGTAGCCTCGCGAAAAATAAACTGTTCGACAGCCGGTAGATTCTAGTAAACAATTTGGTTGTCATACGACAACACACATAGTTGTCGCAACACCCAGAAGGTCGGAAACCAGACACGATACGTATCGCTGAGCACTTTCATTGGCTGACTGACATCACATGTCTCAGTCGAAACACTCGGTGTTATTCGCTTTAATCATTGCGACTTTTCAGGCCACGGCAAGGGTCCGTACACACAATTCTGTTCTATTCCATACGTGTTATCATTTGACGCCACCGTCGTGGCTGCTTCTTCGCGGCTGCTTCTTCGCAGCCACGAGGCGGTGTCGCTACAAGAAAATGCATCTGTATTATTGCAAGGAAGTATCCATCAAAGAGATGGGATATTTAGTCCTGATTCAAGAGGGCGTCAATGCCTACCATGTTGTTTAGTATTATTGGTGAAAGCTGTACAGAAAAGAATCTGTACCAACAAGTTGAATGTCAACAACATGAATGAAATTCTGTTTGCAGGAGATAAATTATACAAGTATGCAAAAAAGAATGCCAAGACATATCATGACTATTTAGAGCCATGTGATTTGCCATCTTATTTTTCACTTGACAACCAGCATTATCCCTGGAAAGTGAAAAAAAAAAAAAAAAAAAAAAAAAAAAAAAACATTTTCAGGAAATTTAAATATCTTATCCTTAGTGGAGTATCCTTTCCTTGATTTAGAGACAGGACTCGCTATGACTTTCTCATTCAACCCATATGCAGTCTTCATTTGCAACGGCTTTTCTATTGCATTATTGGAACAAGGTGACTGTTTCTACCTTTTTGAGTCACATGCAAGAGCTTCAGATGGAATGCCAAATGTTAATGGCAAAAACATTTTGTTAAAGAAAACAAATATAACTGGCATTTTCCTTACATTTGCGTAGATTGTTTAGTTTTGATAATTCCTTTACTACAACAGCGGTGAGTCAGTTTGATTTGCATTCGCTCTGTATATCTCATGTTTGCAGGGAGACCATAAAATGATACCAATGAGCTGGGTTTCAAATTTGTGACATAACTACCTATCCTTCTTTACAAGAATGTATTTCATTTGAGTTGTGTCCATCACAGCCTTATGCTTCCTCCCAGCTTGCTGACAGCTTAAATGAACACGGTTCCGCATTACTTGATTCACCCCTTATATGTGAAGAATTGCAAACCTCCCTGAATAAGAAACTTAAGTTAAGTGACACATCAAAAGATGGTTTGAGCAGTAAGAAATTTAAAAACAAAGAAAGTGCTATAGTCACACAGTTTCACAAGTTGGTGTCTTGTGGTCCCCAGTACATATGTACAAGTTGTTGTCAAACATTTTTCAGACATTCTGATGTTAAATTTGATATTCAGGGTCTAAAACCCGAGATGAAAAGACTCTGTACATTAGGACATAAAAGTGTGGAGGATAAGGAATGGATCTGTCAACAATGTGCTAATATTTTGAAGAAAAATAACTTGAACAAATATCTTCCTTTTTGTCAAGCCCGCTTGCGCTGAGCAAGACATAGTCACCATAGCTGCATTTAAGTGTATATTAGTGAGTCCATCCGTATTTGTCCGTCCTAGCTAGAAATTTTGCATGCAGAATCATCTTTCAGTGTAGTTTGAAATTTCTCCAAGACTTGGCCTTGAGGTCAGATTTGTCAAGGACATGCACTTACCAGCAGAATTTAAGAGTTTTTAAAGAAAGTCTTCTATTCAGGAAGTGCAATGCCCAGATGCTTGATATATTCCATAGAGCTCCATCTTATCGTATAGTATTGGTAGCATTGGAATGTCGTCTATCTTCTTTGCATGTATTGTGTAAAATTGCATAGAAGATACACAGCACTCCATTAGTACTTTACAAGCTAGCAGACTCTTAGGACTATCAGTCCTTTGATTTCTTTTCATCTTTTTATATTACAGTAGCCAGCTGTAGCAAAGATCCTGACCTTTTTATATTACAGTAGCCAGCTATAGCAAAGATCCTGATCTGACGCAGAAATTGTCACTACTTTTCCCTAATACGTTGACGAAAAAGCTTATATTTAGTCTTTTTGACGCCCATAACTTTTTCCTTACATTTGGGGCGCAACGTTCGAAAACGTACCTTCGGATCTATCCAACCCGGTGAAGATTCAAATTAGCCTGCGCACTTGCAAAGTTTCTTCGTGCAGACAACGAAAACTGATCAGACAGGCTGATTGAGTCTTCGTCATATGCGCATCTAGAAAGGTACGTTTTCTGATACTAGGGCTCATTTGTTTCTCCAATGATTTCTTACTAATTAAGATCGGATGTAACATAGAAATCTCCTCTGCGTGAAAAAACTTAATCAAATTGTCGAAACTGATTTACAATGTATAATGAGCCGACTTAATATACCAGTTCAGTATGTTTTTTTGTAATATAATGGGCATTGTCCGGTAGAAAAAGGTCATTTTATCATTTACAATCATGCGGAAGTGTAACTATAGACTGGCTCCAGTCTCCAGTGACTAAATATTTTTTTCTCATAATCCTGTTTGATAATCGACTAAGATAAAACAAAACAAAAAAAAAAAAAAAATATCATGACTATAAAGGCTGGTCACTAGTGACCAGCCTCTATAGTCATGATATTACTTTGGTTTAATTTCGTGGATTATTAAAGGGATTATAAAAGATTATAAGAAAAATTATTTTGTCACTAGAGACTGGAGCCAGTCTAAAGTGTAACCAGAGCCATCGCTTTTCAGAACCTTCGCTTTTGCACTCATCCGACTGAACGCGTAAGAGGGTGGGAAAGTACCTGCGGACATGTGCGCCCAGCGAAGATTCAGATCATACTGCGCGAAAGCGCAGACTGATTCGAGTCTTTGTTGGACATATATGTCTAAGGTACGTTTTCAGATGTTGCGGCTCATTAAATGATGGCCCAGATCAGCTTAGCACTACGCTAAGGCTGATCTGGCCCTACATTAATCCATTTATGCCGAGTGGTCTCGTCTACCTTAACTCTTTGGACCAGTCCATTTCCAGTAGTAAGAATGTCAGGTTAATTTTTATAATTACCATATTTTATAGAAATTTCTGTATTTAATGCAAACAGTGTAGATCCCGATCACGCGGCGTCTGATCTGGATCTATCTGTTTGTCAGTGTCCCTTATATGGGACGCTAGGCATTAATGGGTTAAATGTATTTAGCCTCTTCCTGCATAGAAAGACTAGAATGGTATGGTACGCCATATGCGAACAGCGATGGCCAAGATCGGCCTGCGCATCTATGTAGCTTGGTCATGGCCGTTTTTCTCCGTCAAAATACTATACATTTTGTAAAGAAACAAATTCCCCCATCAGATTGTACGAACACTTTATTGTTTGTATTTAGCGTAAGGTCCCTTTTTCTTGGGGTGTTAATGGTATATTTATACAGCGGATTCGTACCCTTCATGCACTTGGGGGAAAATTTTCATCATTGTACTAATATTTGTTTAATTATGGATGGATGAATGGAGCCGCACCGTTAGAAAAAGGCTTTTCGGACTTTCCGTCGAGTCCATATTTCAGTGCGCATGCACTGACCCTTAGTAAGGCCGCGTGTCTAGGTCTTCGGCTGAAGTTTTCCTTGGCCTAGCGCCTACGGATGCGCAGGCTCGCCTGGACTTTTGCTGTTCGCATATACTATACTGGCTCTTTTCCCATGATGTGGCTGAATTTGTGTTTAACGTCTCTTACAGTACTTGTGTCAGTTATAGCTAGACATATGGAACTGCGATAATGAAATGTTCTGTATAATAAAGAACATGTACATTTTGTACAGTAAAATCATGACTTGAACTCCTTTTGAGCTGGGCCACAGCATTTCTACAAGATTACATATGCACCCAACGAAGTCTCAGATCAGCCTGCGCATCCGCGCAGTCTGATCAGAGTCTTCACAGGGCACCCTCCCAGTAAGCATTCTACATAAATCTATAGCGGGCCGTTAGCGGCCCGTCAGGGTAGCTGACTGGCCGCTAACGACCCGCTGTAGATTTATGAAAAATGCTAACTGGGCTGTGAATAGCCGCTCTATAACTGAAAATGTGGATATTAAGAAATTAATGAGTTTATGGCACTTCTGTCCACATACATTTCAAATGTGTTTTTGCTTATCCATATACTCACAAGCCACTATCGTCCGGGGCTTCTTTTTGTTCGGTCGATGGCCTTTAAGGCTGTCCAGGGACGCTGCATGTATGTTCTTACTAACACTTGTCTTGAAACATTTATACACAGTAAGAACTTAACTCGAGCCCACCGAACTCTGGTCGTTCTTGGAACAGTTTCATACCGCCAAGAACAAACACGGCGGCAGAGTAATTAAGCGGGGATTGCGTAAACATACATCCATCCAAATTGCTTTATTCTACGATTCATATTCAATTACCATTTTAATAACATGATTCCTTCTACAGTGAACCCTCGCTACAACGACAGAATTCGTTCCCAAAAGTATTGACATTAAAATGAATTTGCTGTTGTAAAGAATCCTTAATGTACAGAACGACATGTAAGAAAGACCTTGTTTTATTCTTGTTTCCTCACAGAACATATGTTTTGGAATTTTTTTAGAATCGCCTCTGTGAGGCGATTCTAACAAATATCCAAACCATATGTTGCAAGAAGATTTAATGCTATATTCTTGCATAATTTCTCATTATCTGTCACCTCTTGAGCAAAGGTTTCCTGAAATTCAAATTGTCATTATAACGATTGTTTTCGTTGTATTGAGTGTCGGTATAAAGGGGGGTAGACTGTATTTAAAGGGTCCATAAGTTCCACTTCGCTATGTTTTGCTAATGGAAATATTTTGTGATTAACTTATTAGCTTATTCAATTCATTAGAGTGAAATGGGATTACAACGCATACGGGTAAATAGGTCCTTTGGAGACAATTTGCATGAAATGTCAAAGCCTATTTTTGGGGGGAAATAAGTAAAATATTATCTATTTTCGTTTGCTGAATTGGGCCTAAATAATGGTAAAGGTGAGCTATAGATGTATCACTAATTTGTGTACATTACATCCCTGAATTAGAGGATAAACTACCGTCTGCATAGAAAATACAGTTCACCAATTTTCTCTGGCTAAATTTCGCTTTGTCTCATCCGTCGTATAGTCTTCCAGTTCTAGTCTTTTAGCAGTATTAACGCTTAGCAAGCCATGGGCAAATTAAGCAGACGACAAACTGATAATATATTTTCAATTTTCCCAGAAAATAGCATTTGTCATTCCATGTAAATTGTCTCCAAAAGGAGATAATCTGCCTAAAATGTCAAATCCTACTGTCTGGGAATACCAAGCAAAATACATCAAGAAGTCGTCTGCTGAATTTTTTACCCAGCATGTTAAGCATTAATTCTGTTCATAATCAAGACAAGTCTTATTCAATAAAATGAACAGACATTTGATAGAGTTTCAATTCTTCTGGCAGGCAACATACAACTAGTCCTATAAAACCTTGCCTTAGCATCGCTGTGCATTAAGAATCCTAAATTAGATTTCTGAACGCTGTCTTATTTTAGACTATGCTTGTCTTGAGACTGCAAGTAAAATTGTGCAAACAAGTGCAGCTGAGCCTCGTTTTGAGCAAATATGTCTTAGGACATATGCGAACTAGACAAAGACTAGACAAAGCTGGACGGAACCAATCCATACCTAGGAATTTGAATACGTAACCTTTTAAAAACTGTGACACAAAAACTTCTCTACAGATGTCAAAAATTTTGGAGAGGAAGAAAAATGGATAAATAAAAGGAATAATAAACATACGAAGGTTGATTCTATCAAACACAATACACTCAGTAAGACTCAATATTTGTATCATATTTCAAAATCCTAGGCACAGTAATTCCTGAGATTTTTGGACACAAATTTCCCTATGCAATACATGGGAGTGAAAGATGGAAATATCGAAAACAAAATGGGATTTGTTTTCTTTTACACAATATAATTCAACCCTCTTTACGTGTATACAAAATTTGAAGACACTGACCTTTTTGGAGCAGAGAAATCTGTGACGAAATTTTTATTGGAAAAAAAGATGGTCAAATAAAGGAAATGATAAGCATGTGGAGGGTGATTCTCTCTTATACAATACAAGTCATACCCAATTTTTGTACTGAATTTCAAAACCTTAGGTCCAGCAGCTTCTGAGAAATCTTCCACAGAATGAAAGGTTAACACACACATTGATACGGAAACACCAAATACTGTATGCAACCACCCCCTCCCCACACACCCCCCGATGCGAGACAGTATCGATGGAGAGCAAAGGCCTTAAAGAGACTTTGCGCATGCGTTGGATTAATCTGTAACGCTGCATTTTAGGCATGGTCGAAGACACATTTTCCCTTGGCGTGGTCTATATTCCACCAGGGGTATAACAATTATTAAAGGGTAGTCTTCTCTAGATAATATTTTTAACCACAATACTGATACAGTTGACTCTCGTTATCTCGACCTCGCTTATCTCGAATTAACCGTTTAGCTCGAAGTAAAAATCTGGTTCCTGCCTAAAAATGAAAATCTAATAACAGGTAAAAAATATTGTGGAAAAAAGGAGAAATTGCTCCTAAGGAGCAATTTCTCCTCTTTGCCATAATATTTTCAATATATCTCTAACTTCAAGTCCAATTTGTTATACATACATTGTATGTATTTGTTAAATATGGTTGTTCGAACTATTTTTCCTCAATTCTGAAAATCTGATATGTCGAGGTACGGATATCTCGAAGTATTTCAGAGAGTCCCTTGGAATTCGAGATAAGGAGAGTCGACTGTATTTATATAAAAAAAGAAAAACAATGTAATGGGTTCTCATTAGAAGCGCCTAACAAAATAGGGTTTGACATGTTTGTGTTCCTTGTCTTTTTAGAAGACATTTGCACGGCATGACAACAGATTCTAAATGACACGACCCTGAGAGCAATGAATACACTTTAGAAACTCCGGTATGAAAGGGTTAATGTTTAATTTCGGTTAAGTCTATCACATTTGCACAACCAATACTGTCCGAATATTTAAGAAAGTAAAGAATTTTCCAAATGACAGTTTGGCCATCAGTATCTTATTCAAGTAGTATTATTTATATTTTATTTAGTTCGTGAGATTAAATGACCAGTCCTGGCTTGTCTGTCACGCTTAATAACTAAAATATCCCGTCTTATTATTGAGACCTTTGTGTACCGACATTGCCCCGTTTTATGGCTTCTTGATTTCCAGAACGGACACAGTAATGATGTTTCGCAACCTTTGCGTTACTTACGCATCAGTTCGCATTCGTGTATCGTGATGTAGCGGAATGACGATCGTGACCAAGGGTGTATCTTAAGAAATAGAAAGATGTTGCGAAAACTATTGGTCTCGCCATGCGAAAACGTTTCTTTGAGTATATACGGACAGTGAGGGCCCAGATCAGCCTGTGCTTCCGCGCAGTCTGATCAGGGCCTTCCCTGACCGCTAACAGAATCATTGGACACTTCAGAATGTATCAGCGGAGCTAAAGCAAATTTCAGGATGTGTCTGCGCATGCGCAGGATGAATCTGAATTTGTGCGTTTAGCGCATGTTGGAAGACAATTTTTCGCCAGGTCAGGGTCAGGTCTGACCGTTCATGCTAAAGAGAGATTATCCACATAAGAAACTGACGCGCCAAATCCGACGTTAACAGAAACAAGATCCTGGCCTTAACATTCTTTTAGAGAACAGGTTGATCCTGATCAGGCTGCGCGGATACGCACGCTGAACTTGGTGTACTCTGATCGCATATGTAACGAAGGTGGTCTATTTGGAGAAGCTCATTAAAACTGCTAATCAAACATTTAAAAACATGAATACACAATCAAATTTAGATAGAACAAAAAGATAATTATTTGCCAAATCCATTTGAATCGCGACATGAAAAAAGAAACGTAATTTCTGACCTATGCGCCCAACGAAGACTCTAATCAGCCTGCGCATTAGAGTCTTCGTTGGGCGCATGAAGAAAATTAGCATCCTTGGCTATCCATAACACGCCAAGAGAAGATTCTGATCAGAATGCGAATACGCTGGGCTGGGCTGGGCTAGGTTGGGCTGGGTTGGGCTGGGCTAGCTGGGCTGGGCCTAGGTGTCCGAAGGTACGTTTTCTCGTTGCGACTCATTTTAATAGCGACAAGACTGAAATAAAGCAGCTGGATATATCGGAATATTTCTTGCGTTTTATTTCTTTGAACCGTCACAAAATTGTATTTTAAGATGCAATTGAAATGCACCCTGCTGAATCATACGTACATTATGATCATTGAAACCCTATAAGATATTGCATTTAATTCGAACAGCGAAAGAAAAGATGAATACCTACGAGGGTTGATTTGAAAAAAAAAAAAAAAAACGTGACTGAAAAGATAATAACTGAAGCTAATTAAAACTAAGCTAAATAAAAACCTGTTTCAATATAACATGTACGTTATTGCACAATGCAATAAAATGAGGGCGGTATTTCGAAAAGATATCATTAAGGATTACAAACGAAATGTTGTTTGCATTACTTAGACTTCACTCGTACTAAAAGTTAACACCATGAATGTTCTGCGATAAACTACATGCCAGTTACGTTTGATAACTTTGCTTCACTCTTAAATTGCGTTAGGGTGAGTCAATCTGTTTCAGAAAGTAGAATTCTGCCGGTTTGGTCGGGCCATTCCTGGTCCTACATGTACATTATTTCGCCATGTCTTCAGATCGCCACTGCTTATCTTCCTCCAAGTCATACATGTATGCGGGTTCAACCCCCGCCGAGGTCGGCAACATTCTTTCGTGGAGATTGATCATGAGATATTTTCTACGGTCATTCTCTCCCTTCCGCTGATTCAAGAAGGACAGTTGTCAGTTTCTGGCGAAAGAATGTGCACAATACTGGTTAACCGCTTAGAGAACTAAGCCTGCCCAGTAAACGTGTGGTTAGGTAAACTGACCGCGTTCGACATGACCCCATTGGGTTGACTGGGCCGTAAAACCTCAACACAAACAAATGCGTAGCGCTCTCGACGCACATTACGTATGTTCGTAACATGCGTAAGAAAAAAATATTTATAATAAAGTTTCATTTACACAAAATATTATGCATCTTTACTATAGGGGCTGCTCTTAAAGGAAAGAATTTGCTCCCTCTGGGAGCAAATTCCTTCCTTTAAGAGTAGCCCCTATTTTTGAAGCGATTCTACGCATTGTTTTCAAGATATTTTCCAGTGTGTGCGTAAAACTAATTCCGTTCTGTCTACGCCATCCCAAGTGTTTGTGGATAATGTTTTACTTCCGTGTTTCACCGATGAGGTAGAGGAAATATACGCGGATCCATTATATATTTGTAATTTGAAACGGTATCCGAAATAATGGCGAGACTTCATGTGTAATAAATACATTTGTAGTTTAAGCTCCCAATAGCTTTTGTGCCGACCAGTTCAAGACGGTTCCTTTGCTGAAGATCTTTTTTCGTACACCATTTATTGCAAGTATTTTTATTTGTCCTTGTTTATTCTCATACTTTCTTCTGGCGGTGCTGTGCTTCGTTACTGTTTCCTTTCCTGGGTAATTTCATTAATACCATGTATTCATGCTTGAGACGATAGTCCGAAAAAAAAAAAAAATAAGTTTAACTTTAGATACTTGGACTCAAAGTATAAGATGGTGACATAATTTATTCGATGCAATTAGAGCAGACAATACATTTACATATATAGATATGCAGTATAACCTCGATGACTCAAACACCGACGGTTCGTTTACCTTGGATGATTCGAAATCGTTCTGAGTCCCTATGAAATTCTTCCGATAGCTTAAGAAAACAAATATTTGGGGAAATTTTCTTATTTCATCATGAAATTGAATGTTGTGTGTACCCGTTTGAATCACCTCATTGAGGCGATTTTAATGAGTACACTCAACATACCATTATTGTACAGAAGCTTAAAAAGACTTCCCTAAATTATCACCATTTGCTTCCTGACCTGTCACCATGATTACCCTCAGTGGCTCGAACTACCCATGTCTCGAATAAATTACCATGGTCCCAAAGATGTTCGAGCAATTACAGTTTTACTGTATGTTGAAAGAGAGATTTTGATTCTGACACAGGCACCAATTATGGAAATATGGAACCACATATATCTTAATAAGTGTCAATATACTGAATATTGTAACCTGATATCAAATTAATAGTTAAAATGAAATTAGTAAATAAATAAATAAAACCGAACAGAAGTAGGTCCTTCTTAGACTGGCTCCATTCTCCAGTGACTAAATTTTTTTTTCTTATAATCTGTTTAATAATCCACCAAAGTAAAACCAAAGTAATGTCAAGACTATAAAAGCTGGTCACTAGTGACCAGCCTTTATAGTCATGATATTTTTTGGTTTTATTTTAGTGGATTATCAAACAGGAAAATGAGAAAAAAATATTTAGTCACTGGAGACTGGTGCCAGTCTAGGTCCTTCTCAACCTTATACCTCCTTAAAAATGTGGTCATAAACTTGCATGTATTTCTATGTGACATCTACCGTAATAACTCTAAACTATTTGGACGGACAGGCTTGAGCAAACAGATAGTGGCGTCTGATCAGTGTCTACACTGTTTGTCATTTGTCCAGCAGTTTTAGACGCACCAACAGGTAGTTTTGAAGCCTAACGTAGAAACAAACAGCAAATTCAATCATAAGGCAATTGAAAGGTTTAGTACGAGTAGTCTGTGTCTTTGCAGTTCACATGTGGAAAATCTTGAAGTTACCCTAGGAAGGGGAACGTTTCCGTCGTGTCTCAGGATTCTAAATTGTTCGGTGGACCTAGTAATTTACTGTAAATGTTTGCCCCTCTTAACACAGTGTTGTCTGGAGACCCCTAAAAGGGTATTTGGCAAACAGTGCAGACCCAGATCAGACGCCACAGGGTGAGGCGTCTAATCAGGGTCTCCACTGTTTGTAAATAGTTCAACCATTTTTCTCTAGGAATATCTAAATCACATAGCTTGACATACCTAAAATCGAAATTAGAAACGTCCATTAAATAGTATGGGTGAGTTCATTCAGTATACAATGGGTTAACTCCTTATCGTAGTTGTCCTTCAGTTTCAATATGCCCATCTAACTACATTGTACCTGTTCATGGGTCAAAAACTTGGAAAGATGGGTGTCTAACAATGTAGATCCTGATCAGAAACCGCATTCTGTGGGTCTCTGATCTGGGTCTACACTGCTTGTCCGAATAATTACTGTCCTTTCGACATCACTCGGAAAGAAGTTGTTTTGCCTGGCGTTTGATTTTAAATGATATTATTTTGTTCTGATCATAGATTATTCGAGACCATTTGTCTTTTCTGTTTCTGCATTTTGTTCTCAAATACATGCAGCTACCCTAAATTAAACTTAAGAACATTTGTCTAACATATGCGATTCCACTATTAGAGTGATTTTATTTATTTATATATTTATTTATTTTAATCGAAAATAAATGTTTAAACGTTTTTACTTTTCTTTGCTGAATTTTACCTACTGATGTTTCACGACGATATTATGAAAATTACAAAAAATTCGCACAAACGAAACATGTAGAAAACCTGCCTCCTACTGACATATCTTTCAGATTCCCACATATTTTGCAGCCATTTTACTATGGTACAAAAACGAAAATGTTCGCTCGTTATAAAATCAATAGAATAAAAATGTGCATAGGTAGTTAAGGCAAAAGCTTTTGCATTAAATCATGACAACGTTTGCGAATACTTCTGTGTAAAGCGCCAGGCGAAACACAAATTTCTGAACGGTGTCAAAGGAAAGTAGGAAAAGTGACAGTACAACAATTTTTTTTTTTTTCTATTTCAGGTTACTGGCCCCTTAATGCAGCTCTATGTGACCTCTTCGTGACGTCAGACGTTCTGATGTGTACGTCATCAATACTACACCTGTGCACAATTTCTCTGGAACGATATATAGCCATCCGATCTCCGCTGTCCTGTAGGAAACGGTCCAAAACCGGTGTGAAACTGAAGATAACACTCGTTTGGGCAATATCGTTTGCCATCTCGAGCCCTATCATGATACTAGGCTTCGTCAATGAACGAAATATCCTTAATGATAATCAATGTGTTCTTCGCAATAATGATTTCATCATTTATGGATCAGTTAGTGCGTTTTTCATTCCGTTAGGAATTATGGGGATTTTGTTTGGATTTACCATAAAGCTTTTACAAAAGCAATGGAAACTATGTGATCCTAGTCAATCGAAGGAAGGTGAAATGAATATACGTCGGTCTAAAAGTGACCAGACAGTTAAACTTCGCGGTCGTCGGCTGAGAGAGGGGAGAGGGGAACAACAAAAACGACCCTATAGTTGTCCAAATCCACCGAACTGCTTTGGTAACTTGGCAGAGTCGAGACAGTCAAGTCAGGACCAAGAAGAGGAACAATTGTGTAACACTCCTGAGAGTTCTGAATACCATATCATTGGTATAAACAAGTTAAAAACATCACAAGCGCCTAGTGAAGAGACCGTAGAGGAAATGATCCCATTGCAAGCCTCCACGGACGAATCAAGTCAAAACGCTGACGTAGCTCCGCGCAGTGGTGATGAAAATGACAATCTTGAACACACAGGTGATATCATACAGTCGACACCTAAGAAACCAATTTCAAAAACAATGAGCACGCCATCACGATTGCACCAACTTGTGAGAAAACACCAGATAATATGGAAATCATCTAGCTTGTTAATGCTAAAGAAAGACTCAGTGAAACAAAAACAGCACAAAAATAACGTCAAAACGGAACAAAAAGCATCGAAGGTTCTCGGAATAGTATTCGTTATTTTCGTCATATGTTGGACCCCATTTTTCATTGTTAACATACTTACAGCGCTTTGTGCGCACTGTCACTTTGAACATCTCATGGTTACAATTTTTGTTTGGTTGGGGTATTTATCAAGTACCCTTAATCCAATTATATACACCATGTTTAACAGAACTTTTAGAACAACTTTTATCAAATTGCTCAGATGTGAATATCGCTTCTTACAGAAGCCCATGAGGGTAAAAACAATCAGTTCTGGAAACTGTGGCCAGATAACCCAATCTCCGCGAAAAACAGGATTAACATACATGCAAATTCCATTATGAATATCAAGTAGACAAGAAGCAGAACTACTTCCAAACATGTGCTTTTCAGTTTGAGAAAGCGGCTCTTATTGCATATTCAAACAACGAATAGAGAAAGTCCAGATTCACACAGTTTGATCCGGGCTTTCTGAATCAGTAGACACGTTCAGTTATTCTGTAAACTTGCAAAGAAGGCTTTGGTCGGACTGAGCAAATGCACAGTCTAATCTGGGCCTTCGTTGCCCTTATATGGTATAAGGGTCGTTTTCTTGTGCAAGGCGAGAATCGTTTTCAGAGTAATCCGGTTTTGTAAACACTATCAAATGGGAAAACATTTAGACAGTAATGTTTGTTGCCAAAGTTTAATTATCTTCGTTCGAATATCTATGATATTCCAAATGACGTAAAACGATACAGCCTCTGATATACCGTGTTTACCTTCCCAGCAGACACATAACTTTACAACATCGCATCAACGCCGATGCAACGTTTTCACGTTACAGCGACGTTGATGCGGCATTATTACAAAATTGCGTGCCCGCTGGGTTTAGCTTTCGGACAAACAGGCTTAAGCAATCAATATCTGGAAAACATACCTATATAATTTTGATCCCCTTAAACCCCAAACTTTATATAAACTTTTATATAGTAAAACTGGGGTTTACAGGGGTATACATTATTTTTGTTATTTCTGTTCAAAAACATAGATTGTTGGTACTCGTTAGAACCGCAAAGGGGTTTTAAAAAGTACTCACAATCTATGTTTTGAGCTGAAATATGACAAATACCAGAATTTTTATCTGAAAACTTTCAGTTTTTGGTTGTGAAATTTTCAATATATTTGAATAGGCGTGTTTTCGTAGTGATGTGGATCCCTAATCAGACGCCACAGAACGTGACAACCGATCAAATACCATTTCTCACTCAACCGACAGTGTTCAGGTCCTTTGTGATCATTGAGCCATTCCGGAAATTTCGAAAATTTATGAAGGTCACTGATGAGGCCTATTTGGACGAAACTAGCTAGTCTGGCCAAGTAAACTTGACAGTTCGGCTATTTTTAGTTTGATAGTACATCCAGACACCGTCACGATATGACAGAAAGATTGTTGAAAGCGAGTAAAGCCCGAATAAAACAAACATTGCCTATGCAGTAAGGGTCCTTTTATCATGTTCAGTGCATTGCTCTCAAGGGTCATTCTTTTTAGACGCTATTTAGGACACATAGGTGGTAAAAAGAAACTGGTTCAAAAGTTTGGACAACTATGATTATGCGTTCAGGTGTCCGAATACTTGAGGTAAATACGGTAACAGTCCGGATTTGAACGTTCCGGCGTCGAGGCACGGACTGTAATCAGGGGCGGATCCAGGATGATTTCTGAGGGGGTTCGATTTGATCCCGTTACCGTACTTACTCTTCGTATTAAGACTGGCAGGCCTGAGCAAACAGCGTAGATCCAGATCAGACGCCGCAGGACTCGGCGTCTGATCAGGTTCTACACTGTTTGTCACTTACCCAGCAAGTTTACACATATTCACAGGTAGTAAAATGGACCTTTTGAAGAGGAGCATAAGGTACAGAGTGAGAGTGTATTTTTAGGGTGAATATAGTATCCCAAATTTATCACATTTCTCCAAAACTTCTCATGAAAATGAAAGTTCTAGTCAAAGGGGGCTTGACTGAATCCCACGAACCCCATCTGAATCCGCCCTGCTGTGATGAAGTAGGGTGGGTTCAGCTTAACAGTGATATTTTTCTTACTTGTTGTGGTACTCATTACATGAAAATCGATAGGGTAAAACATAAAACTTGAATGACTCGAACACCGATGGCTTGTTTACCGTGGCTGATTCGAACTCGTTTGTGAGTCACTACGAGATTCTTCAGATAGCTCAAGAAAACAAATATTTAAAGGTATTTTAAGGAAATTTTCCTATCATGAAAATTTTGTTCTGTGTACACATTAGAATTGCCTCACCGAGGCGATTGTAATGAGTGCGTTCAATGTTCTATTATTTATAAAAGATTGAAAAGACATCCCTAAATTAACACCATTTGCCTCCTGACCTGGCGCTATGAGTAACCTCAGTGACTAGAACTACCCATGTCTAAATTCAAAGGTCTCTAAGGTGTTCGAGCCATTGGAGTTCGACTGTATCCCACTTATATCTACGTGTTTGTTACAGAATATCGGGTATATGTATAGGTTAGATACAGCATGTTGCTCTATTTATAATTTAATTAAACTTTATAAGGAACTGCGGAAGCCACGTGTCAATTTGTATGAATCGTGCCATAAGTCAACGTTTTTCGGGACATGCAGACAGTGAATCTCCGGATCAGTTGGGCATCCATGAACTCTGATCAGGTCAGCTTAATAAAACAGATATAAAAAAGATTGCTTCTGGAAACAAAGAACACACCACAGATCAGAAAATGGAGTCTCGGTTTTGTTGAGACTCTTCATAAGCAGTAATGAAGTTTGCAACACTGCTTACGCCCTCTAGCGTATACATGAGCAGAACTTCATCTTCAAATGTACCAAATGATCCCAAAGGAAATGAAATATAATCTGCACTATGGTAAAGTACGGGAGCCACACGGAACTAATACCAGTTGCATATATAAAACATATTTAAAACATGATTTACAGTGATGTAATGCTGTCAGTTGCCTGTTAGAAGCTGGACACCTTAGTAATACGCTCGGCATCATTGCCTGGTAACAGATAATGAAGATATCTAGGAGGGACCATAAATAGAATTATTATACGCTCTGTTATTTGAATTTGAGAAATTTCTGGGCTGAAACCAAGTTTAGTTCTAGCTTCTCGTTTGTTTTAAGAAGCATATCCAGGTTCATGCTGGACGAATATTTAATGCTTTTTTAAGCAAAGCCGACAAAGGACAACAAATCAGCTGTGTTCCTAAAAATGTATTAAGTATATTGATGGGGGTGGGGGTGTAGGTGTCCGACCATAGTTGAGGTCCCACTTTGCCTCGTGATGCTTACAAGCCCAGTTTGTAAACATGCGCGGAATTTGTTTCGCCTTACGGGTTCTGTGCCGTTTGATTGTAATTTTCTTTATGGAGGCGGC
Organism: Anodontia alba; assembly: GCA_964016985.1. Taxonomy (NCBI): domain Eukaryota; kingdom Metazoa; phylum Mollusca; class Bivalvia; order Lucinida; family Lucinidae; genus Anodontia; species Anodontia alba. The sequence goes on along the minus strand of OZ024832.1, from coordinate 59,645,003 downwards.
ACTACGTTGTTTTATGTCTGTGATATTCGTATTTACCTCTTGTGCTGTATACATATATATGGCCTGCAAATACATGTAGGTTCTATATATCTGATCAGACAGAAATGAGTATGCTGGTTGAAGCATTGTTTCATACTTTATTGTAGAAGACAATATCTGAATCGCAACTGATCTTTCGGGAACAAGTCCCTTCTTCAGTTGCAATAAAACCGAAACGGCCCGGCTATGAGTAGAAAGTTTATTCTATAGACGCCATGTTTCCTTCAACCGTTTTTATGCGGTGTTAGCATCACGAAAACATACCTATATAATTTTGACCCCCTTAAACCCCACTTTTATATAGTAAAAACTGGGGTTTACAGGGGTATACATTATTTTTCTTATTTCTGCTCAAAAACATAGGCGAGGCGGTTCTAACGAGCACCCACAATCTATGTTTTGAGCAGAAATGTGAAAAAAATCCGAACTTTTATCAGAAAATTTTCATTTTTTGGTGGTAAAATTTTCAGTATATATTTGAATAGGCTTGTTTTCTTAATGGGATACATGGATCCGTGTGTCGTTGTATAATAAGCTCTGTTATTTGAATTTGAGAAATTTCTGGGCTGAAACCAAGTTTAGTTCTAGCTTCTCGTTTGTTTTAAGAAACATATCCAGGTTCATGCTGGACGAATATTTAATGCTTCTTTAAGCAAAGCCGAATTGCCACAGGACATTTAGTTTCCTTTATTTTTAATTATTGTGTGCATTTATATTTATTTGTGAATTAACACGAAAAGTTTCTATAATAGAAGCCCGTGTTGTGCAGTCAAAATTTTCCCAAATTTTATAATTGAAATTACTCTATGATATATAATATAAGATTACATATTAACCTTATAGACATAGCTCAAAAGATACAGAATTTATAGGGGAGACAAAATCCGCGCTGTTTACTAACTGGGCGTTTGAGCATGCGTGAGGCAAAGTTAGGCCACAGCTCCGGTCGGACACCTACACCCCCACTACCATTTATAAGTCCCCTTTAAGCAAACAACTTTTTTTTACCTGTTTTAACAAGGGCCTTCTTTGATGGGTAATGAATAAAGAAATGTCGAATGACAAAAGTAGCAGTTGCTAGACTTTAGAATCTGCCCGCTATTATTTATTTATCATAGTAAGCATGCATATATCCTGAATATTCACAGACGGCAAGATACCATTAAGTGGTGGACATATTCTAAAACTGCTAAAGACTTGAGAGTCTGTCCACCATTACTTATTTGAGAGTCTGTCCACCATTACTTATTGACTTTAGAATGTTCACACCTATCAACTACACTAAAAGTTTGGGCTGACGTATGGCTTGGTCATTAATGGTTAGGCTTAGATTAAATTACGAAAACACGCCTATTCAAATATACTGAAAATTTTACCACCAAAAAATGGAACTTTTCAGATAAAAAAAAAGCTGATGTTTTTCGTGTTTCTGCTTAAAGCACAGATTGTGGGTACTCGTTAGAACCGCCTCATCGAGGCGGTTCTAACGTGTACCCATAATCTATGTTATGAGCTGAAATAAGAAAAATAATGTATACCCCTGTAAACCCCAGTTTTACTATATAAAAGTGGGGTTTAAGGGGGTCAAAATTATATAGGCATGTTTTCGTGATGGTTTAGCATATTTATATTTGAAATATTTACAGGAGGTTAGGGCAAGATTAATTAGCGAACAGATTCTAAAGATGCTCCGTAAGAATGTGCGTCCAGCAATATAAAATACTAGAAGCCTAGGAGTGACACCGCAGTTAAACAGCAAAAATAAAAATAAAAAGCCCTTCCCAGGGATAAGGACTGAATGACATGAAATGACACCACAGAATGTCATTTTATCCCAAACCGAACAAAGAAGGAGGAACTGTAGGAGAATATCGCATTGGACCAGTCAACATCAAACGTGTCGGAAATTTTAAAAATGAGCCAGCGCACGACAAAGCCTACAATAAGCCCTGTGTGACAAGCAAAGACGCAGATCAGTCAGTACATCCACCCAGTATGACAAGGATTCTCGTTCATCCCTCCTTAGATAGCCTAGATGCTGTAGAAGGCACATGTGATCAGAGAAGATTCTGATCAGACTGCGCGGATGCGCAGGCTGATCCGAGTCTTCTCTGGTCGCACAAAGCTTATTGTACATTACGAAAACACGCCTATTCAAATATACTGAAGAGTTAATCGCCGAAAAATTGAACATTTTCAGACAAAAATTCAATTATTTTTCATATTTCTGCTCAAAACATAAATTCTGGGTACTCGTTAGAACCGCCTCGGCGAGGCGGTTCTAACGAGTACCCACAATCTATGTTTTTGAGCAAAAATAAGAAAAATAATGTATACCCCTGTAAACCCCAGTTTTACTATATAAAAGTGGGGTTTAAGGGGGTCAAAATTATACAGGCATGTTTTCGTGATGAGGTTTATTATAGGCTGGCTTAAATAGTATAGAAGATGACCATGCAGAAGCACAATCACAGAATAGCTTACCAATGACACCAAGAGGAAAAGCAAAACTGCGACAGATAGCACACTAGCCATTATGAAAACTCGCCTATTCAAATATATAGAAAATTTCACCTCCAAAAACTGAAATTTTTCAGATGAAAAACTCTGATATTTTTCACATTTCTGCTCAAAACATGGATTGTGGGTACTCGTTAGAACCGCCTCGATGAGGCGGTTCAAACGAGTACCCACAATCTATGCTTTGAGCAGAATTAAGAAAAATAAAGTATACCCCTGTTAACCCCAGTTTCACTATATAAAAGTGGGGTTTATGGGGGTCAGAATTATATAGGCATGTTTTCGTGATGCTACAAACCGAAGAAAATCAAAGGAGCCAGCTCCATCTTCCCGAAGAAGGTGATCACAATGCTAGACAGGATCCACTAAATACAACAATAAAAGAACAAAGAGGACAAAACACGAGAGAAGCCCCACAGCTACAGCACAAGGCCATACAAACAAATAATACTGGAACCATCGCCTGAGAACGTCGGTAGTAAATAGCCAGGAAGGAATCGATACAATTACCTAACAACTTCCGTCCAAGACACCAAAGGAAAGAAGGACGCACTTAAAGCAACGGCACCACAATCAAAACACTACAAGCAGAATGCCAAATGGACAGGTTATTTCCCAAAATTGACCAAACGGCTATCCAAAATAAAACATTCACCAGGACATACATGCAAAGACATACAATGACAGAAATAACATACAATGACAGAAATAGTAAACCACAGCAGAAGCACCGCCTTGGAACCCATATGTTTTCGTGATGTAACACTTTTTGAATTCTCGTATTTTTCTTTTTTTCTTTTTTTTTCCTTTATTCATTTTAAAGGCCCAAAATAAACATGATGTGTGTTTTCCAAAGTTACAATGATAAGGTGTAGTAAAATTACTAAATGAAAAGTCTGACTAGCGACACTATACGTACACATTGACACACACATCGTAGTAAACAACCCATTATAGCTGTAATTAGAATCTGAATTCACAGTTTGCTTTTCTAAACAAACTACAAGCTTTGCCTTTCAATGGTGTGACACGGGTCTCAATGGCCGAAAGAAATCGTGCCAAAAAGATATTGCAAACTGACCGCTCAAAGCTGTTAGCAGTGCATTAGAGTCACGGCTGACTGGCTATGGACCTGGTGAGAATTCTGTTTACCAGTCAGCTTTGCAGTCAAGTAAATAAAATGCAGACTTTGCGTTATAAAAACAACAACAGAGAATTCAACTTCTGATTTAAAAGTAAAAATGAATTGTCTAATACGAGCTAAAATTGTAAAATCGACATGCTTGTATAGTGACGTTAACCAAGCGTTTCATCCATTGAATTTACTACACAACATTAGACGTAAAAAAAATAGCTGTGTTTCCACTAACTCGACCGACCCTGTTTTAAAACACCCGACTCTGCTATCTTTTATCAGTAAAAATGCAAAAAAAAACAAGTAAAGCACAGACCCTCAACAAAACACCTGTATTTTCCTAAAATTACAGGCCTGACTCTGTTCTTTTCTGGAGAGAAAATAGAAAAATAAAAAAAGTTTCTCCGACCTACCGACCAGTTTTTTTTCAGCATGTTATTGGAAACACAGCTATTTTTTACGCCTTATAAGACTTTAGTTATCCCCGCGCTTTTCGAAGAAAAAGCGGGAATATTGTTATACCCCGTCCGTCCAGCCGTCCGTCCGTCCATCCGTCCGTACGTCCATATGTCCGTACGTCCGTATCTCCGTCTGTAATGTCACACTATTGCTCCTAGACCATTTAAGCTAGATTTTCGAAACTTTCATAGCCCTATGGATGAGGACTGGAGGAACACATTCGGAATTTTGATGTGACATCTTGGGGCAGGGCCAGGGGTCGTGGCCCCGAAGGATCCAAAATTCATTTTATACAAACATAGCCATGTTGCATGTCAAACTGAAGGTTATGAAGAGTAGAATATAGTGGTGCAAAAATTTTGCCCCGGGGCATGTCTAGGGGTCACTAGAGGTCAAAAAGTAGGCTTTTAGATCCTTTTTTTTTTATTGTCACCCAACTCCTCTTAGGCTTTTTTAGCTAGAGCCTTGAAACTGTCACGGGTAATATCCCTATGGATGAGGACTGGAGGAACACATTTGGAATTTTGATGTGACCCCGGGTAGCAGGGCCAATGGGGTGTGGCCTCGAAGGGTCCAAAATCCATTTTGTACAAACATAGTCTTGTTGCATATCAAATCGAAGGTAATGAATAATAGAATACAGCGGTGCAAAAATTTTGCCCCGGGGGCATGTCTGGGGGTCACTAGAGGTCAAACCGTAGGCTTTTAGGTCCTTTTTTATGATTGTCACCCAACTCCTCTTAGGCTTTTTTTAGCTAGAACCTTGAAACTGTCACAGGTAATAGCCCTATGGATGAGGACTGGAGGAACACATTCGGAATTTTGATGTGACCCTTGGGGGCAGGCCAGGGGTTGTGTGGCCCCGATGGGTCAAAATCCATTTTGTACAAACATTGTCATGTTGCATATAAAATCGAAGGTAATGAAAAGGAGAATACAGTGGTGCAAAACTTTTGCCCCGGGGGCATGTATCGGGGTCACTAGAGGTAAAAAAATAGGATTTTGGGTCCTTTTTTATTGTCACCCAACTCCTCTTAGGCTTTTTTAGCTAGAACCTTGAAGCTGTCACAGGTAATAGCCCTTTGGATGAGGTCTGAAAAAACGCATTTGGAATTTTGATGTGCAGGGAAATATGCGATGGCGCTGGCGCGGGGATATGAGATGGCGCGCCATTGACTTGCTCTAGTTAAAAATGCATCGCGCATATAATTTAGGACCAATACGTTGAAAATAAGAAAAAAAAAACATGGCCATTCAAAAAGTGTATATATACTCGTATATATATGTATGTATGTATGTATTTTCTTTTGCATTTGAGTATAATACTAACGGAAATATTCTGACAAAAACGACGATTTCGGAAGGAGTAAAAATTGTTCAGCTAAACTATAAGAGAAATACCACAATCATGAAGCACAGCCTACCAAGGCACTGAAGAAAGATGACATGAGGAACCAATATAAATGGCATATATGAAATCACCGCCAAACGAACAGAGAAACCGCTTTGGAACGGTCAGTAAAAAAAACAACTTGTTCAGACAGTTGGCTGGTCGTAAAAGTGCTTTAAACACCTCAGTGGTTAACTCTACTGACCGTTCTAAGGCGGTGGTCCCGGTGTTAGTCTTACTCTTTGTTGCTTTGTGATTTATTTTACGTGGCAATTTGTTTTATGTCTTACCTTGTGTTATTTTGTGGCCACCTAGAATCGATTTAAGTCCCCCAGTAAGAGTTTTACTGACCGTTCCAAGGCGGTGTTTCTGCTGTGGTTTACTATTTATGTCATTGTATGTCTTTGCATGTATGTTCTGGTGAAAGTTTTATTTTGGGTAGCCGTTTGGCCAATTTTGGGAAAGAACCTGCCCATTTAGCTTTCTGTTTGCAGTGTTTTGATTATGGAGCCGTTGCCTTAAGTGCGTCCTTCTTTCCTTTTAGTATTGCGATTACCTCGCTTGTGGAAGAGAGAGCTAATCTTAGTGCTTTTCGTACGTTTGTTCGATTTGTGCGTGTTTGGTTTTGTCGGTTTCCTCTTCCTCTTGGTGTCTGTGTAGGGCTGCGGTTTGCGATTGTGGCATTCCCTGCACTTTTCTTTTACCCTTTTTTGTGTAGTAGGGGGACGGCTTAAACAACTTTTACAAGCGGAAACCTTACCCTTAATTACAAATATCTGTTCGGACCGCACAGAGGCGTTCTACCTCATCAGTGAAACTGGTTGGTTTGTTGTCTCTACAGCCGAGCAAATCTGTCAAGCAGCAGTTCTTGTGTACGTCTATGTTTCAAACTGAGCCAGCGCACGACAAAATCTACAATATGGCCTGTGTTAATAGCAAAAAGTAAGATCAGTCTGTACATCCACCCAGTATGACGAGGGATCTCGTTTATGCCTCTTTGGATAGCCTAGACATAGACTGGCTACATTCTCTAGTGACAATACTTTTTCTTATAATCTGTTTAATAATTCACTAAAATAAAAAAAAAGTAATATCATGACTATAGAGGCTGGTCACTAGTGACCAGCCTTTTTAGTTATGATATTTTTTGGTTATATCTTAGTGGATTATCAAACAGGATTATGGGGAAAATATATAGTCACTGGAGACTGGAGCCAGTCTAGCCTAGACACTGTAAACGGCACATGCGATCAGCGAGGACTCTGATCAGACTGTGCAGATGCACAGGCTGATCTGAGTCTTCACTGGTTGCACGTCTTATTGTAGGTTTTGTCGTTCACTAACTCATATTTGTTTCAGACAAACATCTATGCACTACTGACATCACAGAACTAGACAGATACTGTCCAATGTTTCAGGGGATATGTTCCTCAAGTAATCATAGCCGAAGAAGTTACCCACCATTTTATGCTACATGTATATATAACCGTGATTATATAATAAACATTTTAACAAACTTTCTAGTTTGAGAACCACTAGTTTTCTAGATATCTAACATTTAATTGGAAGATTTTATTGGAAGATTAATAATCGTCGTCTTTGGGAAATAGTTTTCTTTCTTTTCTACCTACTAGTACAGAGTAAATAAGAGAACTCAGGAACTGACACAATCAGATCCACATCAAGCCCCTAACACCAAAGGGAAAGACAGACAAATGAAATAAAGCAGCCACAAAACTGATAGCAAGCAGAGTTGGCAACTCTTTCCCAAAAGGATGGGAACTCTGTTATCCAAACTTGACTGAACATATAATCAACTTACATAATTGTTAAAAGAAAAACATTAGAAAGTGAAACACTATATAACAATTCACAAAAAGTACCCCAATGAAAGTACAGCCTTGGAACGGTCAGTCATTACGAAAACACGCCTATTGAAATATATTGAAAATTTCACCTCCAAAAACTGAAAATTTTCAGATAAAAAACTCTGATATTTTAAAACATAGACTGTGAGGACTGTGGGTACTCGTTAGAACCGCCTCGGCGAGGCGGTTCTAACGAGTACCCACAATCTATGTTTTTGAGCAGAAATAAGAAAATAATGTATACCCCTGTAAACCCCAGCTTTACTATATAAAAGTGGGGTTAAAGAGGTCAAAATTATATAGGTATGTTTTCATGATGGATGAATTACTGAGGGGCATAAGCTAGCTTTACAGGATCCAAACCCTCGCCCTCAGCTTTCATAGTGGTTATAACATATATTTGTTCCGGCCGTGTTGAGGTCTTCTAACTCATCAAAAGGCGTCCTGCGGTAGCATTAATACAGTTATATATAGGTAAACCTTTTTCACATCACGAAAATATGCCTATATAATTTTTTACTCGAAATAGAAAGAATTTGCACCCCCCCACCCCCCCCCCCCCCCCCCCCCCCCCCCCCCACCCCCCCCCCCCCCCCCCCACACACACACACCCACATCCAACCATCGAATTTGCTTCGTTTCAAAATAGACCCCTTTTAAAAAGGAAAGCTTTAACAGTTTTGACAGAGCAACCTCCCTTTCCTGAAGAGGTATCCAGCCCACTTAAAATCAGATTAGCCCTTCTAATGCTGAATAAATTAAGATGCCACGCCCATTTCTAATTTCCAGCCAATCAGATTACTTGATCCTGGTTTTTGATAAAAATTCACGTATTTAATGACAAACAGTGCAGATCCAGATCCAGATCCAGCTTCTTCAGAAGCCAACTGATCTGGATCTACACTGTTTGCTAAGAAAGGGCATGACGTGTTCAGCAAGAGAAGGGTTAAGGTGACTGCATGCAACTCAGATGAAGGGTACTCTAAGCTTAATATTTAGTTCTTTTGTAAGAGACAACTCCTAACCTCCTGTCTTAGGCAATTTGCTTCCCTTGTATACCTTTTCAGACAGATTCTTCTCAGTATTCATAGCACGCTATGGGCAAGTGACTCGCTGTGGGAGTTAGGTCATCTTCAGGGAAATAACTCTGATATGGAAGTATTTATCTGTATTTGCAGGTATTTTTCCGTGTTTTTGAAGCAATTCAAGTGCTAGGGAACCTAATTACTGTCTGCAAATGTTATCTCCTTTTATAACAATGTTTATCCATTCTCCTAGAATCTTCCATGTCCAACTACAGACCATTTTAACAGTGCATTCTACGGTTACACTGCTCCCATGTGTAGTCTGTGTTGAGCATGCTAAGCGCGATTACCATCTGAAAACAGCTGTTTGCGTGAATCGGACCGGTTTCATGTAATCGACTTATCCTAAAAGCACAATTTACGTAACAGACGAAAGCAAACAAGAGATAATAAATAGTCTAAGACATGAACTAATGAAACCTATTCACCCAAAATGAAAGGAAACATAACGCACATTATTACCTTTGGCAGACATTGCAGCATAAATTGCACATCAGGCATACACATTCATTGCGCCGCGGCAATGGAAACAAGGCTTTATAACACATACAAACAGCATATGTTCAGACGAGCCTGCGCATGCACAATCTCACAAGAACCTATACTGTTCGCTCACCATCACGAAAACATGCCCATATAATTTTGACCCCCTTAAACCCCAGTTATATAGTAAAACTGGGGTTTACAGAGGTTACATTATTTTTCTCATTTCTGTTCAAAAACATAGAATGTGGGTACTCGTTAGAACCGCCTCGCCGAGGCGGTTCTAACGAGTACCACAATCTATGCTTTGAGTAGAAATATGAAAAATATCAGAGTTTAATTTATGTTTTGAGCAGAAATTAAATGTCATAGTTTTTTTATATCAGATATTTTTCAGTTTTTGGAGGTGAAATTTTCTATTTATTTGAATAGGCGTGTTTTCGTAATGAGAATATGAGCTGCTTCGTGAGAAAAAAGACTCTTGTCTTTCCGTCGAATAAATCTTTCAGTGCACACGCCAATCCCTTAGCAAGGCCACACGTCAAGTCCCCACTTCGCGTACCGCTTACGCATTACAAAAACACGCCTGTTCAAATATATAGAAACTTTCACCTCCAAAAACTGAAAAATATCTGATATAAAAAAACTATGACATTTAATTTCTGCTCAAAACATAGGTTGTTGATACTCGTTACTATGTTTTTGAGCAGAAATAAGAACAATAATTTATGCCCCTGTATACCCGAGTTTTATATATAAAAGTGGGGTTAAAGTGGGTCAAAATTATATAGGCATGTTTTCGTGATGCGTAAGCAGTACGCGAAGGGGGAACTTGACATGTGGCCTTGCCAAGGGATTGACCTATGCACTGAAAGATTTATTCGACGGAAAGTCCAAAGAGCTTTTTTTCTCGCGAAGCGGCCCATATTCTGTAATAAAATTTCCAGCTGAAAGACAGATTCGAAAGTCCGAAGTGCATTTTTCTTGCGACGCGGCTCATTTTATTCAAATATTTCAAGGTCAAAACGACATTATAACGCATGTGGCAAGCATAGGCTCTGACCAGCATAAGTACAGTCGAACCTCAATACCTCGAACACTAATGGCTCGTTAACCAATGGCTAATTCGAACTCGTTTTTGAGTCCCTACGAAATTCTTCAGATAGCTCAAGAAAACAAGTATCTAGGGAAGAGAAAATTTCTTATTTTATTATAAAATTGTATATTGTGTGTACTCATTAGAATCGCCTCATCGAGGCGATTCTAATGAGTACACTCAACATACCAATATTGTGTAGAAAATCGAATATATTTCCCTAAATGATCGCTATTTGCTTCCTGACCTGGCGCCATTATAAACCCTCAGTGGCTCGAACTACCCATATCTCGAACAAATTTCCATGGTCCCAATGATGTTTGGGCCATTGAAGTTCGACTGTACGTTGTTCCTGTCTAGCAATGTGATCAACCTGTTTGGGAAGAGAACGCTGGTTGCCTTACTTTTCTTGGACTTGTGTACTGTCTGTCATTGTTTACTCTTCCTCTTGGTGTCAGTGGTAGGCTATATTCTGTGATTGTGGCTGTTCCTAGGTTCATATTCTATACCATCACGAAAACAAGCCTGTATAATTTTGACCCACTTAAACCCCACATATATATAGAAAACTGGGGGTTACAGGGGTATACACTATTTTTCTTATTTCTGCTCAAAACATAGATTGTGGGTACTCGTTAGAACCGCCTCGTCGAGGCGGTTCTAACGAGTACCCACTATCTATGTTTCGAGCAGAAATAAGAAAAAATATCAGAATTTTTTATCTGAAATTTTTTTATTTTTTTATTTTTGGTGGTAAAATTTTCAGTATATTTGAATAGGCATGTTTTCGTAATGTAGTTTATGGACGATGGAAGAAATGTCCTTCAGAAACGCAATACATTGAGGACGGATACAGTAGCTGGTTGGGGAATAAAAAAACACACTCTTCAGCAGTATTTGTTGTTTGTTTTGTTTTTATTCTTGTTTTTCATTTTCTCGTACACTTAATAAAATCTGGTCATACTATCATACTATCAAGCACAAATAAAAATATCTTAAAATGACTATATTCTAAGGCAAAGTGACTAGGTTAACGTTTACCACTTTCGACGATAAAATAATATTAATTCTTATTTAACCCAGAAAATAGGCCTTGACATTTCATGCAAATTGTCCTCTTTGGAGACAGCCTGCATGAAATGCCAAAACCTATTTTCTGGGAAAATAAAGAAAAATATTTCAAACCGTCGTCTCCTGAAATTATTACTCAACATGATAAGCGTTAACCCTTAAAGCGCCAGTCACAACTATTGTCGTCTGCTTTGTCATCTGCTTGTGATTTAAAAGTCATTTTTGCAAACAGTGTGGACCCAGATCAGACTGCTCCATAAGGAGCATTCTGATCAGGGTCCACACTGTTTGCCTTTATGCAGAAATAGGTTTGAAAAGTCTGCAAGAATATTCAGCAGACGACATAAACAGACGACATTTTCAGATGCAGTTTTTCTTGGCGCTTTAAGGGTTAAGGGAAAAGATACGCTTTCATGTGAAGAAACTTGTCAAATTATTCTTTCTTTCTGAAAATTGCTTTATTCTAAATGGAGAGCAAACTGGAAGTTGCAAAATTTGCAGGAACCTGCCAAGTATATCCAGTTCCCTTATTAGTACATAACAAAAACATGCCTATTCAAATACACTGAAAATTTCACCCCCAAAAAATGAAAGTTTTTAGATTAAAAAAATTCAAATATTTTTCATATTTCTGCCCAAAACATAGATGGTGGGTACTCGTTAGAACCGCCTTGCCTCGCCGAGGTGGTTCTAACGAGTACCCACAATCTATGTTTTTGAGCAGAAATAATGAAAAATAATGTATATTCCTGTAAACCAATTTACTATACAAAGGTGGGGTTTCAGGGGGTTTGAATTATATAGGTATGTTTTTGTGATGAACTGTTTGCCGATAATATGCTAAGGACAATCGGAACTGATTTCCAACATATTCTGTCATTTAACCCGTATCTTGCTGAATAAATTAAGATGCCCCGCCCACTTCTCATTTCTAACCAATAAGATTACTTGATCCTGGTTGTTGATACATAGTCACATACTTAATGGCCCATTGTAGAACCAACTCAGTTGGCTTCTCAGTTGGCTTCTTCAAAAGCCAACTGATCTGGATCTACACTGTTTCCAAAGTCAGGGTATATCCGGGTTCAACAGGACTAGGGTTAAGACAATCAAACACCCCATTCTGCATAACATATAATTATAAACAACAAAATTAAAGAAAAAAATAAATGGGTCACAAGGTCAGATAACGAACCTTCTGGTATGTGCGCAGTCTGTTCAGAATCTTCACTGGACGCAATTGGGATAACCAAGAGTGTAAAGTTTCTTCATGTGGACAACGATTGTGCGGATAGGAAGGCAAATTTGAGTCGTTTTTTGGGCGCACACGACAGAAGGTTCGTTTGCTTATGTTACGGTTTAAATACCGTGTATATCAGCACCGTAATACAGAGAGATATAAGAAAGTGTTTCTTTACTCACTCACCACTGCCTACTAGATAGGACGATCCCTAATGGTTTGCAATATTGATACATACTATCCCATCTGGGATCAGCGACACGCCGATGTATAATTCTGACGTTACTACGCAATATCCTAAAGGGAATTAACCCTTAAATTGTCAAACGGCATTGTACCAAAATGACAGTCTATTTATTTTTTATCTTTTTTTTTCAGAGGAAATGAGCCTTGACATAACACGTGAATCATCTGCCTAATGCCAATAAATCATCTGCTTAATGCCCATCCTTCCTTAATTTGAAAAAAATACAATGTTTGAGAATGGTTTACGCTGATGCTGTGATTTGGCAAGTATCACGAAAATAATAATATAATTCTGACCCCCTTGAACCTTACTTTTATATAGGAAAACTGGGGTTTACAGGGATATACATTATTTTTCTTATTACTGCTCAAAATCATAGATTGTGGGTACTCGTTAGAACCGCCTCGACGAGGCGGTTCTAACGAGTACCCACAATCTATGTTTTGAGCAGAAATGTGAAAAATATCAAATTTTTATCTGAAAACTTCCAGTTTTTGGAGGTGGAATTTTCAATATATTTGAATAGGCGTGTTTTCGTAATTTTAACGATTAACAGATCTCCTTTGATAAACGGATGCAAAATCGGACGATCCAACAGACAAAAACGTTGTTTGTTTATTATTGCTTTCTTAGTTTCAGTAGGTGAGAAAAATGAATCATTACGAAAACACGCCTATTCAAATATACAGGAAAGTTTATATCCAAAAACTGAAAATTTTCAGATAAAAAAAAAACTAATATAAAAAAAATAATGTATACCCCTGTAAACCCCAGTTTTACTATATAAAAGTGGGGTTTAAGGTGGTCAAAATTATATAGGCATGTTTTCGTGATGTATATTGGTTCCCATCTTTCTTCAGTGCCTCGGGAAGGCATATAACGCATGCCCATTGAAGATATGTTAGTTCATCTGTGATACAGAGAACTCATTCACCATTTGAACGGTGAACCCTCGGATAGGGATTTGCCTACCTGCACTTGGCACCAGTGTTCGATTCTATTTGTCTAACATTTGGGCTTTCTATACCATGTGCAATTATTATGCCATTTTGTATATCCAGTATCACATCTAATTATCGTAAGTTACCAAAGCCCAAACAAATATGAAGATAAATATACGAAGTCAAAAATTGGGCCTACTGATTTGAAAAGCATGTTACCTAAGACCGTCATTTTGCACAGATCCAATGCTAGAATTTCATCACTGTGTATCTATATATAACGAATCCAGAAAACTTAATTCATTGCTATTAAACAGTCTAAAGCGAACATAGATGCCACTGATTATGTGTGGGGATGCGCAGGTTGATCTAAGTCTACTCATGTCGCATATAGCATAAGCGACTTTTTATATGGATGGCCCAATTATACTAAAGAGCGTTTGTATTTGATGCAAATGACAGTCAAATCATTTCAAATATCAGAGGTTAAATACTTCGTCTTTTCTGACTGTTACCATGGTAACGATTTTCTTATGTTTAATAACATCTATACAGGTTACACATGGAATAAAGAACACGTTTAACCCTTGTCCTGCTGAACCCGGATATACCCTGCCTTGGCAAACAGTGAAGATCCAGATCAGTTGGCTTCTGAAGAAGCCAACTAATCTGAATCTGCACTGTTTGCCATTAATGTGAATATATATAAACAGCCGGATCTAGTAATCTGATTGGCTTAAAATTGGATGTGGGCGCGGCATCTTAATTTATACAGCATGACAAGAGTTATGAACGAAAATCTGTCGATTATATTTAGAATCTTTATGACAGCAATGTTGCTAGCACGGCTGCATACGCGCCTTAGCACAAACCATGTTAACCCTTGTCCTGCTGAATAAATTAAGATACCACGCCCACTGCTAATTTTCAGCCAATCAGATTACTTGATCCAGATTGTTGCTAAACATTCACTAACTTAATGGCAAATAGTGCATATCCCGATCATTTGGATTCGGCTTCTTCAGAAGCCAACTGATCTGGATCTACAATGTTGCAAATGCAGGGTATATCTGGGTTCAGCAGGACAATGGTTAAGCCACTGATAAGACCCAATTGGCTGAATTTAGGTAGTCTAGCCATGAAAATAGAAAACTTCGTTTGTTTTCAGTTTTATTACTGTGTTCATTGCTCTCAAGGGTCATACTTTTTACATTATTTTATTTGGTCAACTATAATTGGTGTTAAGAGCCGTGCGGTGGTCATAAAACGTCTCCCCGGACTTCACTTTAGTGTAGTTTATATTTTCTTCGTGATAATCGCACCCCTTCCGGGACTTTCGAAATTTTAAATGGAATGCATTGATAAAATAAGCCGCTTTATTGGTTATCCATAAACGTTAAGATCATGCAGTCTTTCACACCCGGGAACCGGTCAGCTTGTACTCTGACGGTGTATTATAAAGGAATATGTTGACCTGTTCCGGTGGACCTACTGACATGTGTAAACAACTTCCCAGAGTGCTGATCAGCTGGATAAAATGTGAGTTTATTTACTTATTTTGTGTTTGACTAAGAACCTGAAAATGTCATATGCAGAGATAAAAGTTCAAGATTGTTATAACACTTGTTTTGACGGAAGACTCCGTAGATTTCTCGAGATGTCGTTTTTGGCGACCAAAAATCATGCATTGAACAATAAGCACCGAGGCAAAGGATGCAGTTGCTGTGCATTTCATGACATTTTAGTGAGATGACACAAGTCGGTTTAAAACCATTGGATATTGCACGCTTTTAAATATGTTTATGCAAAAATGACATGTTTCGTTTTTCAGGTACTAGTTAAAAACTTCGATGCGTATCAGTTGACTTGCGGCAAACAATTTAACTAATGTAAATTATATAGAAGGGGCTCGAGTTTTCAAAGTCTTTGACATGTACTAAAGTTCTAAAATAGAAATTTAATGATGAATAAGGAAAATTAGGTTACAAATAAATAACCAAAGCTATCGACGGTGTTAAAATGTTAATAACAAGCAAGTTTTCTTGTTTGTTTTTTTTTTTTTTTTTAAATGAACTCGATTGCACAGAAAATTCCATTAGTCAAATTGTACGCCACCGGTCAAATGACACGCATAGAAACGTTTTCTATGTGTATCGGAGGCGAATCACTTCGTTTAAGCAAAAGTGTGATAAACTGACTTTTAACATGGACTTGAATTTTAGCTGCTATTTTCCTGGAGTTAAGGCTTAAGTTGCCTTTCATGGATAGTTTGAATTACGGTAGGCATGTTCAAGCCATGATTTTTTTAAGCCATAAAGGATATCTATAGAAATCCTTCGATTTTTTCTATGATCCTTGTGTCAAGACTACCTCCATTTATTGCCACAACATATGACATTTTCCGACTTTCGACAAAAAGTAAAATGAAAACATAAACTTACAGTAAATGTAATAGCCTTCGCCTCTGGTGTTTGTTTACATACAGTCAACTTGTCTATCGGAATACTGTTCAATAGTACTCCGACGGCGTACAAGTTGACCGAATCCCAGGCGTGTTTTTAGAACGTGTGATCTGTTAGTGAGGGTGTCGGTGCTGGTACCCTAGCCCATTTTGTAAATTCATAATTCTTGTCCAAAATTTAATCTGATGTACTGCTTTTATCAACTCAGTAACCATAGTTACATGTATTTATCATTCAAATGTGCTCATCGTAATGAACCATTTGTTTTAAATAATTTTAATGTTCTAAAAAAGGTAAGCGAAAAGTCCTCATTTACTTGAGTTCCTTAATAAACTCTTACCTTCTGCCAAGAAAACTTGAGTGTGTTCATTGCGCTCATGGATCATGCCTTTTAACTCAGGTAACTAATATGTTAATGTAATGTTTTAGAAAAATGGTATATTTATCAAATGCATCATATATGAATCTTCACTACATTACGAAAACACGCCTATTTAAATATACTGAAAATTTCGCCACCAAAAATCTGAAAGTTTTCAGATAAAAATTCTGATATTTTTCATATTTCTGCTCAAAACATAGATTACAGGTACTCGTTAGAACCGCCTCGCCGAGGCGGTTCTAACGAGTACCCACAATCTATGTTTTGAGCAGAAATAAGAAATATAATGTAGACCCCTGGAAATCCCCGTTTTACTATATAAAAGTGGGGTTTAAGGGGGCCAAAACTATATAGGTACGTTTTCGTGATGATTTGATGTTCACCCAATATAAAATGAAATAAATCGTCTTTTTATGTATAAAAAGCAATGACAACACAGAAAAATTGATTTCTTTAAACCTGAGACTATTACTTTGTGAGGTAATATGGCACTGCTTTTTTCTAATTTTCCAATTATTTATCTAAAAAAATCTTGATAATATATTTCTTTAAAATATTAAACAGTTTCTCTGCGTCTTCTATGAGGTACAGAACACATTATGAATTTTTCCGAGGTATACTCATTGTAACCTGAAAATAAGATAAAACCATTATATGTAAAACGTTTACATATTACATACCCCGCGCTCAGAAAAATATTCGAGCCATATATATCTGTGCAATCTGGTCAAGGGTCTTCACTGTGCTTTTACAGAATCACTGAATATTAAAAAGTTTAACGTTAAAAGGGACAACATATTCCTGGTATTACTATGCGGGTGCTCAGAATGATCTGTATCTCAGCTTTTTACCTTTTTGTTCGACCCTATGGAGTACAGTCGAACTTCAATGGCTCGAACATCTTTGGGACCATAGAAAATTGTTCGAGACATGGGTAGTTCGAGCCACTGAGGGTTAATCATGGCAACAGTTCAGGAAGCAAATAGCGATAATTCAGAGAATCTTTTCGATTTTCTACAAAATGATTGTATGTTTAGTGTACTCATTAGAATCGCCTCGATGAGGCGATTCTAATGAGTACACACAACATACAATTCCATGATAAAATAAGAAAAAATCCCTAAATATTTGTTTTCTAAAGCTATTGGAAGGATTTTGTAGAGACTGAAAAAAGAGATCGAATCATCCAGGGTAAACGAGCCATCCGGATTCGAGCCATTGAGGTTATACTGTAAATGCAATAAGCGAGAGTATCAGAACAACATCTCCGAACATACATAGTTCTTTTTTTTTTTTTTTTTTTTTTTTGACTGATGAAATGCTTTGATGGGACATTGCATTTCCAACAATATTGCATGTGCATCCAGCAAAGACTCAACTCAGCATGTGCATATGTACAGTCTGATCAGAGTCCTTGCAAGACATTCTGTTGGTAATCAAGTATTTAAAACGTCTCCAGGCGAATCTGAGCGTACACGCAATCTTGTAGGAAATGATGTGCCCAGACTCATATGTAAAGGAAACCAAATCACGCATATCATATATGGTATACCTTAAACACGTGGGGAATGCGCATGCCCAGTACTAACTGTGCCTATGCGCAGACAGGATAGCAAATGCACTGTTTATTTTCTGTGCGTATGTGATGGGCAATGCCCCACCTCTGGTTTAACAATAGCACAGATATCATCTCACTGAGAAGTTCCACAGAGTAGACTGAACATATATTTGTAATTTGGAGATGCATAAGAATTAAGGGTGACATTACGAAAACATGCCTATTCAAATATACTGAAAATTTTACCACCAAAAAATAAAAATTTTCAGATAAAAAAAAAAAAATCTGATTTTTTTTTTATATTTCTGCTCAAAACATAGATTGTGGGTACCCGTTAGAACCGCCTCGATGAGGCGGTTCTAACGAATACCCACAATCTATATTTTTGAGCACAAATAAGAAAAATAATGTATACCCCTGTAAACCCCAGTTTTACTATATAAAAGTGGGGTTTAAGGGGGTCAAAATTATATAGGCGTGTTTTCCTGATGAGGGTTTAGGCAAGTAAAACTGGTTAAATCTAGTAGTTGGCCTACTGACGATTCCAAGTCGGTTCCTCTGTTGCAATTATTCTTTGTTTGTGCGTCGGTAGTTTTATATGTGGCGTTCGTTTTGTAATTATTTGTTCTTCATCTTTCCCGTTTTGGTGCCACGGGAAGGCTTTGCTTCGTGATTGTGGTATTTTCCTTGTATCTTCACTTATGTTTTTACTTGCTCTAAAACTACGTTTGATACTGTTATTCTTCTTATCAATAATATATTTATATATTAGATTGGTACTAAATTATAAGGCAACTTGTGGGTATTCCGATGGGGCCTATTTCTGCATCACTTGTTGTTGATTCCTTTTTCTGTTTTTGTAACGAGAAAAAATTCATGCTGCCTGTTTGCTTCTGAGGTAAATCAATCCGACGTTTATTCTGGCATTCAATTCAACTTGCAAATATTTAGCTCCATTCTCAATGCATTTACAGAAAAAAAAACTGTAGTTATATATTGGGACGTAACGTAATATTGTTCATATTCTAATGAATACATTGTGACTCACGCAACGTCACACGATCATTAATCGACGTCAAAATAAACAATGGTTTTACCCAATATATTTCGACGATGGCGACGTTACCATGTCAACGACGCTCTTTCGCTGTTAACAGGAAAACTGCGTGCAATCGTTTTCTTGTTTCAATTTTAGCCCTCGAACCAAATCTTATCGTCAATAATGGATGTAGTATAATATAAATAAAAATAATAAAGGCAATTCATTTAACATTCATTGAAGTATGAACAACACTGGGTCGCGAGCAAAGTTAAAATGAACCCCGAATCACTTACTTTGCTCGTGACCCGATATTGTTCATACTTCAATGCACGTTAAAAATGCCTTCATTTCTTTAATATTTTTATCAAATGGTAGATACTATTTGTTATTATGACCTCAGTTTCTGGACTTAAATGTAACAATAGCTACTGATATAACTGCATCAGGAATTATGACAAACGATATTAATTGATTTTTTGGAATTATTTAAAACGAATAAAGATGGGTCACAACATGGATATTCTGCGGTAAGCTGCAGGCATAGTTGTATATCCATTTATCATTGATAACATTGCTTCCAATTTTAATTGCACGACGGTGACTCGGTCCTCAGACTGAATGACAGCCCCTTCTTAATCTGTTTCAAAAGGTTTGCGCCAGACTATCAATGTCTGTGGCCGGGGCCATCGTGGTCTCGGTGGTTGTGTTTTTATCGCGCCCTTTGCTTCATTTTATCACGGTATTTTTTTATTATATCTGTTTCAATGTGATGTTTCAATGAGGTAGTGGACACATATGCGGACCAAAATATGTTTGTAACTTAGAGCTGCATCAGAACTAAGGTTTATGCGCCGAACATTTTTTCTACTACCGGTAAGTCCCGAATATTTTTCTACTGACGGTTCAAAGAGCATCACGAAAACATACCTATATAATTTTGACCCCCTTAAATTCCACTTTTATAAAGTAAAACTGGTGTTTACAGGGGTATACATTATTTTTCTTATTTCTGCTCAAAAACATAGATTGTGGGTACTCAGTAGAACCGCCTCGGCGAGGTGGTTCTAACGAGTACATACAATCTATGTTTTGAGCAGAATTATGAAAAATATCAGAATTTCTATCTGAAAACTCAGTTTTTAGTGGCGAAATTTTCAATATATTTGAATAGTCGTGTTTTCGTAATGGGTTCAGCTGCTGTATTTCTTCTTTGTTCGTGCGTCAGCGGTTTCATATACAGTCGAACCTCAATGGCTCGAACATCTTTGGGACCACTGAAATTCGTTCGAGACATGGGTAGCTCAAGCCACTGAGGGTAATCACGGCACCAGTTCAGGAAGCAAATAGCGATAATTTAGGGAAATATTTTCGATTTTCTACACAATGATTGTATGTTGAGTGTACTCATTAGAATCGCCTCGATGAGGCGATTCTAATGAGTATACACAACATACAATTCCATGATTAAATCAGAAAAAAATATTAAATATTTGTTTTCTTGAGCTATTGGAAGAATTTTGTAGGGACTGAAAAAAGAGTTCGATTCATCCATGGTAAACGAGCCATTCGTGTTCGAGCCATTGAGGTTATACTGTATACGTTTGATTGACGTTGACTATTTCTGATCTTTCCTTCTTTAGTGCCTTTCTTTCGTGACAGTGGCATTTCTTGGGTAACACCCATTATATCTTTAAATAATCTAGAAGGCCAAGATAGTTTAAATACCTAGATCTACATTTTCGGATGTAGATAATATTGTATATTTTCGCAAGCTACTAATTACAGCTTATAATGACAAATTAACTAAAACACATAGTTACCGTCTTGATTTCTGTGTATTCATGAAGGGCATATTCACTCCTGAAACAGTGAAAACCCTGATAACAGACGTCCGTACAACAATGTAAGATTTAATTTAACCAACCAATGAATCCATTCGAATGTAAAAATAACATTCGTGCAGGTATAAATTAGGAATGTATGCATGCAGAACAACTGATATCAGCTAAAAGACAACCATATGAAAGGAGCTGGTGAAAGAAACCGTTAAACATTGTTCTTTTTTTTTTACAATTTGAGCACCACAAACGTTTTAGAAAACAAACTTCGCAACAGATTCAGGTTACATTAAATTACCATTTTTAGATGTAAAAGGTAAAAACAGGAAAGGTTTGCTAGAAATTAATGTATTCTATAAACATACACACAGCAAAATTAGACCCTCTTTTTCGGTCTCGTCACATTCAAACATATCAAATTGTATACCTTTGTCTTTGGCATAATATCAAGTGAAAACACTTGATAGATAGACCGCCATTATATATAAGATACATTACGAAAACACGCCTATTCATATATATTGAAAATTTTACCACCAAAAAAAATGAAAAAAAAAATCAGATAAAAATTCTGTTATTTTTCATATGTCTGCTCAAAACATAGATTGTGGGTACTCGTTAGACCCGCCTCGCTGAGGCGGTTCTAACGAGTACCCACAATCTATTTTTTTGAGCAGAAGTAAGAAAAATAATGTATACCCCTGTAAACCCCAGTTTTACTATATAAAAGTGGGGTTTAAAGGGGTCAAAATTATATAGGTATGTTTTCGTGATGCATTCTCACTACATTAAAAGGAAAGCATTAAAAGGGATTATGAATGTGACGACAGTTATGTTCAAATTTTCAAAAAAAAAAAAAAAAAAAAAAAATCGATCCACCTCTCAACCCTAAAACGCGATTAGTAGAAATCTAATCTCAAATGTATGTTCAGAGATTTTACTAAACAAATTTGCAGAATAATTAGTGTAGGTGCCCTTTGATATTAGAAATAGGCCCCTCACTGCAGGAATATATTATATATGATTAGAGAACATATACACCAATACAATTTGAGATTAAGTTAAGGGAAAGTAGTAACCACTTCAACTACCTCCTATTATCTACTTACAGTTCTCTTCCTTGTCCAGACATTTTAAAACCTCCAAATGGTGTCTGTGGTGCTACCACATCATAACAATTGACCCTACAAAAATATATACAAGCCGCAACGTCCGAAAACGTACCTTCTGACATGTGCGCCCAACGAAGACTCAAATCAGCCTCCGCATTCGCGCAGTCTGATCAGTCTTCCTTCTTCGCATGAAGAAACTATGTATCCTTAGCTATCCAAAATGCGCCGATGCGAATGCGCAGGATGATCTGAATCTTCGCTGAGCGCACATGTCCGAATGCACGTTTTCTGATGTTGTGGCTCACACATAATCACGAAAACATACCTATATAAGTCTGACACCCTTAAACCCCACTTTTATATAGTAAAACTGGGGTTTACAGGGGTAAACATTATTTTTCTTATTTCTGCGCAAAAACATAGATTGTGGGTATTCGTTAGAACCGCCTCGGCGAGGCGGTTCTAACGAGTACCCACAGTCTATGTTTTGAGCAGAAATATGAAAAATATCAGAATTTTTATCTGAAAATTTCCAGTTTTTGGTGGTGAAATTTTCAATATATTTGAATAGGCCTGTTTTCGTAATGTGGATTATGTGATACGGTTAAATATTATGGTCAATATAGGGCTACAGTTGAGGAAAAAAAGAAATAACTACTATAACATCTTTGCTGGTTGAATAGGTATTATACAGCTAGATAGGTAAACGTTCTAATGTCTTTTAATAAAGATTCGGGCCCTTCCTTTGTGATCACCCATTTCACGTGGATTTACACATGTAGCTACATTGTAGGTGAATCTTCTTATGTCTGTTAACCCTTGTCCTGCTGAACCCAGATATGCCCCGCCTTTGCAAACAGTGTAGATCCAGATCACTTGGCTTCTGAAGAAGCCAACTGATCTGGATCTGCACTGTTTGTCATAAAGTATGTGAATTTGTATCAAGAACCTGCATCAAGTAATCTGATTGGCTGAAAATCAGAAGTGGGCGTGGTATCTTATTTTATTCATCATGGCAAGGGTAAATAAAGATTCTGCTTCGTTGTGATCACTCGATTCATCTGGGTTTAGTCAAAAATAGAACATCACTCAACCAGTGCCTAGTAGGCGTGAGAAGAGTTGCGCGTTGCATTACTGTTTAAGAAAAGACTCAAACCTAGTCTGTTTTTTTCTTTGTTTATTTGTGTCTTTTCTTTTCAAAGGATCCCTCTTTTCAGAGTGTATATGTAGTCAACTCTCGTTATCTCGAATACCAAGGGACTCTCTGAAATATCGAGATATCCGTACCACGACATAGATTTGAAAAATTGAAGAAAAAAAATAATCGAACTACCACATTTCACAAATGAATATGTAATATGAGTCCTGAAATTAGAGATACATTGAAAATATTGCAGAAAAGAGGAGAATTTCTCGTCTTTTCCACAAATATTTCTTTTACCTGTTCTTTGATTTCAATGTTAAAACAAGGACCAGATTTTCACTTCGAGATAAGCGGTTATTCGAGTTAAGCAAAGTCGAGATAACGAGTCGGCTGTAGATGGCGTGGATTTGTGGGATTTGTTAAATCACTGCAACGTTTCCTATTACACCAGCAGGTTTCTTACGCTTTATCAGGCTCGTCATAATTTCATACAAATACGTTATATCCACACATTCTTCCATGGGTCCAAGGCTTCTTCAAGTGGACAGCAAAGACACTGATCATATTGCAAGGACGTGCACACTGATGTGAGTTTTCGCAAGTGCACATGTCCGTAGGCACATTTTATTCACTCTGGGCACATTCTTCTGCTTCGACACATCAAACAATATCTTACAGAGAAATTCACTATCTAGGGAGAGGAACTTTATTGTATCACATTTTTATACTTTGAGAGGTTTCCTAAATTCATACAAGTCGTCAGCATTCAGTTTTAGATTCCCATGAATAAATGGATACTTAAATAACTCTTTGAGTACTAACAATTCGGCGAATTCTTTCATCTCTGAATTTGCACAATTCCGCTGTCCAATAAAAGATTTGTAGACACTACATGATACACCACCATTGCAGGCAAGACATTTTCAACCTTTCTGAATATATTAAGCAAATCCACAATTTTGACGCCAATCAAGGGTCATAACTCCGTTGAAAAATAACAATACCGACCCGTTTTCTATCTCGATCTAGTTCTGATCAATATGAATAGGTATATAAAATTGATTTAAATTCATTCTTGTTCTAAATATATTGCTCGGAAATAAAATTCTGACGCTAACTGTGAGCCATTACTTTGTTGAGACTTAACGAAATTTCCCCACTAACAATATCAAACAGCCCCAATATCAATGTTGAACCTATGCTACCAATGTGTTTAAATAAAGATCCTACCATACACTGCCGGCTTCAAGACCTTGTGTCATCATCATTGCTGTATTTATGTCTTTGGTCATTACACCTGCAGCTAACCCATATGTTGTGTTATTGGCTCTGTCTAATACGTCTTCAGTATCCTTAAACTTTATAATGGATTGGACTGGACCAAATATCTACAATAGAAATCGCCAATAAATCTTAGATCTAAGAAATGTGGAAAAAATTACTGTATGGCAAAAATGTATACAATAAATTATACCATTCCTCCTAGATATATAAGATGGTCATCCAAAAAATAATGCGAACTACTCTCTAAATTAGTAATTATTTGAAATATCAAATTGACCTTACTAAAATTCTTCAGAGTAATGTCCCTTGTGTTCAATCCTCGACCTCCTACGACTCGACAGCTTCTGTATTCCCGTTGCTAGGCAACCGCGCTCATACATCCGAACCTGCTTGGCCACGACATCTTTTAGTTCCCCTGTCCTTTCAATCCAGGGAAACGGTCTAAGTTACATGGACTGAGGTCTGGAGAACAAGGAGGATGGGGCAACGTTTCCCATTTGTAGCGCGCGAGTAGTGACGTCCCCCTCTCAGAAAGATGTGGCAGAGCATTATCAGGTAGGATAACTTGGCCTGCTGGCAAAATTTATGGACGCTTCCTACGGATAGGAGGTCGCAATACCATTTGGATTTTTTATCCTTGTAGGACATGCCATTCACAGATTGGTCAGTTTCTACCCTGTGGCTGGTGAGGATACCGCGGATCTTTTAGGCAAACGCCATGAGCATCTTTTAGTTCCCTTGCTCGCGCCGAAACTTTGCCGGCCTAAGAGAATTCGGCGTGTGCCATTCAGTGGCATGTCTCTTCATTTCAGGTTCATCTGCGCTAACCAAAGTCTCGTCAATAGCAACGATTCTAGAAACGTTATTTTCTCCTGTTTCACAGCGAGAAAGTAGGTTGACTGCGACAGTTAAACGACGTTGCACTTGGTCGGACGTCAAATGATGTGGTACCCAACGTGCTGAGACTTTTTGCTGTCTAAGACGATTTCAAATAATTCAATGAACTGTACTGTGGCCAAAATCAAGTTTCTGAGCTAGTTCCTCACATGTATATAGTCGATCACTTTGTAGAAATTCTGTAACTTTTTCCTTCAAAATATGCGTCACTTGCTGAAATTTTCCTAACTCTTCTCTCACTGTCTTTCACACTCACCTGACCGCTGTTAAATTGCTTCGCCCATCTGGTACTTATGAATAAGAAAGGGCACTCCTGCAGGGCAACGTGAATTTCCGCGCATGGTTCTAACGAGAAGATTGAAATTTAATAGAGATGCGTTGTTCTTACGACAAAAAAAGGCGACAGCCATGTCTTCACTAGTGTCACACGACGTCATAAGACAGACGTCACATTGAGGCTCGCATGCTGTTTTATGTGCTTGTCAAATTTAATGACCATGCAGTTAGCGGTTATGGAAAAAATGATAGTTCTCATTATTATTATTATTATTATTATTATTATTATTATTATTATGACCCTCGTAGACTGAGCAATTTTTCTCAAATGAATGTCAGGTGAAACTGGATTAGAATTATTTCCAGGCTATTTCTTTTAATTAGTAACTGGAATTAAAAGTACTGCTAAACATCTGTAACTCACTTTACTACGGATGCTGGTCTCAAATCAGCTCAGATGATAAGTATAAAACTTAAACATAAGCTAGAATGCTATGATCATTCATAACAAATGCGTGTAAGGTCGAAATACCACAATCGTATTCCGTACAACCATAAAAGTCGATAGACACAACGGTAAAATAAGGACTGACAGACATGGGCTTAAAATAAATGGGCCGTAATCAGAAGTCCATGGAAAGTAAGCATTACTTGGTAAGCACGCTTCGCACACCATATATGTCAGCCTGAACTGAGATTTAAGAAAATACGGGAATTAATGTCCAGGGTTTAGAAGGTCTTATTATGGCTGGGATGTGGCGAAAACATAAGCTATAAGTCTTAAAACAGCCACATTGTAAAGATTGGCAAGGTAATGATGCCTCCCATTATGAAAACACACCTATTCAAATATATTGAAAATTTCATCACCAAAAAACTGAAAGTTTTCCGATAAAAATGCTGATATTTTTCATATTTCTGCTTAAAACATAGATTGTGGGTGCTCGTTAGAACCGCCTCGCCGAGGTTCTAACGAATACCCACAATCTATGTTTTTGAGCAGAAATAAAGAAAATAATGCATACCCCTGTAAACCCCAGTTTTACTATATAAAAGTGGGGTTTAAGGGGGTCAAAATTATATAGGTATGTTTTCGTGATGCATAGAACAACAACTGACACCAGTTTATAGAATTGGTATCCCAAAAGTCCCGTAGTGAGAAGTCTTCCTCGTTCGATAAAATCCTGATACTCAGAGCAGGCTCTAATAAAACGAATTAATTGTGAAGCGTAAACACTGTATGCTGGTTTAGAAGGAATACTGCTGCTCAGAAACGGAAAAATAACTATGGGAAAAATTGAGTCATCCCGCTTGTGGTAAAGCCTAGTAGCATGCTTCCATTGTCGATATAAAGGTATGAACCCAAATATGAGGAAGAGGTTATCGTTTTAGATGTTTCAATTTCAAGTTCACGTGGGCAGATGAGTTCGAGGTACTCTGAAAAACTTTTTTATTATTCAGAGATAATACATCATCTATGCATCTGTAGGTAAAATTGAATTGTTGGACCAGGCGATGTTTGCCTGCTTTCATGAGACGCTGAATAAACTCTGTCTGACACGAGTATAAAATTAAGTCATACGAGTATTAAAACAAGTATTAAAACAATATCATTTTAAGATCATATTATATCAGGTTTTAGATAGAACATCCGCATGTCAGTGCCTGATGGTAGTATGTTATATCATTAGTGAATATGAGTAGCTTTGCCGAAATAAATAATATCGTCTACCTCTTCTCTGGCGATTTTCATATCATCATTAACATCTGAAAACACGGTTGGTTTAACGAAATAGCCCCTATCACCGAATCGTTCTCCGCCACACTGTAGTTTAGCTCCCTCAGCCTTGCCACTTTCGATGTATCGTAGAACCTTTTTAAACTGTTCTTCGTCCACCTGTTAACATAGAATATATAGCATAGGTTCTGCATTTGTAGTCAAAAAAGGTAAGAGAAAAGTCCAGGGAGTGCCACAATCACAAACCGCAGTCCTTTCCAGACACCAAGAGGAAGAGGAAACCGACAAATTCAAACAAGCACAAATCGAACAAACGTTTGAAATGAGCTAAGATTAGCTCTCTCTTCCCCAAGCGAGGTAATCGCGATGCTAAAAGGACTGAAAAACACAAGACATAAATGACACAAGGTAAGACCATAAAACAAATCGCCTCGTAGAATAAACCACAAAGTAACAAAATAATAATAATGGTTATTATTCAAATAATGGTTTCTATCAGAAACACATTTGGTACAGTGCAGTATACAGTCGCGTAACACTTACATCAATATACTTCACTCCCCTTTACCGTAATGAAGTTTACATCGCGATGATATTTATTTCCTTCCCATTTTAAGGTTTTCCGTGATTGCAGTTCTATTTTCCAGTTCCATTTAAATTTCTTCTATATCACATTAAGTCCAAGGAACTTGTAAAACAAATCAACCAATCAGAAATAAATCACATCCCGTGTCATATGTTGTACAGGCGTTCAAAACGTGCATTCATATAGATATTTTACAGAGGTGAATAAATCGGTCATTTCTAATGTTCTGCAAATGCTTTACACGCGAGTCAGTTGCCTAGGTATTTATTAATTGGTTGAAACTGATTACCGAACGGCCTTTAGCTTATCGCTTCTAAAGTGTTTCTAATTTTTTGCTATGTTTTTAAGCGTATAAATGTATCTGAAATGTTTAAGTTCTTAACGTTCCACAGATTCAAACATATTAAACCTTCTCCAAACATTTACGAGCATGGAATTATTTTTAAATAGAAACGATTGCATTAAACGATTTTAAGACGGCTTTAGTGGCACGCTGATCAGAGAACGTTGCGCATATCATGTGTATGTATAGGATATTACATGAGTGGTCATTTCATATGAAATTTATAAAAATGAGCAGTTGAATATAACATTCTGTTTCATATGACTTTTAAACTGTATTTTATGGCCGTAGAAGTTTGAACCATTTTTCAACAGAAAACATAATATTGTTACGGATGACGTGATTATGTTATGCGCTAGTAACCAACTATTGTGTAACGTGTGGTAATAAAATGTTAATGACATGACGTTATCCTCAGAATGGCGGATGGCTTAACCCTTGTCATGCTGAATAAATTAAGATGCCATGCCCACTTCCAATTTTCAGCCAGTCAGATTACTTGACCCAGATTGTTGATGTAAATTCACATTCTTAATGGCAAACAGTGCAGATCCAGATCAGTTGGCTTCTTCAGAAGCCAACTGATCTGGATCTACACTGTTTGCAAAGACATGGTATATCCGGGTTCAGCAGGACAAGGGTTATAGGCTTCTAACCGTTTTCTATCTCGAAACATTTAGATCGTTTGAATGTTTATCTGACATCATTTTCTAAACCATTTCATTACGTTTCTGAATTTTATAAACGTTTTATTAATCGTTTTACATGTAAGTAATTCAAATATCTTATAACAGTATGAGCCATGTTGCACGTTGTATTTCTGTCAATGAACAGACGCTATAAAAACGAGTCTGATATTTCCGTTTTGCTTCACAAGGATCTGTCTTTTCAGAAATTATTTAAGTTTATGTTTTGTGCTAAAACAGCTCTATCTATGAAAAACGAAAAGATGGATTCAGCAATACACTAATGAGTCAAACGTTTTTATCGTAAGCGCGTGCCAACCGTTTAGTGTACTAAGAATAGCGTGTCACCCGATGTATGCAGTCATCTGAAAATGTCATTTGAATGGTTAGGCTTATCGGCATTACAAAACAAAAGGTAAGAGAAAAGTCCAGGGAGTGCCACAATTACAAACCGCAGCTCTTCCCAGACACCAAGAGGAAGAGTTAACAGACAAAACCAAACAAGCGCAAATCGAACAAACTTACGAAGAGCACTAAAATTAGCTCTCTCTTCCCCAAGCGAGGTAATCGTAATGCTAAAAGGACTGAAAAAAACACAAGAACAAAATAACACAAGGTAAGACATAAAACGATTCGCCTCGTAGAATAAACAACAAAGCAACAAAGAGTAAGACTAAAACAGGGACCACCGCTTTAGAACGGCTAGTAGAATAAACCATCCGGGGGGGGGGGGAGGGGGGAGGGGGGTACGTGGGGTCAAATTTCATTAATATTTTAAAGAGGGTGGTAGAAGGGAAGACTTTGTCACGTTGATTTTCAAATTCGCGTCGCTTATCGTTTTTGCTTTAGATCTGTGAAATGTTGTGTTTTAGTGTTCTACGTATAATAATTATCTATTAAATAATGTTTATATAGAAAATATCCAAATGCAAGTGTTTTGCACTTTCGGTTTTCCGAAGCCAAAATAAGGCTTCAGAAAAAAAGCACACAGTCACCTGCGAAACAAACTAGATATCTACCGACAATACCCCAAAGAATGTAGCCATAGTCTGTTCAATAATTCGCTGAATCCGGTAAAGAAAAGTAAAAATATTTAAAGCCTTACATTAACGTTTGAGGCAGGCAATAGTATTTCTTTCAAGATTATACGTGCGACCAGCGAAGACATCAGACTGCGCATCCACGCAGTCTGATCAGTCTTTGCAGGGCACCCTGTAGGTGGCCAAAGATCCGAAAGCACCTTCTGTCAGAGATCCAAGACTTTGATTAGCCTGTGTGGATGTGCAGGCTGATCTGTGCCTTCGCTGGGCGTACTTGCAATCTTGTAAGTAATGCTTTGCCCAGGCCCATTTAGATATTGTATCTTCGATAATGTAGAATTCACACTGAAATATAATGAGGTCCATGCATCTTCTTTTTTTTTTTCCTTTTTTTTTTCAGAAATGGTATTATTGCTACAGACAACCATAAATATGAAATCATTGTCTCTGCATATTTTCTAGAAAAAATAAGATATAATGGGGCTGCCATTGGAAACACTGAAAGCATAAAAGAAGTAAACTCGGTGTCTTCGTTTAATGGCGACTTTTCATACGGCTGCAACGCAGTTTTCAGGGCTGCATAAGCCACCACCTACACCCCAAGCACCGGCGTAAGCGGATCACGATTTTCCAAGTTATCAGAATTTGGTCAAACATATACTGAAGTAAAAAAGAAACGCAGGGTAAACTTTTCATCCTTTTTGATTTTTATTTTATGCTGAATTCAAATTATATTTACAAAGACATCTAAAATATTTGCATACAGTTTTAAAGCAACACCTTTATTAAATAGATGTCCAAAAATCAAAAATTTGAGTAATGTTTTACTAAAAACTCGTCAATAATTAAAGCGCATTGGAATGTACCCCAATAACTGTAAATGATAATCAAATAAATTAACCAACATCTGATGTGCGCCCACACCCCTTCCCCCTCCCCACCACACTCCCTCCGCCATCCCCCCTCCCCGCCCACTTCCCTAATACTTCCGCCACTCCCGGCATTATTCTCCTCTGCATGGAGTGCATTGATGGATTGATCCGCCTCACTGGACTGTTGCTTCATTCTTTTAACAATACATTTCTTAACTGTGTGAGAAGAGGTGAGTTATTCCGGCCCCTCTGTACCCTTCTGTCCAGTTCGTCTGACAGATGCTTAATCGGGAATAAATCTGGACTGTATGGTGGCCAGTCGGGTGGGATAATGTTATGGTTAGCCAGAAAGTTATGACATATGCTGGTTACATGGGACCGGTCATTATCATGCGTGTGACGTCGCGACATCATGACAGGGCTACTCGTCTCTTGCACTTATGCAATCGTGGCCTAACTGCCACCAAAACTGCCCTTACTGCTCATTATCACCTCTTTCACCATGCAACTGAGAAATCGACTGTAGAAGGCTGGTATTCGGGCTTGCCAGCCGTATGTCGGTCCGCCACTGACTCAGGCACCTCGCATGCGTCGTATGGCGTGGTTGACGGCACATGCCAAAAGAAGATTTCCGATGAGGCAGTGGAGACTGGTCGTTTTTTACTGACGAGTCCCGTTTCACCCTTTTTCGCCGAGATGGTTGACGTCACGTTAACCGACATCGTGGGGACCGCTTGGACGATGCTTCGAGAGGGATATTGGAGAGTGTCCTGCTACTGTCTGAGGAAGCATTACTCATGGTGCAAAATCACGATAAAGTGGACAATTTTACAGCAGTAAGGTATAAGGATGAGTCCTCAACCACTTTTCCCTCTTGTGCAGCAACGTCAATTGATTTTACAGCGTCAAGTCTCCCCTACACGTTTGACAAGACGTTAAATAGTGGACATATTCACCCCAAAATGATGCTGCCTCTGACCCTAGATTAGAACAAAACTTTACACTGCGTTTATTTTCAGTTCAGTATCTATGCATAAACTACAAACAAGATATATATATATATATATATATATATATATATATATATATATATATATATATATATATATATATATATATATAATCTAAGAATACAACCTGTAAAAATGAGTATTTACATAAAACTGCTTATTTCTAGTTGGACATATCCTTTACTGTTTAAGCAGATTGGTGAATAATCATTCTTAGTTGCATTCTCAAACATTTTTGTGTTGAATGTTGTAAAACTCACCAGAGGACCCTGGGCAGTATCAGGATTGAATGGATCCCCGACAACTCGGCTTTCCCCAGCCGTTTTAGCTTTCGCCACAAACTCGTCATAAATAGATTCATGGACATATGTTCGAGAGCCAGCGCAACAGTTTTGACCATGGTTTTCCATAATGGCTGAGTGCGCATACATTACTGCTTCGTCAACTAAAAACATATCGCATATTAAATACGAGGAGAACTGTACATCACAGTATAATATACAGTTTCTAAGTACGAGTAGGACACTGTATAATCGAGGCCCTTGGCTTTGTTACGAACAATAGATCAAAATGTACAGCTCTGGTTATATCAGTGAAGAAGGGGCAGATGTCAGTTGTTCCTTGATTTTGCTTTTGCTACAAGTCCGAATCAGAAGAATCGATTTGAATATTGTGGCTAACTTGCATTTTTGTTTAAATTAACTGGCAATACAAAATGTGAAATCTGAGCTTTTTTGTGCTGAATATAATAGAGACAAATAACGGAGTCAAGTTAAATACTTTTGTATAAATTCAAGTCCCATCATCATTAAACAGAATGCAGGATCAATTGACCAGCGTTCTAATCGTTACTCTAGAAGACCTGGGCCCAGTTGTTCAAAACTAACAATGTCGTTAGTTAACGTATCGTTAAAACTTGATCGTTAATTATGGCATATAGGCTAATATTTTTGCATTTGCAAAAGCTACTCACATTTTTCAGCAAAAATGCCTGTGAACTGGATATTGTACTTACTAGAACTGCTAACATTTTGACCCCTAACGTGCTCATTCAGCTAACGACGCTTTGAACAAATCGGCCCTGGTCTATAATGTGTAATCGTGGTTATTATTGTACTTCTATACCAGTTTTATTGATCTATAATGTGGTGTCCTTTGTTTCCAATGGTAACCGTCATTTTATTGGATGCAGTATACCCTAGTTTGTAGACTGAAAGACCATGGCAAGCATGCAGGCCCCAAACAGATGCCGTCTCCAATGTTTGCTATTCATTTGGACGTTTTGAACCGATCAACATGGACATGTTTTAATTTTTGGACAAGTAAGGTGCAGACTTATCGCAATATTTAACTCTTTCGGTGCCAAATTTCAGACGACATTTGTCGTCTGCTTTTTATTTTTAAACAAACTATCACTTGAAAAGAAGTTTATACGTAAAGTTGAAAGACTGAATGTCAAACAGCGTAGATCCAGATGAGACGGCTCGTATGAGCCGTCTCATCTGGATCTATGCTGTTTGCAAAGCCTGTGGCAGTGAAAGAGTTAAAGACCACAAAGGAGGTCATTGCAGGAAAGTCATTTCTCACAGTAAGTAAATAAATCGTTATTAACATACCATCCACATCTCCAAAAATGATAAAAGGGCTTTTGCCACCCAGCTCTAAGGATACTCGTTTCAGGTTGCTTTTGCCTGCTGCTTGCATGACCAGATGACCTACCTTAAAACATAAGAAATCAATAACTATCGGCAACAGAACTGTGTAGCATGCTATGTCATCTGTCATATAAATCAACTGCTTTAATATTACCAACTATAAACGTATACTAGCAAATGTATGTGAGCTTCGCACGGTTGGATGCCTTCGTTTACCCGCATAAAGAATCAATAAATCCTGATGACTGACTTAGTAAGTAATAAGAAAGATCATTTTGACCAAAGGTAGATAAAATGTATCCATCCAAGCAAAGCCACACCCTCTGATTAAATTTAATGATATAAGCTCTACCAGAATTTATCACAAGCTGGATGACTTCGATATTGATACTGTTAATTTAGCTTTATGGATGGATCCATCATCGTGCTCAACCTATGTAGATATTTCTAAGCTGATACATTTCGATTAACCGTCTTGTCCAGTCAATTAGTTATCGAAATAAACTTTTGACAGCTAAATTTCTAAAGCAAGGTAATCGGTATCATAAACTGCGTAAACAAATTTAGGCCTTATCGCTGTCATTCTGAAGTAATACGAGGGTCGTGCAAAAAGTTCTGTCACTAATAGGCTTCCTAAGTTTTATCCCACTGCCACTTCACTGCACTTGAATGGTGTGTTGAATAGCTAACGATACCCGTTTATTTCGTGCAAATTGCTTTCCAACTGACCGAGTTATTTCAAATTGAAATAGATGCAGTCATATACACTGACCAATTAACTTGTTACATTGGAACATGGACCAGAAGACTGAAATTCGTAGCTATATTAAATGCCGCATTAGGCTTAACATAGATTCAAAGCAGATATTTAATGAATTGTGTGGTATATATGGATCTAAGACCATTTCAATGCGCACAGTTGTTAGGTGGGTTAAAGCTTTTAAAGCTGGGAATTTTTTGTTGAAGATGATACCCGACCTGGAAGGCCTAAAACCTCTGTTACCAAGGCTAACATCGCTGCTGTAAAGATTGTGGTCGAACAGGATGCGCGATTTTCTGTCAAAAATATAGCTAGTTGTCCTGGCATATCAGAAAACAGTGTGCAAACAATTCTGAAAAAGCGTTTGGACCTGAGAAAGGTTTGTGCTAGGTGGGTACCTCATTAGCTCACTGTGCAGCAAAAGACACAACGCCTTAAATGTGCCCGGGAACTTTTGAAAACATACAAAGGCTGTAATAGTCGGGTTATTTCTAACTTGCTAACGGGTGATGAAATCTGGGTGCACATGTTTTAGCCACAAAGATGGGTTGATAATAAGCAATGGAAGCGAAAAGATCAAAAACGCCCATGTATTGCTAAGAGAACCATAAGTTTGAAAAAGATGTACGCAATTTTCTTAAATTCAAGTGGGCCAGTCATTCAAGTGCCTTGTCCATCTGGTCATACAGTCACTGGCCGATTCTACAAGAAATCTGTACTGAAGGAAGTGAAAGAGTTTTACAATAAGAAACGACCAAGCAAAGTATGGTCAGGAAGCCATCTTTTACATGACAACGCCTCCTCTCATAAGTGTGAGGCTGTTAAGTCTTTTGGCTTCTGAAAAGGTGAATGTTTTAAACCATCCACCTTATTCACCTGACCTGAGTCTCTGTGACTTCTTTTTATTTCCAAGGGTTAAGAAAATGCTTTCTGGAAATAAGTATACGTCTAGAAATTCTCTTGGCAGCGCTATTTATCAGAGTCTCCAACAGGTACCAAAAGAAGACTATTTATCTGCTTTTCGTGACTGGGTAAAAAGGTTACAAAAATGTGTTTCAGTAAAGGGGGAATACTTTGAAGGTTTGTAATAAAAATATGTTTGATAAAACGTAGCGCTTAAGTAATCCGAATCCAGTGACAAAACTTTTTGTAGGACCATCGTATCGTTTGGTCAAGTGTATCATTTAAATATAAATAAGTACCTTTACAAATTTTTAGAAAGCTCCGAGTTTAAATATGTTTTATGTACCTCTGTGGAGCCGGTGAATGCCACTTTGTTGATGTCCATATGTTCTGCAATCGCTGCCCCTGCTGTTGGTCCATATCCAGGTAGCATATTGACTACCCCAGGAGGAAATCCTGCCTGAAAACATTATATCCTTGACTCATGACTCCAGTTAAAGGGTGTATGCAGAGTCTAAGTTTTGGTATTTTGCACCAAGATATATAGTGTGGGTATTAGTCATTGGAATTATTTTGAAGCAATTCTAATAAGTACTCACAAGATGTATTTTGGTGCAAAACATACAAATACTATCTTAACTCATCACTGTTACTATCACATGATATGGATCTGTTAAAATTTTTCTTGAGACTGAAAAAATTACGTTTGATATATATGTCAGAAATTAAACAGGCATGTCTTTTAGTAAGCACAAACTTAAACTGATTTTAAGCTTTGTGCGATCAAAGTGACACACCATTTTTATTTATTTTTTGTCAATAATGTGTTATAGTTTAGTAACATATACATATGATCACATTGCGAATTGGCCTTTACAGCTGGGTTATATTCTGATTACAAGTACATATGTTGTCAGTATATTATGTCATTGATTTTGGTCACCAATGATAACCATTTGACAAAATCTATTTAACCACACCCCTCCTCAGTCCCTACTCAATAATATTATGTTGGGTGTACTCATTAGATTCTAATGAGTACAACACAACATACAGTTTCATGAAAAGATAAGAAAATTTCCCTAAATATTTGTTTTCTTGAGCTATCGGAAGAATTTCATAGGGACTCTTTTTTTTTATTATTTGGGTTTTACGGCCCTTTCAAGAATATTTCACTTATATCGAGCCGATCGTTCATCGAAGGTGGGCGAAAACCGGAGAACCCGGAGAAAAACCACCTGACCATCCGTAAGCAGAACTTGGCTTTCCCACATATGACCCGAGCGAGGCTCGAACCACAGCGGTAAGAAACCTAATGGATTAAGAGTCAACTCTCTTATCCACTAGGCTACGGGGGCCCGCTCATAGGGACTCAAAAATGAGTTCGAATTATCCATGGTAAACGAGTCATCGGTGTTCGAGCTATTTACGTTTGATTGTGTTATATTGATGGGACCTGCCTAAAGGTGTGGTCGCCTCATTTGGAAAGAAAGATAGATGTTCGTTGTTTTGCAGCGGGTTCGTTGTCCGTCGAAATTAGATTATTCTTCCTCTTGGTGTTATTGATAGGCTATGTTCCTTCACTAATTTGCTATAATATTGATTTGTTTTTAATTACATAGGTTTATTCTAGTATTTAAAAAACATACTCTGTTGATACTCAGTAGAAGGGCTTGAATTATTTCCAATCGGCCGTACAAGCTGATTCATGGACATTATACACTTGGTTCACAAACTGCCATTTTTACTAGGGAGATGACATTTTTGGCTTCCTAATTTGCTTTCCTGAACATTCATCACTCTGAAAATGGTCTACTCTAGACGGACGGTAATTTCATTGTGATACGTTTTGTTAATTGTTATGTAGTGTTTCGCTTTCTAATGGTTTTCTTTTAACAATTGTATAAGTTTAAGATATATTCAGTTATGTTCTGGGAACAGAGTTGCCACCTTTTTGGGGAAAGAGTTGCCAACTCTACTTGCCATTTGCTCATTTGTGGCTGCTTAACTGTATTTGTTTGGTTTGCTCTTTGGTGTTGGGGGCTTAATAAGGATCTGATTGTAAATAAAGAAACTTTCAAACTGCTTTTATGTTGCTAGATCAACAATAAACAGTTTAATATAGTTCAATAGTTTGTCATACTAAGCTAACGAGTTGTACTATCTCAAGTACAACAGGCCTATAGCGTATATACCCTGGTATTTGGACACACCAACCTGCACAAAAGTGTAGTCCCAGACAAGACACTTCAGAACTAAACAAATCGGTCAATAAAGGAGTCGATTCTTGAATTATCATACTTACTTCCTTAATGAGAGAACAGAGGTATAAGGCTGTAAGAGGAGTCTGCTCAGCGGGTTTCATAACAATTGTATTTCCACAAGCAAGAGCGGGGCCAAGTTTCCACACAGCCATCGGTATTGGATAGTTCCACTACAAAAGAAGAGTTTGTATACGGAGTTACGGTATAACTGCAGTTACAGTTAGTGATTTGATAACGCAAAAACTACTTCAGGGCCAAAAAATACACTTTCCATCACGAAAACATGCCTATATAATTTTCATCGCCTTAAACCCCACTTTTATATAGTAAAACTTGGGTTTACAGGGGTATTCATTATTTTTCTTATATCTGCTCGAAAACACAGATTGTTGGTACTCGTTAGAAGAGCCTCGCCAAGGAGGTTCTAACGAGTATCCACAATCTATGTTTTGAGCAGACAAAAAATATCAGGGGTTTTTATCTGAAACTTTTCAGTTGTTTTTTGAGGTGAAATTTTAGTATATTTGAATAGGCATGTTTTCGTAATGCAAGGAAAGGAACTGTGTTGGCTCCCTTCTCGACAGAGATCTATTCTAAATGGAAAAACTATTCCCCTTGGCGGCCATTTTTTTCCTTTTAGGATAGATTCATTTTCGGAAGGGACTTGGTTTCTTGGGTATCTTATATTTTTGCAGGAACGCAATTAGGAAGTGACAATACTTGTCTCTCTTTTCAAAATGGTAGACAATCTACCAAGCGTGCATTATCTCCACAGCAGCAAAGGATTACATATAACAAGTGTAAATCCTCATCAAGGAATGGTATAAAAAGTTCATCATGTATTCAGCAAAACACCAGTTGTTAAAACAGGAAAACGGCCGTTACAGATAAGAAAGATATGAGTCTCAACGTTAGAAAATGTACCTTCTTTTATGTGCTCCCGATGAAGACTTTGGTCAGTCTCTGCGCTGTCTGATCAGGGTCCTAATTGTCCGCATGAAGAAACTTTGCATCCTTGGCTATCCAAAATGCGATCAGTGAAACTGATCTGAATCTTTTCTGGGCGCGCACGTCCCAAGGTACATTTTCCGACGTTACGTCCCCTCTACTTTCTACTAGAAACCATATTCAATTTATTATATAGCTATAAATATTAAATGATTAAATTGTGCGATAAAAGCCGAGGAGCTTGCGTGCCGACATCAAACGATATCGGCACACTTACTCGATATTGCACACTTACTCGTATGCCTTCTTATATTACCGTTACATTACGTTGCTTTTGATGACGTCGTAATGCAGTGACGTCGTGCCAAACCTTGTCATGCGCATTGGTAGAATTCACATTAGGTTAGAAACCCCGCGAAACGAAATAAATATTTATAGCTATATAATAAAAGGGTTACTACATAATTATGAAAAAATAACCGGGAATAGCGTCGCTGAACCTTCGACGATCAGTTTATTCAGCATCGATTACCCACGCCACAAGTAAATCAGACCAGATTGTACACATTTACAAACAAGTAATTCAGACGAGATTGTACACATTTACAAACTAGCTATTAGGTGAGAAAACTGTTAAAAGACTTGAGAGCAGCAAGTAATTCTCCTTTTCGAGAACAACTACCCCACAAAAACAGATTATTTCGTCGAGTAAGCTTGCGTCCTTCGATATCCCAACTCGGGACAATATTCATCAATATCCTTCGATATCCCAACTCGGGACAATATTCACCAATATCAGTGCAATAACCCTATAATATACAATATGTATCTTATTTACCATAAATATAATCGGACTTCAATGCATCTTTGGGACCATGAAAATTTGTTCGAGATATGTGTAGTTCGAGCCACTGAGGGTTAATCATGGCGCCAGGTCAGAAAGTGATAATTTAGGGAAATCTTTTCGATTCTCTACATAACAATTTTATGTTGAGTGTGTTCATCAGAATTGTCTCGATAAAGCGATTTTAATTAGTACACATAACATACAATTTCATGATACAATAAGAAAATTTCCGTCAATTTTCGTTTTCTTGAGCTATCGGAAGAATTTCCTAGGGACTCAAAAACGAGTTTGATTTAGTCATGGCAAACGTGTATTATGAAAAAAAAAGTAAGAGAAAAGTCCAGGGAGTGCCACAATCACAAGACCCTTCCCAGACACCAAGAGGAAGAAGAAACCGACAAATCTAAACGAGCACAAATCGAACAAACGTACGAAAAGCACTAAGATTAGCTCTCTTCCCCATGCGAGGTAATCGCAATGCTAAAAGGACTGAAAAACACAAGAACAACATGACACAAGATAAGACATAAAACAAATCGCCTCGAAGCAACAAAGAGTAAGACTAACACCGGGACCACCGCCTTAGAACGGTCGGTAGAGTAAACCACCGGGGGGTTTAAAGCACTTTTACAGCTAGCCAACTTCACCCTGGGTCCCGATGCTACTCTTAATATAGAAATACATAAAAATTCGGTTCGCATAAAGGCACCCAACTCAGTCAATACATGTTAACCAGGTTAGAGTCTACACTGCATGCCATTTTTTACAACATTTAGGCATTACATTAAGCAGTGAAATGTATTTTTTCAAGATTTAGAGGGTATGGTAAGGAGTTAAGGTATCCGACTACTGTATTTAGGATTAATACAACATATGAAGAAAGGGACCAATGGTATCATACTTACTGGAATAATAGCACCACATACGCCAACCGGTTCATGCCGAGTATAGGTAAAATAGGATCCATCTGAAACAAACCAGATAAATGTATGTGGGCTGGATAGATTTTTCGCAGTAGTAGTATAGGGTGCCACTATGGCTACACGTGGAACCCTATACTACTCGCAATACTAAATCAAGGCAAAACCACTTTTGTGACTTGATGTTTGTATACCTGCACCGTATCCGCTTTTCTGAACAGAAGTCTAACTCTCTTCCCTTGGGAGCAAATTCTTTGAAAGTTGAATGAATTTTGACACGTATGGTAAGGAGTTACGGTACAAATATTAAGATCAGTTGCGAAATTTGTCCCAATATGTAGGAAGTGTACCCAGCGGGAACGTCGCACCACGTCGCATCAACGACGAAGCAACATTATGATTTTGTAACCAGCAGGCACATAACGTTAAAACAACGTCAATTCAACGTTGATCAACGTCGACGTTGAATCAACGTTGAATCGACGTTGTTTCAACGTTATGTGCCTGCTGGGTATCGACCTTGATGCGACTCGTCATGACGTTGTCTCGACGTTGATGCGACATTGTATAAGTGCCCGCCGGTGAATATTACGCAGTATGGTGGAACAGTTTTTAATTCAGTTTGTAATGAATTAGGTAATGACTTGCAGATTATATGAAAATATAACAACAACGGTTCTTTTCGTCCTAATATAGAGATGTGAGCACTTTCTCGTTGAATCTGGGCTAGTCTATTCTTTAGATAAAAAAATATTATTTCACAAAAACAGAAACAGAATAGACAAAGCGAACATTTACGTTTTATTCGGTGTGACTGAGTAGATTATAAAATCACAGACAACAAGACACAAACACAAACAAACATACACACACACACACACACACACACACACACACACACACACACACAAACACATATATACAAACACAGAGAGAGAGAGAGAGAGAGAGAGAGAGACGCATACTGGTACCTGTCGGAATAGTTTTCCCCTGAATTTTGTCACACCATCCAGCGTAATACTGAAGCGTGTCAATGGCGAATCCCATCTCCCCTACTGAGCTTAAATAAGGCTTTCCATTGTCTAATGTCTCCAGACTCTGAAAGCATATCACACTGCTGTATTTAAACCTAAGTATTCGTTCATACATGCACGAGCAAACTGCGAAAATGAGACTGAGTTTTCTGAACAATCCAAAATGATTATATTTATGGCTATGCAATGATTTATTTTTTATCTACCCGTGTGCGTAACGCTTCGAAATTGACAGCAATTATAAATTTCAAACATATGAGGTCACAAATGTCATCTTACACTTCAGTTCTAACAGTAGGAGTTCATATAAGTTTATATAAACGAATAGAATCTATGACTTGTCAAGCTTGTAGGTTTAATTCGGTTTTCTACAGTGAACCCTCGTTACAACGGCAGACTTTGTTCCCAAAGATGTTGTCATTAGAATGACTTTGCTATTGTAAAGAATCTTTAATGGACAGAATGATATGTAAGAAAGGTCTTGTTTTGTTCTTATTTCCTCACAGAAAATATGTTTTGAATATTTGTTAGAATCGCCTCACTGAGACGATTCTAACAAATATCCAAAACATATGTTTCTTTAAAGTATCAAATACAATATTCTTCAATAATATGTGACTAACTGTTACCTCTTAAGCGAAGGTTTCGTGATAGTCATATTGTCATTATAACTAATTTTGTCGTTGTATCGAATGTCGGTATAAAGAGGGTTGTCTGTACATGACTTGTGTCGCTTTACCAGTCATATAGCTACATACTACCTCTGGGCCCATAAGTATTTTTCGGACCGGTACACTAAGTAATGCGACACCAAACGTGTCGAAAGCTTTTTCATTACATGAACTGCTAAATTTTGAAGCCCATAAGAACAAAACGAATTTATTAACCCTTCTCATGATGACGAATTTAAGATGCCACGCCCACTTCTAATTTCCAGCCAACCAGATGACTTGATCCTGTTTTTATAGAAATTCACATATTTAATGACAAATAGTGTAGATCCAGATCAGTTGGCTTCTTCAGAAGCCAACTTATCTGGCTCTACACTGTTTGCTAAGACAGGGCATGACGTGTTCAGCAAGAGAAGGGTTAATATAGGTTAATAAGCTATTAAGCAAGTTCAGGTACATCGTACCGTAGTGCCGTAAAACGTTTGCACTCTGATGACACCATCACTAGGGAAAGTATGGCTTATTTTCCTTTCGTTTACAGGGAACCAAAACCTTCAAAGGACGTTTTCAATCCGGCTTGAATATGCCTAGACTATCAATTTCACAAAAATCATGACGATATAGAATAATCAACGTTTTTTTTATTGGAGACTTCTCGGCGTGGTCAGAATGATCTGCATTCAATCCAGGAAATAAAGAAAACAAAATAGGCTTTCCTATGACTAAACCAACAAAATGGCATGTACGCCCAGCGAGGACTCAGATCAGTCTAGGCATCCGCACAGTCTGCTCAGAGTCTTCGCTGTCCGCATGAAGAAAACTTAGATCCTTAGCTATCTATCGAGTGCACAGCGAAGACTGATCAGACCGGGTGGATGACCAAGCTGATCTGAGTATTCGCTGGGCGCACATGCCATTGTATTGGTTTTGTCATGCGCTAGCTCAAATACAAGTAACCTTCTGAATATTTTTCTCAGTTCAGATGATTCTGGTAAACATCACGAAAACATACCTATATAATTTTGACCCCCTTAAACCCCACTTTTGTATAGTAAAACTGGGGTTTACAGGGGTATACATTATTTTTCTTATTTCTGCTCAAAACATAGATTGTGGGTACTCGTTAGAACCGCCTCGTCGAGGCGGTTCTAACGAGTACCCACAATCTATGTTTTGTGCAGAAATATGAAATAATATCTGAGTTTTTTATCTGAAAATTTTTGAGTTTTTGGAGATAAAATTTTCTATATATTTGAATAGGCGTGTTTTCGTAATGTAGCAATTTATTCTTCGGCAAACGGTCTAGTTTGCGTCATCATGTTGC
The DNA here is from genome assembly GCA_964016985.1 of Anodontia alba. Taxonomy (NCBI): domain Eukaryota; kingdom Metazoa; phylum Mollusca; class Bivalvia; order Lucinida; family Lucinidae; genus Anodontia; species Anodontia alba. The sequence goes on along the minus strand of OZ024832.1, from coordinate 59,601,833 downwards.
CTAATCCCAGTTAATAAGTCATTTCGATGTTCTGCTTATTTTCGTTTAGTTTCGATAAGGCAGAGTTTTCATTCGCTCATCTTCTACTCTGTTAAGTTAATATTTCTCCTCGCCTGTCTAAAAAAGCGACCACAAAAGATAATTAAATACAAATTTAGTATGTACGTTCCGCCATCTTGATAGTAAAAACAAATCGATATAATGCATTCGCGGACAAATGCGAGCGGGCGTATACGGCATTGCCAGCAGATTTGAGAAATGAAAGCACAGGCAATACAAGACTGCGTATCCCACTAAACTGTTATATTAATAGCTCATGTAATAAATAAGGATACTCACAGCTATGTAATAAAGATCTCTATTTATAAGTTCGCACAGCTTTCTTATCAGTGTACCTCTGAACGATGCATCCATAGTTCTCCATTTTGAGCCACGCTTGAATGCTGCCCTGGCAGCCTTCACCGCCTTGTCCACGTCCGCCTACAAATAACCAACGTAAAAAACAACTGCTTTAAAGGACTGGATACACTCGGTAGATTTCTGCCATTTTTACAGGGGAGACAACTACCTGTTTGCTTTTCTGCAGACCAAGAGTAGTATAGATGCAATTGGACCACGACAGGTCCGACCTGAGACAATATACAACTCGCGTCAACTGTCTGATATCGATTAGAATGACTATAATCATCATGAAAACATGCCTATATAATTTTGACCCCCTTAAACCCCAATTTAATACAGTAAAACTCGGATTAACTGGGGTACACGTTATTTTTCTTACTTTTGCTCAAAAACATAGATTGTGGGTACTCGTTAGAACCGCCTCACCGAGGCGGTTCTAATGGGTACCCACAATCTATGTCTTGAGCAAAAATATGAAAAATATCAGAGTTTTTTTATCTAAAAATTTTCAGTTTTTGGAGGTGAAAATTTCTATATATTTGAATAGGCTTGTTTTTGTAATGCACAGAGCATAGCCACAATAGTAATGATGTCCAGGGAGAGTCACAATCGCAGAACATAGCCTACCAATGAAGTCATGAGGAAGAGCCAAAATTTCATGACTGAGAGTACAGAAGCCACAAACCAAACCAAAAACAAAGAAACTAGCTTCCTCTTCTTCAACAAGATGATCACAATACAATACAGTCGAACCTCGTTATCTCGAACTCGCTTATCTCAATTTACCGCTTATCTCGAAGTGAAAATCTGATCCCTGTTTTAATACAGAGATCTACCAACAGACAACAAAATATTGTGGAAAAGAGGAGAAATTGCTCCTTTCTCCTCTTTTCCACAATATTTTCAATATATCTCTAACTTAGGAGTCAAAGTACATATTCATTCCGTTAAAGGTGGTTGTTCGATTAATTGTTTTCCTCAGTTCCGCAAATCTGATATGTCGAAGTACGGATATCTCGAAGTATTTCATAGAGTCCCTTGGAGTTCGAGATAACGAGAGTCGACTGTATATGATATATGGTCCTGTGAGCATGACACTAAGACAACGAACAGAACAAAACATAGAAACGCAGCAAGGGGTCTACTCAAAAAGGCAAGAATTTGCTCCCCTTTCCTTTTAGAGTTGAACGTCTCCACCTACATCACCTTAGTGCAGATTATATTTAATTTCCTTTGGGATCATTGGGCCCTTTGTGCTGTATTTGAAAGTGAAGTTCTGCTCATGTATACGCTAGAGGGCGTAAGAAGTATTGCAAACTTCATTACTGCTTATGAAGAGTTTCAATAAAACCGAGACATACATTTTCTAATCCATAGTGTGCTCTTTGTTTCCAAAGGCAATCTTTATGACATTTATATCACCACACTGCAGCTGGTGGCGGTAGAACGTCTCCCCGTATATCACTATAGTGCATATTGTATTAAATTTCCTTTGGGGTCATTGGGCCCTTTTGTGATATATTTGAAAATGGATTTTGCTCAGGTATGAGCGTAAGCAATGTTACAAACTTCATTACTGCTTATGAAGAGTCTCAATAAAACCGAGACTCCCATTTTCTACTCCGTAGTGTGTTCTTTGTTTCCAAATGCAATCTTTTTGACGTTTATTTGACCCCTTTTCAGAGTGAGGACGAAAAATTAGGTAGAGTTACGTCCCCTGAAAGTGTATCACTTACCTTAAGCAATACAGTTAAAAAGAATAAGTTATTGCACACAGAAACAGCATAGATCTAGATATCAGCCAGTGCGGGATCCGCGCAGTCGGAATAGGATATATGCTGTATAGTGTGTATAAGAAGATTCTATAAATGGACACAAAACTTCAAATGGAAAATATTCGATCTCTGAAAAGACTGAGCTGAGGCGCTGCAGTCTGACCTATATACTGTAGAACTTCAATGGCTCGAACCCCGATGGCTCGTTTACCATGGATGAGTCGAACATGTTCTTGAGTCCGCAGGGAAATCCTCCAAATACGATATACGGATAATTTAGGGAGATTTTCTTCTTTTATCTTGCAAATGTATGCTGTGTGCACTCATTAGAATCGCCTCGATGAGGCGATTCTAATGAGTGCACACAATGTACGTTTATAATATAGAACACCGAAAAGATATCCCACAATTATCTCCATTATGCCTCCTGGTATGGAACTTATAGTAACCCTCCGTTACTCGAACTACCGCTGTCTCGAACAAATTTTCATGGTCCCAAAGGGGTTCGAGCCATCGAAGTTCGACTGTACATTTCATAATAAAAAGCCCTAAAATAGGAAGATATGAAATATATCAGTTATCTGCTGTTAAGTACGTAATCAAAGTACTCGTGATTTAATCTATATATCATATTAACACACCTTTGTAAAATTTGAACTTCTGAATGCTCGTCCCAGATAACAACTTATTTAAAATAAAAACAGTGTTAATCTCATTTCTGCATGAAAAGCATACGCTGTGGGTACTCATTAGAAGCGCCACAGGCGCTTCTAATGTGTACCCGCAACATATGTTTTCATGCAGCAATAAAAAGCGCTTCTGGTGTGTACTCACAACATGTTTTCATGTAGCAATAAGAATAATTTTTTGTTGTTTTTTTTTGTTGTTGTTTTTTATCGTGACACATTCTGGGACGATTTTGATTATTAAGCACATTAAGGCACTTGTATGAAACAAAAAGTTTGCTAGAAGTAACTAACTAATTGAAAAGATGGTTTAATGTCTGAAAAATTCTGAAATAAACGTCAAAAGATTACGTTTGGAAACAAAGAACACACTACGGATTAGAAAATTGGAGTCTCGGTTTTATTGAGGCTCTTCATAAGCAGTGCTGAAGTTTGCAACACTGCTTACGCCCTCTAGCGTATACATGAGCAGAACTTCACTTTCAAATATACTACAATGGGTCCTATGATCCCAAAAGAAATGAAATATAATCTGCACTATGGTGATGAACAGGGAGACGTTCTACCGCCGCCACACGGCAGTAACACCATCTGCAGTATAATATAATAAATGTCAAAAGATTAAATTTGGAAATAAAGTATACACTACGGATAGCAAATAGGAGTCTCGGTTTTTATTGAGACTCTTCATAAGCAGTAATGCAGTTAGATTGGCTCCAGTCTTCAGAGACTAAATATTTTTCTCATAATCATATTTGATAATCCACTAAAATAAAAGCAAAACATATCATGACTACATGTATAGAGGCTGAACACTAGAGTTAAAAAGGGTTATAAGAAAAAAAAATTAGTCACTGGTGAATGGAGCCAGTCTATTCTGAAGTTTGCAATACTGCTTACGCCCTCTTGCGTATACATGAGCAGAACTCTGCCAAACTAGAGCAAGTGCCCAGAGGGTCACGAATATTCCCGGCCGGCGCCACTTCTTAATTATAAAATATTTTAAAGTTATTGACAATGAATTAAGGCAAGATATAGTTTACCAGGTCAGTCTCGGAGTGACATTGATCTATCATCCCAAGTACAACTTTCCTGAAGTAAATAGTCTTCAAGACATGAAGCAAATTTGTTGGGCCATAAAATATAGGTCACTGACCTACACATACTTGAGAAATTAATCTGATGGTCACACAGATGCATTATACCAACTATGATGTTAATCCATTAAATAATCTAAAAGGTATAAAGCAAAATCACTAGATCATGAAATATAGGTCATACTGATTTATATTTACTTTGCGGTGACTGTTTGGGTCACACTGTGTCATTATATGTAAATATGACATTTAGGTATCAAACAGTTGGAGATATGACAAAACACAGGGCTATGAAATATAGGTCACATAATCCCAAAATATGATACTAATACATCAAATTTCTTCAAGATGTAACATAAAATCACTGGACTATGAAATATAGGTCACAGTGACCTACATTTACTTTTAGGTCAACTGTTGGATCATACTAATTCATAATCCCAAATAATGATGTTCAGACATCAATTAACATTCAAGATATGCGGCAAAATTACTGGACCATGAAATATAGGTCAAGGTGAACTACATTTGTTATGCTGCCAATCGTGGTGTCACACAGAACCAATATTCCAAGTTTCACATTAATCCATGAAATAGTCTTCAAGATATAAGGCAAAATCGCTGGAGCATGAAAATATGATAACAATGGCCTTGACTTTATTACACCGAATGTTACTGTGATAAACATGTCTGATGCCCAACCTTCTTTTAGAACTTGTTTGTATAACAAACTGCAACATACTACTTTATTGAGGCATCAATCCATGAAATAGGCTTCAAAATATGTCAAAATCACTGAAGCAGGAAAATAAGGTCACAATGACCTTGACCTTATTACACTGAATGTTGATATGATAAATATGTCTGATGCCCATCCTTCATTCATAAGAGGTTGTTTGCATAAACAAACTGCAATATATTACTTTATTAGGGTGTCCTAGATTTTTACCTCTAGTCCCGCCCTGGGGCATGACCCTGGGGTCCATAGACGTAGAATGGAAGAGAACCCTCCAAGGTACCCCATACCAAATATGAAACGTTTTTGATCAGTGGCTGCAGAGTTATAAGTAATCAAAAAACTTCGAAGTAAAACTTGGTTATAGAATGGGACGGACGGACGGACAGACGAAAGGACTAACGGAACGGACGAAAACCTATATACCCCTTCGGCATACTTCGTATGCCGGGGGTATAACAAGCAAAAGACAAAACTTCACGTAAAACTTTGACGTAAACATCACTCTATTTTCTAAGTCCGTGACTTTGACCTTGGGTCAGCAGCATCAGCAGAATGATATCAGCTATTCTATAATCATCTAGTAGTAACACTAACCACACATCAACATCCTAAAGTGTAAGCTTTCAAAAATATATGCAAAAGGAAAAAACTTCACGCAAAACTTTGACGCAAAATGTTAACATTCGTACGGACGCACGGACGGACGGACGAACGGACGGAAAGATGAAAATTATATACCCCTCGACATACTTCGTATGCCGGGGGTATAATAATGTAGACCTCGATATACACCTGTTTTCACTAACTGTTATAAGGGGAAAATGGGATTATATATTACATGTTCAAGTACGAAATATGTCATAAGCATAGAAAATAAATTTTTAACCAAACCAAAGTTAACACAAACGCCGTAGTACTCATTCGAAGCACCTCCACAGGGCGATTATAGCGGGTACCCACAACATTTGCTGGAGCGAGAATAAGAAAAAAATATATATCACCCTTTACATCCTTTATTGTTATTTTGCTTTTCGATAACCCTCTATTTGCGAGTCAAAGCAAAGTGCTGAATGGTCTTATTTAACCGTAAACAATAGCGGTTGAGTATCTGATTTTTCTGCCGAATGCTATCTTAACATTTTGTAAGATCTAAACCGAAAGATTGCTATTCAATTTGAAAACAAATTACTCAACCACACTGACTTTTTTTCTCAAGTCGTATAAATCGTACGATTCTATCACGCTATGGCCACTATTATATTAATGTTGTTCTTTAATCGTATACACGATCTCTTTTTCTTTTCTTGCATTTTCTACTCACATACTTGAGCCGCGCCATCTGAAAATGTACTTTAAGAACGCTTGCTGACAGCAACGGTCCAGATCAGTCTGCTGCGCGCAATCTGATCAGGACCTTCGTTGTCCGCCTAAAGAGTCATCGACTATCTTTGGTATTTGATTATTTAGCAAACGCATTTATCCAACTTTGTGGATGAGATGGCCGATCTGCCGACGAGGTTTTAACACGTTTTTCATGGTCAACTCAGCTGAGCATCAAATTTGTCCTGCTTATGAATCTGAAATTACTAACAATTGCAAATTCTTTCTTGTTAAACACCGCTGAGCATTAATATTTCTATGCTAATAAATATGAAAATGCCAACTATTGTTACGCAAGCTGTTTGAGTCTTCTTCGTTATTCCAATACGCAATTCATCAGGAAAACATGCCTATATAATATTCACCTCGTTAAACCCCATTTTTATATAGTAAAACTGGGGTTTACAGGGGTATACATTATTTTTCTTATTTCTGCTCAAAAAACATAGTGGGTATTCGTTAGAACCGCCTCGCCGAGGCGGTTCTAACGAGTACACACAATCTATGTTTTGAGCAGAACTGTGAAAAATATAAGAGTTTTTATCTCATTACAAAAACACGCCTATTCAAATATATAGAAAATTTCACCTCCAAAAACTTATCATTTTTAGATAAAATCTCTGATATTTTTCTTATTTTTGCTCAAAACAGATTGTGGGTACTCGTTAGAACCGCCTCGGCGAGGCAAGGCGAGGCGGTTCTAACGAGTACCCACAATCTATGTTTTCGAGCAAAAATAAGAAAAATAATGTATACCCCTGTAAACCCCAGTTTTACTATATAAAAGTGGGGTTAAAAGGGGTCAAAATTTTATAGGCATGTTTTCGTGATGTGAAAATTTTCAGTATTTGGCACTGAAATTTTCTATATATTTGAATAAGCGTTTTCGTAATGAGGTCCGTTTTCTGATGTTGCAGCTTATTCAGAAAAGCGAAACAAATCAGCTGCAACGTCAAAATAAGGTACCTTCTTACATGTTCGCGCAGTGAAGTATAATAAGAAATTGAAGTTTTATCAGACAGGGCCTAGCTTCAAAATTTGTTGGTTTGCTGTGCTCCTACCTCCCCACCAAAGCTGGCCCTACCCAAAGTTTTGGGGGCCATTCTGGAGAAATAATATTTTTCTTATAAAGCCTTCAACAGACAGATTTACATTCACTAAATCTTTTTATCATAAACTTTATTTTCAGTAGCAGATAATGTTTTGAAATATTATATCTTTATGGACATCATTTTGGACCATATACTGTCCTCATTTAAATAAAAAATTATATCTGATTAAAACAAAATAACCTACCTACCTACCCATTCTGAAATTGCTGAACAGGAGCACCGCAAACAAAGAATATTTTAAGGATGGTGCTGGTATTAAAGGCTCCATATTCCTCAAAAATAGACATCTTACTATCCGACAAGGTTTAATAAATTGATATATGGTATTAATACAATCATAAAATGTGGCATCTGACAACCTGTAAAATCTCCGCTAGTCTCTCGGTTTTGAAATGAAATGCGTTTTTTTTGTGTGTTTTTTTATCGTATCTTTGAATTCATGTTGTCAACCATTAATTTAGAGATACGATAAAAAAAAATCATTTCATTTTTTGATCCAGTTCAAAAACGAAAGACTAATGAAATTTTACAGGCTGTCAGATGGTACATTTATAGATAGTATTAATACTATATATCAAGCTATTAACCCTTTCTTGGATAATAAAATGTCTTTATTTGAGGAATATGGCTCCTTTAAAAGAGACATATTACTTTTGGATGGACAGTTTAAATACATATAAACTGTTGGACTGGTGCCAGTCTAATTATGCAGCTTCACCGGCTGGTAAGCATTTTTACTGTTCATGTATCGCCGTAGCATCACAAAAACATGCCTATATAATTTTGACCCCCTTAAACCCCACTTTTATATAGTAAAACTGGGGTTTACAGGGGTATACACTATTTTTCTTATTCATGCTCAAAACATAGATTGTGGGTACTCGTTAGAACCGCCTCGCCGAGGCGGTTCTAACGAGTACACACAATCTATATTTGAGCAGAAACAGGAAAATATCAGAAATTTTTATCTGAAAATGTTCCTCTTTTTTGTTGTAAAATTTTCAATATTTTTGTATAGTCGTGTTTTCGTAATGGACACATTCTCTTAAGGCGCTGCCAAATAATTTAGCCGATGCACAACATATCCTATAAACTGAATGTGCGCCCCGCAAAGACTCAGATCAGTCTGCGCATACGCGCAGGCTGATCAGTCTTCGTTGTGCATACTACGGATAGCTGAGGATGCAAATCATCTTCATGCGTCCAGCGAGGACTCTGATCAGACTGCGCGAATGCGCAGGCTGATCTGAGTCTTCGCATGGCGCACATGTAAAATTGTAGGAAATACATGTACTGTGCCCCGGCTCATATATAATGTTCAGGTAATTGATTCTCTCCCTTCAACCGTTTTTTTTTTTTTTTTTTTGTGTGTCAAACTAATTTGCGCGAAATAAAATTTATACCTGTTTGCATTAATAAATATTGGGATACTATAAGGGATTAACTGTACCGTACATACCACGAGTATTCGGGTAGACAGGCATGAGCAAAAATTGTAGAACCAGATCAGACGCCGCAGTACCTGGTGTTTTATCAGAATTCACCCTATTTGCTCCTCGTCCAACAAGTAAGTAGTAAAAAAAAAGGAGCTCTCCAAATTTCAGGACAAGTATGGTAAGGTGTTAAGGTGTCCGTATATTCAGAATAAATAGTTTTTATTCGCATATGCAGGCTTGATAAAATACAGTCCTTCGATGCTTCCATAGTCTCTAATGCTCTTCAGACCACTGTGTTTTTTTGTTTTTTTTTGTTGTTGTTGTTTTTTTTTTTTTTTTTTTTTTTTTTTTGTCTTCTTTTTGTTTTGTTTTTGCACGCATAATTATCAGCAAAGATTCATAGCAGACTGCGCGTGCATGCGCAGTCTGGTCTAGATCTTTTCTGTTCACATAAACGATGGGGTATTTTCCCCTTGTCACCCTCCTGTAAATCATACTTTTCCCCTTGCCACCCTCTTGTAAATCATACTTTGTCAGCTTCTTGGATGTCACATATTTTTTCACCAGTACAAGGGTTGAGGACCGGAAAAGTCTTTCCACTCTCGGCATGACACCACTCGTTGTTGATGAACAACTGAAATAAAAATAATGTATTGTTTTGAAAAAAAAAATAATATCAGTTATCCGATTCATAAAAATATGTGTCGGGCCCCTTGAGGAAAAACATATGAGGTCACAGTTCAGTCTTAGTTATGCATACAATTTAATATCATTAATTTTACATTGCAAATGCATAAAAAAAATGTCAAAAAAGAAAACCGTGCCAGAATGATGGATCAAGTTTAAGGACTGGGCTTTGATTTAGGATTATTATGTCTAACTAAAATTGTATAAGGGCTCAGGTTTAATAAACTGGGCAAAAATATGCCTTTTTGACATTTCTAGCGACTTTCAGCATTTGGCAGGTATAGAGTACACCTGAATAGCAAAACAGACATTGATATTTGATGTAGATCTTGTCACAGGCTACATTTCAATATCTTATTGATATTCAGGTGTTCTCTATACCAGCCAATAGTTGCAAGTTGTTGGAAATGCTGAAAAAAGTATTTGTGCAGTTGTTTCCCAACCTTTAATATCTACTTTTATCTCAGCAAGGGGCCATTCAGGAAAATAAAAGAGTACATGTACCCAACCGTAAACTACAACAATTCCACTTACAATGTACTGATTATAGGGAAAGCCCAGTGATTAACCCTTAAACTGCCAATCACAACAATTGTCGTCTGCTTTGTCATCTGCTTGTGATTTTAAAAGTCATTTCTGCAAACAATGTGGACCCAGATCTGCACTCTGATCAGGGCCCACACTGTTTGCCTGTATGCAAAATTAGGTTTGAAAAGTTTGCAAGAATATTCAGCAGACGACATAAACAGACGACATTTTCCAGATTCAGGTTTTCTTGGCGTTTTAAGGGTTAGCAGACTTTGAGTTTTCAGCAAATTTTGGGCATCCTTAATGCAGGTCGTCCTTTGAGCAGTTTATTTGGGAAACAGGTTGTTAGTATATGCCGACCAACTTGACCTGTCGCTGTGACCTTTCGATAACGATTTATAACCAAAATTAAGTACACATCGTCCCTACCAGTTTTCAACTTCGTATTAAGGCCACGAGCTACACTGAAATCTATTTAACACTATATATATATTCAGTTTCATACATTAGCTCACAGTATTTGAATTAAAAGCATTTCTCATCGTGCTTAATCTTTAGTATCGTGACCTAGAAAGAAACCATATGAACTTGTTTTCCTGAAATAATCAACAAACTACCTTGATCGTATATATCTCGTCAAAATATATATTGCTTGATCTCTGTAAACAACAAATGTTAAAATTGCCAATATGGTTTTACTGTCTACCCACAGGTTTTAAGATCTTAAGTTTTTAGAATGTGATATGTAGGTGTGGATGCTGGTACCCTAACCCATTTTCTAAAATTATAATTCTATTTCAACATTTCATGTTATAAATTGATTTATCAACTCATTTAGCCATAGTGTACTACACCATTCTGACTAAAATAAGATTAAAATTCAGACTTTTTAAGAATTAAAATCTGCATGTACTTAACACATAGTGATATTCAGAACATTAAAAATAATTTTTAAAGTTGGCTCAATTACGATGAGTTTTAGATCAACGTGTACATACGACAAAGTGATAATCAGAACATTAATGATAATTTTAAAAACATCGCTCAGTTACGATGAGTATAAGATCAATTTGTACATAACACAAAGTGATATTCAGAACATTAGAAATAATTCAAAAATGGCCCAATTATACTCCTCTTTAAATTATTTAGAAAGTTCTGAATGCCGTCGGTTTGTGTTATACACGCATCGTAACTGAGCCGTTTTTATTTATTTATTTATTTTTTTTTTTTTTTCTATTTTTTTTTTTTTTTTTTTTTTTTTTTTTTTTGATTATTGTTTATGTTCTGAATACCACTATGACCTGAACATTGTGATCTTACACTGAACATAATGGTGCCGTTTTTAAATTATTTTTAATGTTCTGAATATCACTTTGTGTAACTCTACATGTTGATCTTACACACATCGTAACTGAGCCGTTTGTTTTTTGGGTTTTTTTTTTTTTGTTGTTGTTGTTTTTTAATTATTTTTAATGAGACAATTTAAAAAAATTGTTGTTGTTTTTTGGTTTTTTTTTTTTTTTTTTAGCTTTTTAATTTCACCTTCCTAATAAAAATGATTTCTTTACTGCAACATTTCGAATCATTTTGGAACATACAAACTTCTCTATCAAAAATGTTTTTCTACATGGGGACGTCTCCATGAGGCAGAAAAAGAAAGAAGGGGTCATCGTGCTATTTTCGTTTCCATTAAACAAACTTTATCCCTACCCCCATCTACATTAAAAGCTAAGAAAGACGGTGTGATAAATAGTTCGAGCCACCGAGGGTTGATCATGGCGCCAGGTAAGGAAGCAGATGGCGATAATTTAGGGAAATCTTTTCGATCTTCTACACAATATAGGTATGTTGAGTGTACTCATTAGAATCGCATCGATGAGGTGATTCTAATAAGTACAAACAACATACAATTTCATAATAAAATAAGAAAATTTCCCTTAATATTTGTTTTCTTGAGCTGTCAGAAGAATTCTGTAGGGACTGAAAAACGAGTTCGAATTAGCCATGGTAAACGAGCTATTAGTGTTCAAACTATTGAGGTTCGATTATAGTTTGTCTGTTACCGCTTAGATTAACCCAACATAGAGAAAAAAATGCCAAAAAGTTTTTTTTAAAAATCTCAGTTTTACTTCTTGTCTCAGGTTTGTATCCGAGCTGAACACCGTAATCATGAAATGAGCCCAAATATCACGAAAACATGCCTATATAAATTTGACCCCCATTCAACCCCACTTTTATATAATAAAACTGGGGTTTACAGGGGTATACATTATTTTTCTTATTTTGCTAAATAACATAGGTTGTGGGTACTCGTTAGAACCGCCTTGACGAGGCGGTTCTAACGAGTACCGACAATCTATGTTTTGTGCAGAAATATGAAAAATATCGGGGTTTTTATCTGAAAATTTTTGAGCTTCTGAAGGTGAAATCTTCTATATATCTGAATAGTCACGTTTTCGTAATGACAATACCTAATCCGAAAAAATAGCTATCTCCTAAACCAATCACAGTAAAACATAAGTTCTGGAAAAACTTTGATTTTCGATAACAGGGTGTCTTCCCTGTATATGCCTTGAAACGTTAGGATTTGATATTTCATGCAAATTGTCTTCCACAGTTTGCAAGAAATATCGAATCTTATTTTCTTGGAACAATGAGGAAACATTTCATAATGTCGTCTGCTTATTTTTTATTTTTTTTTCTCTGTATGCCTAAACTGGAATATGGGAACACAGAAAGAAAGGAATTCTTATTTACGTAAAAACATTAAAATCACTTAATCTGTTCAAGAAAGGTGTTCTAGACAAATTCCAGGACTAGTGGATATGAGTTACTGTGAAAGATTGAATCATTTCAAATTTCGAAGTTAAGCCGACAGGCGTAGAAGAGCTGATATTATTCAATGTATCAAAATATTACGAGGCCCATATGACATTTCTTGTGAAAGATTATTTTACCTTTTACGGGACAATTGTTATAAAATAAATAAACCTAGATGTAAAACCCGTTTTAGACTCCAAAGGTTTCCCCAATGTGATATTAACCCTTAAAGCGCCAAGAAAAACTGCATCTGAAAATGTCGTCTGTTTATCTCGTCTGCTGAATATTCTTGCAGACTTTTCAAACCTATTTTGCATACAGGCAAACAGTGTGGCCCCTGATCAGACTGCTCCTAAAGTCTGATCTGGGTCCACACTGTTTGCAAAAATGACTTAAAACCACAAGCAGATGACAAAGCAGACGACAATAGTTGTGACTGGCGCTTTAAGGGTTAATGAGTGGAATAATTTACAGCATGAGGCATATTACTGCCAAAATACTCAGCAGCTTCAAGAACAGAATGATAATATAACGATATTGCACTTATATTGGTGAATATTAGCCCGAGGTGGGATGTCAAAGGACACGAACTCGGATCCGTCCTTTGACATCCCAACACGGTGCAATCCATATATAGCAGTACAATAACCCATTTATTATACAACTATAAATATTTAGCGTAATTTTCACTTGTTTGTAGCTTGAAAAGAAGAATTTTATATTATCTGAAATACAGAGCCTGTACAAATGCGTTACAAATGCTAGCGTGACGTCTTTGTTCTATTAAAGACGTCAACAAAGGCAAATTCATTTAATGGTAACATTCGAAGGCATCCTAGTAAGCGTGTAATATCAACATCAAGTATTATCTGCACACTTTCTCCGCGGATTTTATCGCACGTTTTTAATCATTCAATATTTATAGCTTTATAATAAGAGCGGGTCTGTCTCCAGTCTCTAAAAACATGTGCAGAAACGACTGGAGCCAGTCTAAATAAGTACAATCACTAAGACGTCTGTATTTCAGTCACTCGAGATGCAGTACCAGTAGTTAATAAGGGTACTTTTGGCTATTTTACCCACCCGCTTCTTGTCGAACTGAGTATCAAGATTTTTCTTTTGGGTACCCTGTTTTGTTAATAGGGCACGGATACTGGGGTATCTACACCATACAATTTCATTAATTTCATTGACTTTTTACTAAAATTTTATATTAAATAGCCCCAAATGCTTCTTATGCAGGGCACTGTCAACACATTTATAATTTATGCACCTATCTTTGTTTTCCTCCAGGTAAGGTGGCGGAGATATCCTGGGAACCCCTTGGAATTCGACAGAAAATTTTGACAACATTGGACGGGTATTAGGCACCAAAAAGGGAAATTCGAGAAAAAAAATAATAATTGCAAATTGTAATGACCACCTTGGGATTTCAGCACAAATGTGACTTATGGATAGGAATTTGGACAGCTTATTTTCGAAAACGTCTACTTCCCTGGGGCGTAACCCCTCTTTCCCCCACCCCTTCCCTCCACATCCCTCCACCTCTCTGGGGGAAACACTCATAGGTGCAATACATAATTAGAACACAGTGGTACCTATAGAAGATTCAGGCTTAAAAATGCGTTGCCTTAGCTACTTCCCTGTGGGCACATGACGTTGATACAACGTTGCATAAACGTCGATGCAAAGCCATGTTGCATCGACGTTGATGTAACGTTGTATCAACGTTGCGTGCCCACTAGGTAGCCTAATGACTTTCTATGGGTTATGATAAACGTCAATGTCTCGATATAAATCTAAATGAGAAAAGAATTATTTACACATAGAACATACCTGTTTATATTTAACCTCGGGGTTTCTTATTGGCTCGCCCATTCCTAAGTATTTGCTTCAAGCTAAAACTTGTCCCTTGTCAGTGACGTAAACTGGCCTCAATTGACTCCGAATCGCCGTTATCTGGTCCTGACGCAGTTCGGCATATGACACAGATTTTTATGCAGAGTGCAGTTTGATAAGTTTGAATATGACCGGCTGTGGTCCACCGCCTCCCCCTGTGCACCTGTCGCCCACCCTGTAGATTTACTTGACTTATATTTCTTATTTTTCATAACGGAATAAAGCCTAAATTTGCATATAAGGTTATGTTTTCAACCTAATCTGATTGTCTCGAATGCTAGTTATTCCTAAAAGTCATATTCAAACTAACCAAACTGCGCTTTTTTTATTAACCCGGATAAAAACCTTTAGTGTATAGTGAGGAATTCTGGTATCGTGAAAGTTACAATACAAAGTATTAGCTTTCCTTATATGATAGTAACGTCACACAACAAATCGTTGTTGTGGTTAGCATTAAGAGACCCCTAAACGGGTAACTGGTAAACAGTGCAGACCCAGATCAGACGCCGCAGAACATTGCGTCTGATCAGGGTCTCCACTGTTTGCAAATAATTCAATCATTTTCCTTTAGGAATAATCTATACCATATAGCCTGACATACCTAAACTCGAAAATAGACTCTTCCAATATATAGAGTGAGAGAGTTTATTCAGTCTTTAATGAATTATACACGATAAAGGAGCACAGTACGCTAACTAGACTCTTCTCTTAAGCTATTATGAATCTTCTGAGCACATATGTAGCGGGCGATAAAGATTCCGAAAGATATATAGAGTACTTCTATACATTATGGACTGTTTTAATTTCGTATCTAAAGAGTCCAGAAATGCGTGTTGTGAGCAATAACATTCCTTAACGATGTTGATGAAATTGGCCAGTATCTGTTTCTACGTTGAATATTTCCCTACTCGTGTGTTGTTGAAAAATGTACAGGGATCATCCCTGAGGACAAGAAATCTATACTTACGCTGAGCGGTACCGTTGATCCGTGTACCGAATGGTGCTGAGTACTAACAATTTTTGCCATTTGTGCACGACTGCAGTATGATATTAGGAATATGGCTGCGGCTATTTCAAAGTCGTCATATTCCACAAAAAAATACATTTTATTATTTTTTAAATGATTTTTATCGTATTTCTGAATTAATGTTGCCAACATTAATTCAAAGCTAGGATAAAAAATCATTTCATTTTTGATCAAGTTCAAAATCGAGAGACTAGCTGAAAATTTGCAGGCTGTCAGATGCCACATTTTATGATCATATTAATGCCATACATCAATTTATTGAACCTTTTTTTTTTTTTTTTTTTTTTTTGGGGGGGGGGGGGGGGGGGGGTTGTTGTTTTTTATTTTTATTTTATTTTTTATTTTATTTTTTTTTTTATTTTATTATTTTTTTTTTTTTTTTTTTTTTTTTTTGATAAAAATGTCTATGAATGAGGAATATGGAGCCTTTACCACGCGTACAGTTCGATATGGATGATCGGAGTTTTTCACATTTTGGTACAGACAGAGGATGATAAATGCGCAAAAACATTATACAGTCGAACCTCGATTGCTCGAACACCGAAGGCTCGTTTACCATGGCTAATATGAACTCGTTTTTGAGTCCCTACGAAATTCTTCCGTGAAATTGTATGTTGTGTGTACTCATTAGAATCGCCTCATCGAGGCGATTCTAATGATTACACTCAACATACAATCACTATGTAGAAAATCGAAAAGATTTCCATAAATTATCGCTATTTGCTTCCTGAACTGGTGCAATGATTAGTAAGTAAGTAAGTAAATTCTTTATTTTACGAGGGTAGCCCAATTGGTTTTACCAATCTTCCTTGGGGCCCTCAACAAAACTACATATACTGAAAGGAAAAAGAAACGCAGGGTAGAGTTTTTTCCTTCTTATTTTAACCATTTTTTACGGTGTTTACTTTTGCCACACACTTTTACAGATTGTCCTGTGAATGTGAACCGCGGGTATACGAGTCTTTGGTCGATGTGCTGTCTACCCAGTGTGTGAAATCATTCAGCCGTGCACTACACAGTGCATTGCACGGACAATACGGAAAGCTAAAATTTCGTGCAAAACAAGCATGTTTAAACCTTCAGCACAAGATTTTCTCACACCATTTGGTACACTTCAACGATACACAACGCTCTTCGATTCTTTTACCGATTTTTCTTTTCATTTTTACGCTACTTTGAACTTTTTTTCAATCATGGTACGATTGACTGATGTTCAGAGGGGTAGGGCATTTGCGTTGCTGATGCAGGGTCAGAGGCAACAGCAAGTTGCCAATCATTTTGGGGTTAACGTCTCAACAACTGAACGTCTTGTTAGACGTTTAAGGGAGACAGGGCATTCAGCAGACCGACCGCGGTCTGGGCGTCCACGCGTGACGTCGCGACGTCAAGACAGGACAATCCGTCTGGCACATTTGCGGAATCGTCATCTCACTGCTACCGAAATTGCCCTTAATACAGTAGGTACGCATAATCGACACATTTCTCCGAAGACTGTTGGAAGTCGATTGTGTGAGATTGGTCTTTGAGCTCGTCGTCCATACGTTGGTCTGCCTCTGACCCAGGCACGTAGGTTGCGTCGTATGGCGTGGTTGACGGCGCATGCGCCCAGGCTATTTCCGATGAGGCAGTGGAGACGAGTTCTTTTTACGGACGAGTCTAGGTTCACTCGCTATCGCGCAGATGGTCGACGTCGTGTGTACCGACGTCGCGGAGAACGCTTTGCCGACGCCTGTGTTGTCGAACGGGATCGGTTTGGGGGTGGCTCCGTTATGGTCTGGGGAGGCATTGCTCACGAGATAAAATCACAGTTGATTATTGTTGCGGGCAATATGACCGCAGTAAGGTATAGGGATGAGATCTTGCGTCCTGTTGCAGTCCCGCTTGTGCAACAACGTAATCTGATTCTGCAGCAGGACAATGCCCGACCACATGTTGCCCGAGTTTGTCAGGATTTCTTGGCAAACAATAACATCGCACCAATAGCATGGCCACCGTACAGTCCAGATTTGACCCCAATAGAGCGCATGTGGGATGAGCTGGCGTAAGGGTTAGGAAGCGCCGAAATCCCCCCGCAACTCTCGCACAACTAAGGAATGCGTTGACCGATGAATGGAAAAACATCCCGATGCGAACTGTCAATGCTTTGCTTAACTCTATCCAAAGGAGAATTAGGGCAGCAACGGCAGCAAGAGGGGGGCACACCCGATATTGATTTTCAGTTTGATTTTGATTTCAAGATTTGGGGGGTAGCTACCAATGAACTTCAATAACTCGAGACTTGTTGATCACAAACTTTGAAACTTGGAACTTTTGTTCCATACATGTACCGTTTTGTAATCATAGTAAAATATTTAACAAACTTTTTCAAACTTGAATGAGAGTTAGGAATAAAATTTACCCTGCGTTTCTTTTTCCTTTCAGTATACATACAAATACATACAACAAGTTATTTAAAACAATGATTAAAATGGAGCGGTGTACGAGATAATGGTACTTATGGTATATGCGCCCAGCAAAGGCCCAAGGAGCAACTGCCTGCTCGCAGACATGAAGCAAATTGACCAGACAACGAAGGTAATCAGACATCTAGCTCCACTAGATGATTTTTTTTTTATTTTTATTTTTATTTTTTTTTTTTTTTTTTTTTTTTTGATTGGGGTTTTACGGCCCTTCAAGAATATTTCACTTATATCGAGCCGATCGTTAATCAAAAGTGAGCGTAAACCGGAGTTCATCAAAAGTGAGCGTAAACCGGAGAACCCGGGGAAAAAACCACCTGACCTTCCGTAAGCAGAACTTGGGTTTCCCACATGTCACCCGAGCGAGGCTCGAACCACAACGGTGAGAGACATAATGGATTAAGAGTCAACTCTCCTATCAACTGTGCTACGGGGGCCCGCCTCCGCTAGATGAATAGGATGCGTATTTGAGAGCGTTCTCACAGAGGACAAAAAGTATCTTTATCTGGATTAACCCTCAGTGGCTCGAACTACCCATGTCTCGAACAAATTTCCATGGTCCCAAAGACGTTCGAGCCATTGATGTTCGATTGTATTGCGTCATATATAAGCTACAGTGAACAAAAGAAAAAGAAACTTGCTATGGGACTGTTTATCATACCACAGATTGCATATGAGCCGGGGCTCAGCATTTACTACAATATGGTATGTGCGCACAGCGAAGACGGAGCAGCCTGCGCATCTCTGCAGTCTGATCAGAGTCTTCGCATGACATATAATGACTAGTTAAGGATCCAAAGCGTCTTCAGGTGGACATTGAAGACTCAGATCAGACTGCGCGGATGCGCACGCTGATCTGAGTCTTCGCTAGACGCCGAAGTAATCTTGTAGGAAATGCTGTGTCCCGGCTCATATTATATACATGTATTACGTGATCCTGTATACTTCAAGAGGTCTTGTTAGGGCGTATGTGAACGTATGTGGGGCATACGTTCACATACGAACTGATTAGATCCAAACTGACCGCAACGTCAGAAAACTTACCTTCGGACATATGCGCTCAGCGAAGAATCCGATCAGTCTGCGCATTCGCACAGTCTCATCGAAATCTTCACTGGGCGCATTTTGGATAGCCAGGGCTGGAAATTTTCTTCATGCGGATCCGACTGCACGAACTTTGAGCGGCAACGTCAGAAATTATATCTCCGGACATGTGCGCTCAGCGAAGATTCAGATCAGCCTTATTTTTAACAGCGGATCACTTTACATTTACTTTTTTTTTCCAAGTGCAGTTACGACAACTGGATAATTTGATGTCCTACTAAATTATTTGTGTAAATAAATGTTAGCCCTTGTCCTGCTGAATCCGAATATACCCTGCCTTTGCAAACAGTGTAGATCTAGATCAGTTGGCTTCTGAAGAAGCCAGCTGATCTGGATTTGCACTGTTTGCATGAAGTATGTGAATGTATATCAACAATCTGGAGTGAGTAATCGGACTGCCTGAAAGTTAGAAGTGGGCGTGGCATCTTAATTTATTCAGCATGGCAAGAGTTAATTAAAAAGAATGACCCTAGAATGAACACGCTCAAAAAACTGAAAACAGCCGACGTGTCATGTTTCCTAGGCAAGCCAAGCTAGTTTCGGCTAGCTGGGCCTTATCAATGTCCCTCATACAAATCCGAATGGGCTCAATAAAGTATAAACTACATTGTAGTCAAGTACAGGGAGACGTTTTACAACCGCCTCATGGACCCGTGTAGTGAAGATAAACACATTCGAAAAAGAATGATTCCCGCACTCACAAAACTAAAAATAGCCGAAGTATCGTGTTTTCTGGGCCAAACTATCTAGTTTTGGGCAGCTGGACTTCATCAATGACTTTCAGATAATTTTTAAAACTCCCGGAATATGCTCAGTGATCTGACCAGAAGATATAAACTACACTATAGACCGATTTAAATACTACGTCACATAATAAACATCATTCGAAACATCTCGGTCTTTAACGCAGCGTACGTTCTAGCCTCGTTCCTATTGGATGTTTCTTTTTTTTTTTGTTTTTTTTTTTTTTTTTGTTTTTTTTTTTTTCCAGAAAAATAAGGTAGTTTCATTAGTTAAAAGGGCATCTTTCATTTCTGCCCACGCATGGATTTTTCTGAAACTTTGTATAATAATAACTAGGCATATGCAACCTATGAAAATGTGCTTATTAAATCATATAATAAAAAGTTGGACTCAGGACGCAACCTTGACTCACTCCCGTCATGAGCTGATACCTGTCTCCAAATAATTATGTCATACATCTTAAGTTTAATTTAGTTTTATGATTTTTGTGCTGTGCTGAATGGTGAACACCATAGTAATTCTATTGGTACCACAAAACATTTATATTTAATTAAAGTTAACATTTTCTGATAAATTGATTATAAAAAATCTGAATTTTTTACCCAAAAATGAAAAAAATATCAAAATTAAACTTTCAAAATTAATATGTTATAGTCTTTGTCAAGATTTCATACTACCAGGAAAATTTGCTACATATACCCTCTATAGCTGTGCCAAATTTCATAAAAAATCAAAACCGGTAACATTGTCATTTTAGGCCTTGAATGGATATAGGTCGATTTTTACAAAATTGACTATTTTGTTACATTGATAAAAAACAGTAGAGAAAGGCAGTGTTATCAAACACTTCTAACACTTAACAAATCAAAGAGAGTTTAGACAACTCGGAATGAATATATCTTGAGCTACCCATTAAATTTTCATGACTTTCTATTACTTGCCTTCTATTTATATGGACTCTGACTAACCAACTATTACAAATGTAGACAGCATAACAAATTAAATCTAAAGAAATTCTAATTAACAAATTAGGCTTAACAAAATCTTACGCTTTAATTCATGTCAGCAAATCATTGAGCATTTTGTATTATTACTTCCCAAAAGGCATAAAACTAAAATAGGTGTAAAACAGGGGTATCCATATTCACCATTACAAAAATAGGCATAAAACAGGGAGATCCATAATCTCCATTGTCATATTAAGAAGATATGCAAACATACTATTGCAAGTAGTTGTTGCTTGTTTGTTTGTTTGTTTGTTTTGAAGAAAGATTTGCATCCCCATCAACAGATTTTAGGATTTTTGGAGATTTGCTTCTGGACTGGTGAACTCTAACCAAACTAAGAACGCTTGAAAAGAAAATAATACCTATAGACTTAACTTCTGATATATCTATAGCTTGCTTGCAAGCCTATATTGTATTTTGAAATTATGAACACTGGATTTATTGTCCTGTAACATGTTCAAATGTGTCACTTCAATCGGTATTTCCTGCGATCGAATTGACACTGACACTGGAGTTTTTCTCTTTGTTTCAACAGTTATCTTTGATGACAGCAGCACAGAATACTGTTTATGTGGTCTTAACTTTTGCTATCAGAAAAGCAGATCTATCCTTTCTTCCTTACAGTAATCATATATGAAATTGTTTCAGTTCTATTCTAGTGCACATAGTTTGACTTAAACAACAAATTAGTGTTCTGTAGTTCTTCATGTTAAAGCTTTAAGATTTTTCCAAAGGTTGTATGACATTCATATTTTAGTCATTTGCCTAAGGACTTCCATACTAGTTTGAAACTCCGCCATATGTTAATTAACACAGGAGTTTAAAACAGCTAACTTGTGTGGTCTTAATGTGAATCTAAAGGATGTATTGAAGAGTTTTTTAACAGTTTTCATTCATTTGGTTGCTGGCAGTTCTATGGTATTTAATTAATTCTATTTTCACCTTGTCTCTGTTTTTTGTGTTGTAATACGTTTTGAAAGGAGGCTTTTAGTATTCAAGTTTTGTTTTAGTTCTTATACTTAAATTCTTTCTTCTATTGAATATTTTAGCTGAATATAATTTCATTCTTCTTAATACCAACTGCTCTTACTTTCTTTGTTGTTCTTCGCTGATCATATTTCTGCAAAGTTATTCTTTCATTTTAGAAAGAGAACTAAAGTATTTGGTCAGCAAGTGCATAGATCTTACCTAAAGAAACAGTACTAAACTTGCATGTGTCCATGCCACACACACTTTAGTTGTTCATTACTGATTGTATTTAAGCTGTTGTGTTTTTTTCCAATATTGAGTGTCTTCGTGTGTGTTTCAACCACTACCGCAGGCCAAACGTTTCAAGTCATCAATGCTATCATAGAATAAACCACTGTGTAGGCACAAAAAGGAATTCAACATAGATCTAAATACACATGAAGTGTATCAGTTAAATAATGAATGCGGTTAGCCGTTTAAAAGAAATACCAGTTTTGTTTTTCAGAACCAATAAATATTTAGATCTAAACTAGGTAAGGTCGTAGTACCAAAGCATTCATCCAAACTCATAAATCCATCGAAGATTGACAATTCTGAATGTTGAAATCAACAGACATGGACCCTGAAGATTTTAATCAGGTGTCCTAAGATAGTAATCATTACTTGGTAAGCAAGTTGTGCCCACCATGCCTATCTGCCTGAACGAGTACTTTAAAGCTAGACTCAGGTTTCATAATCATCATCATCATCAGTTAAAGACTGTTATCTGCTTTTTATTATCTGATAAATACTTCCACAGTCAAGTGTTTGAAGTGGAATCCTATACATACAGATACAGAGAAATTGGACTTAGTGTCTGCATGGTCCAGATCTTGTAAACGAAAAGTTTTTTTGGACATGGTGTTCAACAAGGTGCAATTCAGTCAACTGGTTATAAATGAATATGTACAATTATGGTATCAACTTCTTATACAAATCATACTAGATCATGGTAATCCAAACTGAAAGCTATTGATAAGTTGACTTTCCACGATACTACTTATACATGAGTATTGGGTAGTTTCATATTTTGCCGACTCAGGACTATATGTATTCAGGCTGTTCAAACAACATGTTACCGGTCTTCAATTTTTATGAAATTTCATGTGTTTATTCCTAATACATATGGAAATTTTTTATGCTGAAATGGTGTCTTGACAAGAATCGGAACATGGTAAAATTGCAGATAATATCTGGATGAATACATAACCTGCAGCTGAAATATGGGGCTACCGTTCAACTTATGTTATTGCTCCAACACTATTGCTAAGTACATGAAGCCATCCATAGTATCAAAACATGTACTAATGATGGCCTTAATTAATAAAACATTTCAGCATCTGAAAAAATGAAATCCTGTTTACTGTACGAAGGTTAATATTAGGGCACCCCCTGATTTGGAAGTGGCCGCGTACAAAACACCATAAATTTACAATGGAACTACATTTAAAAGCCAATGCCTCATAATCATCAGTGTTATACGCTAGGCAACCATTGTGCAGAATTTCATCCAATTCCAAGCGTAGGCAGAAACCAATGTAAATTTCCTATACCGTGTAAGAGCCCCTTTCTTTTCCGAAGAGATTCTCATCGTGTGATCATTTAAATTCATAACCACAAATATTAACATATTATATTTTGACTATACACATGTAGTAGCTACAACTAACTCACTATAAAGCAATATTACGGTTGTGCGCGTGCCTACTGATATCAGAAAAAATATCATTGAAACACTTGTTTTTGTCTTAGGAAAAGCAGTCAGATTGCTACTTAAAGCTGTATTTTAAAACACTAGATAAAATTTACGACTGAATATTAACCAAAAGGAAATTATTATCCAAGTTAAAGTTGGCTTTAATCAACTGGTATCAGTGGAACCGGAAATGCTTTCGCCATCCACAATTTTTGGTCACATGGCATACCGTTGTAATCACGTGGGTGACATAGCTACCATTGTAATCACGTGGTCACTAGCCCGGATGAAAACAACAACATTAAAAAGGTCTATAGTCAAGTGCAGGGAGACGCTTATGGCACTAACACCAACGTAGTGGAGGTAAAAAAATTTGAAAAGGAATATTCCTTGGAATACATTACAAAAACATGCCTATTCGAATATACTAAAAATTTTACCACCAAAAAATAAAAAAAATCAGATAAAAAATTCTGATATTTTTAATATTTCTGCTCAAATCATAGATTGTGTACCCACAATTTATGTTTTTGAGCAGAAATAAGAAAAATAATGTATACCCCTGTAAACCCCAGTTTTACTATATAAAAGTGGGTTTAAGGGGATGAAAATTATATAGGCATGTTTTCGTGATGAAATGAGCACGCTCACAAAACTAGTAACAGCCAGAGAATATGATGTTAAAAAACATTACAAGTGATGAAGATTTTGATTGCTTCTCTTCACCTACTGAGGAAAAGGTATTGTGATCATTTGCCGTCTGTCTGTTGTATAACATGGAGTCCGTACTCTTTCCGTGTCCACTGATTTTTTGAAAGACACATTACGAAAACATGCCTATTCAAATATAAAGAAAACTTCTCCAAAAACTGAAAAAAAATCAGATAAAAACTTTGATAGTTTTCATATTTCTGCTCAAAACATAGATTGTGGGAACTCGTTAAGGCCGCCCCGGCGAGGTGGTTCTAACGAGTATCCACAATCTATGTTTGTGAGCAGAAATAAGAAAAATAATGTATACCCCAGTAAACCCCAGTTTTACTATATAAAAGTGGGGTTTAAGGGATTCTATGTTATAAAGGCATATTTTCGTAATGATTTGAGCCGGGGCACATTTCCTACAAGATTGCATGTGCGCCTGGCAAAGACTCAGATCAGCCTGCGCAGTCTGATCAGAGTCTTCGCTGTCAGCCTGAAGACGCTTTGGATACTTGACTACCCATAGGACGCCCTGCGAAAAATTGCGCGGATGTGCAGTCTGATTAAAGTTTTGTAGGGCGCACATGCGCTTTTGTAAGAAATGCTGTGCCCCGGCTTATTTGCTATAATAACTAAGTACGTTGTGCTTTGTATGCTCTTCCTCTTGGTGCTACATCACGAAAACACACCTATATAATTTTGACCCCCTTAAACCCCACATTTTTGTAGTAAAAATCGGATTTACTAGGGTATACATTATTCTTCATATTTCTGCTAAAAACATGGATTGTGGGTACTCGTTAGAACCGCCTCGTCAAGGCGGTTCTAACGTGTACCCACAATCTATGTTTTGAGAAGAAATACGAAAAATATCAGAATTTTATATCTGAAAATTTTCCTTTTTTGGTTGAAAAATTTTCAATATATTTGAATAGGTGTGTTTTTGTAATGATTAGTATGCTATATGCAAGGATTGTGGCTCTTTCAGGATATCTACTAGTATACTATTTTCTCAGTACACACTGTGACAAATATTTGAAACTTTTTAGTCACCGTGGTAATAAAATGTCAGTTTATTCGGTTTTAATCTGTAGTAGACATAAATTAAATAATACAACTACGAATACGTGTGAGTAACTTCTGATTCTGACATGGTCATGAGGCCAACAATATACCGTCTTCCTTATTGATTTGCGAATATTCTTTTCAAAATATCATGCCAACTATAAATGTATTAAACTGTGTCTCGAATAAGCATTTTGAAATAATACATTTACAATCGAAAATTGTGCTATCCTACGGGAAAGGACAAAAGATATTATAAAACCGCCACGAAAGGGAGATGACCCGGGGAACTCGTTAAACTATCGATCAATAACAAGCATCTCTGTTGCATGTAAATTGCTAGTAAAAACAAAACGCTAATCTGAGTTTCCTTTCATATATGGTTAAAAGAGCTTAGAATTTGGTTTAAACATATTTATTTCAAAGTTACAATGATTATACAAACAGACATGACATATACACAAAATATAGGATTAGAACGAAAGCATAAGCTTATTTAGTTCTTCTCCTAATACACATATATGAATTGTATTACATCATGGCAGTTAAACATTATTACAAGGATTACTTATTTAATGTAGACAATACGTTATATTAACTTAGCTTAGAATTTGGAGGAAATATATAAATACTAAGGATTCTGATTCCCGGAATAAGTTCATCAGGATAGAATATTACATTTATCAAAATATTCACTGAACATATCCCAAGGAAAATTTATCACATACTGTGACAGTCTCGGAAATCGAGGCTCATCATCAGACCGTGACCTTGATCACGTGAAACATGCAGAAAATTCAACAAGAGATTGAGGGAACGTCAGAACGACAAAAAACCGTACTACAGTTATACATTAGGTCAGAGCGAAAGCTATCTGTAACATGTTTTAACAAAAAAACAGTCACGATCATATCATCATAACCAAGGACCAGTTGACTGGAAACTTCATCGGCACATTACGAAAACACGCCTATTCAAATATATAGAAAATTTCATCTCCAAAAACTGAAAGTTTTCAAACAAAAAACTCTGATATTTTTCACATTTCTGCTCAAAACTTAGATTGTAGGTACTCGTTAGAACCGCCTCGGCGAGGCGGTTCTAACGATAACCACAATCTATGTTTTTGAGCAGAAATAAGAAAAATAATATATACCCCTGTAAACCCCAGTTTTACTATATAGAAGTGGGGTTTAAGGGGGTCAAAATTATATAGGCATGTTTTCGTGATGAGTATTGAGGTAACTAAGGGTAACCATGTCATCGTTTGCATCTTAGCATAATTAAGGGTAACCATGTCATCGTTTGCATCTTAGCATAACTAAGGGTAACCATGTCATCGATTGCAAATGTACATGTAGTTGATAGGAAAAAAATCAGCCACTAAAAAGGGGAAAAAACGTAAGGAAGATGTCAAGAAAAGATGACGAGCACATAAAACAGTTTCATCAAGAGGAAGAGTACACAAAACAAGACAGTAGCACATATTCCATAAACCAAAGACAAGAGGGCCAAGATGGCCCTGTATCGCCTATCTCTCTACCAGATTTACAGACAATAAACGTCAAAAAGTGTTTGCCTTTGGAAACAAAGAATACACTACGGATTGGAAAATGGGATTCTCGGTTTTAATGAGACTCTTCATAAGCAGTAATTACGTTTGCAACACTGCTTACGCCCTCTAGCGTATACATGAGCAGAACTCCATTTTCAAATATACCACAATGGGCCCAACGATCCCAAAGGAAGTGAAATATAATCTGCACTATGGTGATGTACGGGGAGACGTTCGAGTTTCGAACCGATTGGCCTTTAAAGTTCATAAGAAGATATTCAAATATAGTAACAATATGGCGGCTGTGGCAGGCGTCTTGGATTTCTGATCGGAACAATTTTAGATATGTTTTACACGTCCCGCCGATGGTTCTTACCAATGTTTCAGTCAAATGGTCTTTCGGTTCAGAAGAAGAGGTTCAAAACAGATTTTCAAAGTGACGGCTATCTTGGATTTCCGATCGAAATAAATTTAGCTTTTTTTTAATCTACAGGTCACTTGATACTGCCTACCAAATTCGAATTAATTTGCCTTTCCGTTTAAGAGAAAAAATACAAAATATATTTTCAAGCTAGCAACCATGGCGGCCAGCTTGGGTTTCCGATCGGAATGATTATGGCTATTTTTGATATACAATTTCAAGTTCTTCCTGATACTTCCTACCAAGTTTCGAGTCAACTGGCTTTTCGGTTTAAAAGTGGAAGCCCAAAATATATTCTATAAATAGCGGCCTTTGTGACTTTCTTGGATATCCGATCTAAACTATTTCTTTTTACCTTCAAATCGCCTCAATACTTCCGATGAAGTCTATTACAGTCAATTGGCCCGTTGGTTAAAGTGAAGAACTTTCAAACAGATTTTTAAGATTGCAGCTCGTAGAGGAAGAGAAAGCGCGCCGAACGGCGATCCAATTCTGTGTGCAAACCGGCATGACCCCAACAGACACCCTACAAGAAACTGAAATGCACAGAGAGATACAATGGTGTTTCGAGGAGCCTTGTTTTAAATGACATAGTCGAGTTAGTGATGGTTGGACTGATAATGCACAGCGTGGACGGAAACCATACATGAATGTCGGTAACGTTAAGGCAACGAAGGACGTCATTGAAGGCGACAGGCGTAATACAGTGAGAGAGGTGTCGGAGTGTACTGGAATTAGTAAGTCTAGTGTTCTAACTTCTCAGTTGAAAATGTCGCATGTGAGCGCTCGGTGGGTTCCCAGGTTATTAACGGAAGAAGAAAAACAGGTTCGAGTTTCAGCCTCTATGACATTTCTTCGTAAGGTTGAAAGTGACAGCACATTTCTGTCCCGTATCATCACCACGGACGAGACCTGGGTCCATTACTACGAACTCGAGGACAAACGGATGTCGATAGTGTGGAAAAATCATAACAATCCCCCACCAAAGAAGGCGACGGCTATGAATTCCATCGGAAACGTGATATGTATCGTCTTCCTGGACATCAGAGGGTCGTCCTAGTACACATGGTGAAGCCCGGACGGACGGTGAATGCAGACTACTATTCAAAGGTAAATTATTTCTCATAATTAAATAATTTTTACCATAATAAAACACATACAGGTACAGTTAATAACTAAGAATGAATTCAAGAAGAGCCCTAAGCTCTCGTAAAGTATAAAAATGTAAAATAAAAATAACAACAAGGTCTTCACGAAACTTAATAGTCCGCGTTGTTTCACTTCAGACAATACGCCGATACCTCATGCACGCATTGCACAAGAAGCGCCCAGCCCTGTAGCCATCGAGAATGTTATTCTTCCCCAGGACTACGCTACCAGGACACAGTTGGAGATCGATGTGCTGGGTCTACAGAGCTGCGCACTCGCCATACTCACCGGACCTTGCCCCACTGGACTTTGCTTACTTTCCGCAGTTGAAGTCACATCTTCGGGGTAAACGTTTTAAGGACAGATAAGAGTTGATGTCTGTGATACAATAATTCAACAGGTCATTAGATAGTTGATTGTTTTGGTGACATTTTTCAAAAATGGGTGAAACGACATCGCAAGTGCATCGCACACAACGGAGAATACTTTGAAAAAGAGTAAACGTTACGTGCATGACTTGAAAGGTAAGAGTAGACGACGTCATCAGCGTGCGCCGGGTCCGCATACCTTATAGCATTTTATTTTGTACAGAGATGCTATACTTAGATATAATTTCCTGAAATTTTTCATGAACATCCAGAATATATGTATATAATATACTTGAAAATTGGAAGCTTGTGCAATAGTTACTTTTTACACAGTAAGCCCAGTCCACGATTTACTGGGACAACCCTCGTAATTTAACAATTCTGAATCTACATGTCAACCCGATACGTCCTATCAAGTTTCGAGTCAGTCGCCCTTTTTGTTCAGGAGGAGATGTTCAAAAAAGATTTATTTTCCAATAAGGCGAAGTATATGCTTTCTAATGATTATAGCTTTATTGCCATTTTCGTTAACTCTCCATAGGCAAGTTCACAAATTCTCCGCGGACGTTTCACAAACGAGATGTGATAGCCATCAAGCGATGTTAAAGTATTAGGCAGGATTTGTTTTAATTGTTTTTAGTGGAAAAGGATATCTAGTATATATACTCAACAAAATAATTTAAGGGCCACCAGTTTTATTTTCCCTTTGATTATCACTAAACTGCGACCCTCAAGTTTTAAAATTGTTTCATGGGCAAAACTGGAAGTCTCAGCCCTATTTCAATCAGCTCAACATGTTTTCAACATGTTCAGCTACAAAAGTATCAATGGCACCAACAACGCAAGACCATAAGATTCTAAGAAAATCGGGAATTTCCAAAATAACGATATTTTACCCCAGATTGAAGTTTTTTTAATAATACCGGAAAAATTCTTTGTTTAATGAAACCAATACTCTGTCACACACCAAATCATGCAAACTCAACTTTCCTTCGAGTAAACTGCTCACAGATATGGCATGAAAAAGAGGGCAACCCTTTGAGAGGCTAAACATGCCTCGAAAATATCCCATAGACAACGAATAATCTGTAGAGGGTACCTCTAACAAAATGTGCATTTCTTGATAACAAATAAGGCTTTTTCTATGATTTTTTCATAGTTGGGAACCCAGATATCACTTTTGACGCGAAAATGTCAATTTTTATTTTTTGGGTAAAAGTAGTGTTTTTTGCGGATTTTAAAATGAAAATTTTGATTTCAAATTTTTTTGTTGGAAACACTCCTTTAGGGCTTCTTTTTAAAGAAACATTCAACGATATTTTGATATCTTCTGTGGTTTTGCCATACATCCGACCAAAGTTTGTATATATGGAAATTTGCACTATGTGGCCCTTAAATTATTCTGTTGAGTATATTTTAGAAACATCTTATTAGTTTGTTACATTATTAATTTACTAAATACTTAAGGTCAGTGCTATATAGTCAACTCTCGTTATCTCAACTTCGCTTATCCCGAATAACCTCTTATCTAGAAGTGAAAATCTGGTCCCTGTTTTAACATGGAAATCTAACAACAGGTAACAAAATACTGTGCAAAGCAGGAGAAATTTATCCAAAGGAGTAAATTCTCCTCTTTACCACATTATTTTTAGTATATCTCTACCCTCAGGAGACAAACGATGTACATATTTATTTGTGGAGTCTAATTGTCGATTTATTTTCTCCTCAATTCTGAAAATGTGATATGTCGACGTAATGATATCTCGAAGTATTGCACAGAGACCCTTGAACTTCGAGATAACGATAATAGTCTGTAATTGACTTTGATAGGTATTACTATAAATAAAGCTCCCAGTTGCTTTTAGCATGATGAGCTAAATGGAATTTTAAAAGTGGTTCAGATCTGTGCAGGCTAAATGGGCTTGTTTTTAATGGTGTATAATCCCAATCAGTCTTTTGAAATGCAGAACCTGTCTTAATCTGCTTAATACCGAAATATTGCTCATTTTCAATATTATATATTAAATTGTCATGGATTACAGTTATCAATAAGAGGGGTATACTGTATAATACAGTTGACTCTCGTTATCTTGACCTCACTTATCTCGAATAACCGCTTATCTCGAAGTGAACATTTTGTTCCTGCCTAAACATGAAAATCTAACAACAGAAGAAAAATATTGTGGAAAAGATATTTTCGCGATATCTCTAGTTTCAAGAGTCCAATTACTAATAAATTTGTTAAAATGTGATTGTTCGATTTAGTTTTCGTTCAAGTCTGCAAATCTGATATGTCGAGGTACGGATATCGAAGTATTTCAGAGGGTCCCTTGGAATTCGAGATAACGAGGGTCGACTGTATTGTCCTCATTTCTCCATTTACATACATTTGTATATCATGGGTTCACAATAGATTCTTAGTCGTTCTTAAAGGAAAATATTTCAACAGGCTGGTTTATAAAAGAAAAAGCACCTTCAGATTCATATTAACCTACCCTAGATAGGAGCGCCTTGCAGTTGGGATAGGTTGACTGTAGATATCTAAGGGTTTACATATATAGCAAAAACTGAAGTACATGACTCTCGTTATCTCGAATTCCAAGGGACTCTCTGAAATACTTCGAGATATCCGTAGTTCGACATATCAGGTTTGCAGAATTGAGGAAAAAATAATTTGATTAACCACATTTAACAAACTGATAGGTAATTGGACTTTTGAAGTTAGAGATATATTGAAAATATTGTGGAAAAGAGGAGAAATTGCTCCTTAGGAGCAATTTCTCCTCTTTTCTACAATATTTTCCATCTGTTGTTAGGTTTTCATGTATAGGCAGGGACCAGATTTTCACTTCGAGATAAGCGGTTATTCGAGATAAGCGAGTTCGAGATAACGAGTGTCAACTGTATTTTGGTCAATACGGATTCAGTAGCACATCCCCAACAACCATCTTTTAAAGTCATAATAAAGATAAATGTTTGTTTGAAGTGTGTAGCATATGTATCTAGACAGTCTAGACCGTTTTTAACTTCTTTCAACAATTTTTTAATCACTAACCTTGCAGGAGAACTTCGTACAGTCAATTATAAGTTAAACTAAGTCCTAAGTCGTTGCAGTGAGTGTTTCCAAGTATCAACACCAATATGATTATTTACAACAGTGTCCTTCAAGGTTTTATATGTAGAATTTCTTTACTACTATAATGTTACCCTATGTAAAACTATGACTGAGATTGTCACACAGGCGTGTTAGCATGTATTCACATGGTATATATCTTACAATTCACGTGATTCACAACTATAGGCCCTCAGCTGAGCAGTTACATTGTCGAAAAGCCACAACTAAGGCAACAGAGAAGACGATCACAGCATCTTGCAACATCCGCATCCATCTTTGATCTCTGAAAAAAAAAACACACACACAAACAAAAAAAAAAAACAATGGAATGAATTCGCCTTCTCGGAATGTATGGTGCTCGGAGGATAATTTGACAGTGACGTCAGGGCAGCTACCACTCTACCTGGGTAAAGCAGGTTTTGTATGAATTATCGGGAAATGTTCCAAACGTTCAATCTTATTGCTGTAAGTGTGTTTTTAGTTTAGTATGATGCAATAGCGCAGTTGGTAGAACGGATCGCTGTGGGCAAACGGTTAGATGATTGTTTAGTACACGAGTCCTAGCAGTACCTCAGCGTTTTTAGTTACTTTTACTTTGCTTACTTTGCTTATGGTCCTTGTATGTTACATATATTATTTTGAATATATATAATTAGATATTATTATGACATTGTTGACATTTTTACACAAAGGACATCATGCTTCCAGCGTTTTGTCTCCATATATATTTGCTCTGATTGTCAGCACGTGGAATTTTAACTATTTCAAATATGTTTCAAAATACATTTTCTTTCTTAACATACTTTTCTTTTGTATTTAGTTCTAAATAAAAAATGTAAAATAAAAAAAATTTGTAGTCAAAGAAGCTATTGCGGATTTACAGCAACCGCTGCTTACAATATTTATTGAAGGTAGATAATCGGGTGGTGTTTACCTATTTATTATAACTGACATGGTCTAGCATTATAAAAAAATCAGTGACTTCACTGTCAACTTATCCTCCGAGGATAGTAACTGTCAAATTTGTTCTTCCTTCCTTCTAGAATGGGTCTGCTTTATGAAAAAGGAAGAAATTCTCCTGCAGGGTGTAAATTCTTTCTCTATAAAATAGACCCCTTTGGAAGGGGCATAATGTACAACACAAAAGCATTTGTAAATTATGGTAGTAGTATAGGATGCCACTTTGGTGTCCTATACTACTTATGGTGGATAACGTATCTACTTTATTAAGTGCTTTTAACACGCGGGTAAAACCGATATTTGTGCATAAGTTCGAAACTCTTAACCACGGTGCAAACAAGCTGGACCGTCGGCTGAAGTGAGTACCCAGCTAGCATTCTACATAAATCTACAGCGGGCCGTTATCGGCCCGTCAGCTACCCTGACGGGCCGATAACGGCCCGCTATAGATTTATGTAGAATGCTTACTGGGATATATGCATTTTTTTGACAAACATCTAACTTAGGCAAACGCTAAGATTAATTGCTTCTATGCAACCTATTTAAAAAGAACATACGTGGTTGTACCTGCTTTAGTCAGACCGCACCCGCTTGAATAACAAAATATTAAATGTTTATATATATTTCTTTTAATATTCTCCACGGGACTGAAGCAAAACACTTTATATTAAACAAATGCACATTGTATTTATAATAAGTTGTTGGTGTGGCGATACGACGTGCATATACCAGTATATATCTGCAAGTTGAAAAATAAACAACAACGTTTACACTTTTTAATTTGAACGTATAGCTAAAATTCTATTCTTGACCACAGTCCAGAGATGATGATGGATATTGCCACAACGGGTTGTTTCTGATCTGTATAAATAATCCCTGCACCATTCATTTGCTTACGTAATTATTTTGATGCATGTTTACACACATATACACAGATGGATTCCATTATATACTATAATGGCGTCAATATTTAGGTTAACTATATTGTTGTCAAATTTACTGTAGGAATATTTTGTGTGTCACTGTAACAGGTGAACTATACCAATATTAGTATGTTTACAGTTTAGTAATTTTTATAGCTGCCTTGGCAAGAGAAAACTCCTAGGGACATGACAAAAACATAAAGAACCAAGACCGAACTGTATTTCTGTTCATTAGGGTCCGAGTCTTAAGCAAATATATTACTGACATATATAAGTGTATGAACAGTGAAATAATGGCTCGGACAAGAATGGTGTGCATTTCGACCCAGTTTATACGCTATGTGAAAAGGGAGATTTTCATATGAAACGGTCAGTAATAGTATAGGTCAGTGAATATCAACTGACCGTTAAGTCACGTGGTGAATGCTCACTTTACCGTATTTCCACTGGGTGTTCGGACACCTTAGTTACTCGGCATTTTTCTTCCAAACTTTACACTCGTCCATTTCAATCTATGTTGGTATGTCTAGGGACTCTTGTATATTGGACGATCAGTGTGGACCCTGACCGGATGCCGCGTTTTCTGTTCTGGGTCTGTACTGTTTGCTTTGGATTAATTGTCCGATCACTTGGGTAAGTGCGGTGATGAACTAAAATGTGGGTACTCGCGGGTGTTTTTTCCTGGACCCCTGCTCCTGTTGGCGTTCGTCACTGGGTGCGGGAGTCCAGGAAAAAGCATTCGCTGCCATTGTATTACCGAAAATTCCTACTATGGTGGGTTTGATGAACTTCATGGGAAATCCCTGCTGCATAATGTTTAGTGAACTGGGTGGAATCGAAAACGACTCCTTTGCTCTGGACCCGTGCTCCTAGTGCGCTTGTCATTATGTACAATAGTTCGGGGTAAAACTGATCTGGGTCATACTGTTTGCTCCGATCTAATTGTCCGACCACTTGGGTAAAACGGTTGGCAAGTTACTCGCGAGTGTTTTTCCCTGGACCCTGCTCCTGTTGGCGCTCGTCACTGGGACCAGGGATCCAGGAAAGGGACATTTGCTGTCACTACTGAACGCAGCTCTAGTGATGTACCGCTTTGAAGTGTTTGATAAACTTCATGGGAAATCCCTGCTGCGTTGTGTTTAATGAACCGGGTTGAAGTTTTGCGCCGGACCCCTGCTCCTGTTGTTGTTTGTTGTTGTGTACATGGGTTCGGGGCAAAACAGTTGCTATTCGCACTTATGAACGCAGCGTAGAGTTTTGTTATTGTTTCATTTAAAAGGCGTATGATTGATAGGTGTCTATAATTATTTTGAAAGTTAATCTGGCGGTACATTTCTACCGAAATATTTAATCATATTAATTCTAAAAATATGCGAAAAGATATATTAAATTGTCACATCAGTTTGACTATCTATATTTCAAAATGTTAAAAAAATAAATAAATATGCTTTTGTCTTAATATCCCAGCAAACATGTATATATGGGACCCATATGGGCAAAATCTGGGCATATATCCCATTCGGGTCCTGCATGGGCCCCATATAGGCTTTTTTGCCCATATAAGACCTATATAGGTCCCATATTGGTAAACTTTGACCAGCAAACACGTATATATGGGAACCATATGGGCAGATTCGGGGCATTTATCCCATTTGGAGCCTACTTGGGCCCCATATAGGCTTTTTTGCCCATATAAGACCCTTATAGGTCCCATATTGGTAAAATTTGATAACTATAAAAATACATTCTAATATATGGGACCCCCGAGATAATCCTGGAAAAGTGATATTTTCTAGATACATAATTGGGGCCCAAATGGCTCCCATGTGATACAGATATTGGACCTCTATGGTTCCAATGTTGACCTCCCATTACTGTATGGGACCCATATGGGTTCAATATGGGTATTAAGGGGAACAACTCTACCACTATTTAAACATAATATCAAAAAATAGTAAATTTCCTGATATAAATGCAAATAATAATGATAATAATAAAATAAAAATAATAGTTTGTTCATTACAAAATGAAAGTATCTATTAAATTTATCTTAACTATTTTCCCGACATGCACGTCGATTCATGGTCATATTTTTATTTTAACTCGTATGTCCCTATTATTTTTAAAATTGAGAGGTATATATAAATACGCATGATGCCAACATTTCCAACTAATAAAAAAGATGGCAATAACTTGCACACGTACATAGGGTCTCTATCAGTTGGGACCTTACCAGTCCATCGAATGGGCTGGGACTGGGGACTTATAATCATTTGTGTAAAAATTGTTTTTCTGGAAGATAAATGTGGGTTGATTTTTTCCCATACTGGACCCATATAGTTCCCACATGGCTTTGCCCATGTGGGTCCAACATGGAACCCTGTTGCAAATCCCTCATGAGTCCCTTATGGGTTGCCCATGTAGGACCCATATAAATACCCATTTAGGGCCAATGTGGGTCCTATATTTTTTGCTTGCTGGGATATTAGCATTACCAAGAATGCTAATCTGAGAAAAAAAAAAAGCTCATGAAACGTGAGCAGGATGTTATTCGTTTTTACAGAATTAATGTTGCACACGGGGACCGATCGTGTTGATTCGCAATGGTAGTGCCATGTAGTTGGAAATCTCACGAAGTAATCAGCATTGACGTTAGGCATTACTAAACCAAGAGTGTCGCGGATGTTCTACTGAAAGATCTGAGATGTTTTGGAGTATGTCATAAAAGTCTAAATATCGCATATGTTCCAAATATGTCGTGGCGTATTATAGTTACGTGATTGGTATCCGTGTGTAGACTTACAGCCTGGGACATGGGCAAAAGAAAATGAAACATCTTGCCATCTTAACTATCACTTACGCGGATAATAGTTATTGTTTTATTGTATACATGGACGCACACATGTATGCGCGTGCACGAGTGCGTGTGAGAGTCTCCGTATGTAACTAATAGCTATTGATTATTTTTGTGTGTTGTGCTGTTATTAATGATATATGTCGACCGGACTGACCTACCGCTTTCACTTTGTGGTAAATATATATATAAGTGTAGGTAAAGGTCCCTTTTGGGGTTACCTGTGGCTTCTGCTTTCCACTC
Source organism: Anodontia alba (assembly GCA_964016985.1). NCBI lineage: Eukaryota > Metazoa > Mollusca > Bivalvia > Lucinida > Lucinidae > Anodontia > Anodontia alba. The sequence continues at coordinate 59,564,872 of OZ024832.1, read as the reverse complement.
TCTATTGACGTGTTGCAGCTGTGAAACTGGGTCGTAGGGTCGCCTGACAGGGTATCTTTTCCTGTATGGGTTTACTGCGTAAATTGTTATTACCCCATGGGCACTGAGAGAAAGTTTTTATTTTCATGCCTAAATGGAGCACTGGACGCATTCTAATGAGTATTAAATATAGAGGGGTCGAAGCGGCGGGTCTGACTGGCTGATCTATACCAGCACCTCAAAATTAATAATGATAGTAGTAGTGATGATAATGGTGATAGTGATGATGATGATGATGATGATGATATTATTATTATTGTTGTTATTATTGATATTATTGTTATTGTTATTAGTACTACTACCACTACTAATAATAATGAAATATCTGCTTTGTTGAAAAGTTACCAAATCTTATGATGTTAAAAATTGTTTCAGTAATCAAATTATGTCAATCCCAATGTTTTTCACATTATGTTTGTTACACAGTTTGTATTGTGTTCTGAAATGTATGTCCCAAAGTTGTATTCCTTCTTTTTCTTTATACGCTTTTTTTATTCATTTTTTCTATCGCTCTTCTTTCTTTCTTCTATTATTCAGTATGACCAATTTCGCCTTCAGCTCTGTGTCTTTCAGCAAGATCAGCTACGTTTTAAAATTATTAGTTTATCTTACATATTCGCGTCCGTCGTTTTGCATCGTGCTATCATCGATTGTATAACTTAATTATGTATGTTGAACTGGACATTTACAGGGCGCGAATAGGGATGCACTACTATCGACACTTTAGTGTTAAGGGACTCGGGAAGTTAAATATGTTTGATTTACTTGTATTTTTAGGATTCTTATTATATCAGTCAGGTGATATAGAAAAAAATCCTGGACCACAATCAGACATTACCGAAGAAACATCGGCATCATTTGTATTTCCTCCACTACACGGTAACTTTTCGTTGGTGCATTATAATGTCCAAAGTCTCTATAATAAAGTTGATATTTTACAACCTGAACTGTCGAGTTTTGATCTCATCTCTCTCACAGAAACGTGGCTAAATGATTCTATCTTAAATACGGAACTTTCTTTTAACAATTTTCAAATGCCCTTCAGACGGGACCGAAAAGGAGATAGTCATGGAGGTATAGCTGTATATGTTAAAGAAGATATTCCTTGCAAACGTAGGCTAGATCTGGAATTAGCTAATATTGAATGCCTCTGGCTCGAATTGAATATTAGAAACAGAAAATTGCTTGTTGGTACATTTTATAGACCTCCAAATTCCTCGCCAATTGTTCTCTCAAATATCGAAAATTCTATAGGACTAGCAGTAGGCATAGCAGATATCGTAATAAGTGGTGATTTTAATTTTAACGTCATTAATCCATCATCAGCAAATAAAATACTGGATATATGTAAACAGTATAATTTGCATCAACTGATCAAAGAACCGACACATTTTACAGAATATTCTTCATCCCTTATTGATTTAATTTTGGTGAGCAATTTGCAGTCTGTTGAACTCTCCGGTGTTGGGGAGCCATTTCTCTCTCAAGATATAAGATACCATTGTCCCGTTCTCAGTATCTTTCGTTTGAAGAAAGCAGTGCAAAACACATTTAAAAGGGATATTTGGACTTACGATCAAGGCGATTATGAATCCCTAAGAAAAAGGATATCAGAATTTGATTGGAATTCTATACATAATGATGACGTCAATATTTATGCTAAAACATTTTCTGATAAACTTTTAGAAATGACAAAAGAATGTGTTCCTAACAGGACCGTTACTGTTAGACCACATGATCTTCCCTGGATGAACGGAAATATAAGAAAATTAATGAGGAAAAGAAATAGGTTGTATAAAAAATATAAAACAAACAAAACTGGAGAACGTTTTGAGGCTTATAAAAAGGTTAGGAATGAAGTCATAAACCTCTTACGCAAATCAAAACAGGACTATATTGACAATTGGCAAACAAACTAAAAGGCCCAAATCTATCATCCAGTGATTATTGGAAAACACTTAAATCTTTTATAAACTCATCAAATAGTACTGCCATTCCCCCTTTTTTACACGATGATACTTATTATTCAGACAATGTTGCAAAAGCTAATTTTTCAAACGACTTCTTTGTTGAACAAACAGTAATAGATGAAAATAATGCATCACTTCCAGCTCCTATATTTCCTGACGACGCTTGTCTTATTACTGTTTCTGTTACACCAGAAGAGGTAAAGTCTGTTCTGCACTCTAAAACTAGGAAAGTTATCAGGACCTGACAATATCAATAATAGGATTCTTAAAGAACTGGCAATTCCTCTTTCGAAACCATTATCTTATCTGTTTAACTGCTCTTTAATTAATCGACAATATCCCGACGTATGGAAGGAGGCTAATGTGTCACCACTATATAAAAAAAGATGATCCTTCTTTAGTTTCTAATTATAGACCAATATCTCTTTTAAATACGACAGGCAAGGTTATGGAAAAATAATACACAAGCATATTTTTAATTTTTTCAATGAAAATAATGTAATTTCATGCTTACAGTCTGGTTTTGTTTCGGGTGATTCAACGGTTAATCAGTTTGTAGACATTTATAATACGTTTTGTAAAGCACTGGACGAGGGTAAGGAGGTAAGGGCAGTTTTCTGTGATATTAGTAAAGCCTTTGATCGCGTATGGCATAAGGGCCTTTTGTTTAAATTAAGAAAAGCTGGAATTAATGGGGAATTATTAGACTGGTTATCAAACTATCTTACAAATCGAAAACAAAGGGTTGTTATACCAGGTGCCGTTTCTAAATGGGCATTTATTAAAGCCGGTGTCCCGCAGGGATCTTTTCTTGGCCCTCTTTTATTTCTTTTATATATAAATGACATTGTGATAGATATACATGCTAATATTAGATTGTTTGCGGATGATACAAGTTTGTATATGATAGTCGATAATCCAAATGAAACTGCTAGAATAATGAATGCTGATTTAGAAATTATCAACAAATGGGCAAAAACCTGGTTAGTCAAATTTAATCCATCAAAATCAGAATCACTTTTAATATCTAGAAAAGTTAATAGGGCTGTTCACCCGCCTTTGACAATGAACAGTGAAAATATAAAAGAAGTAGAGCATCATAAACATTTAGGCATATATATATCGCATGATGGTACATGGCACGAACATATCAATTATATAACTGCAAAGGCCTGGCAAAGAATATATATTATGAGAAAATTAAAATTTTTACTTGATAGGGATTCTCTTCAAATAATATATATATCATTTATTCGTCCTATCCTAGAATATGTTGATATTGTATGGGACAATTGTAATCAATATGAACTTAATGCTTTAAAAAAAATACAGATAGAAGCAGCAAGAATTGTTACTGGTACAACAAAGTTAATTTCTGTGAATTTATTATACCAGGAAATAGGATGGGAACCACTGACACAGAGAAGAACAAAACACAAATTACACTGTTTTACAAAATGTCAAATGATCTTTTACAGCTTACCTGACATCTCTTGTTCCGTCGTCATTTGAAAATACAGTTTATAGTCTTCGGGACTCACAAAACATTAGACCCGTATTGACAAGAACACAGTTGTATTACAAGTCATTTATACCGTCGAGTATTAGAGAATGGAATGAACTGCCATTTGAATGTCCTAACAGTGATTCTCTTACAATTTTCAAAGGTCAGTTAAATAAGAATCTTCCAAATATCCCAAAATATTACTCATATGGACTTAGAAATTTACAAATACAACATACTAGACTGAGAACTGAATGTAGCTCATTAAATCAGCATCTGTTTTCCAAAAATATTATTGATAATCCATCATGCACCTGCGGAGAAGTCGAATCAACAAGACATTTTCTACTTGACTGTTCACACTATGATGAAATTCGTGTTGCGATGCTAAATAATATTTCGGCAATTTGTAACCCGAGTCTGAATGTTTTACTTTATGGTGATTGTCAGCTTGATAACCGTTTAAATGAAACAATATTCCGTGAAGTACAAATATTTATTGCTGAAAGCAAACGTTTTGATCGCTGAAACGAAAGATACCTCTCTCTCTCTCTCTCTCTCTCTCTCTCTCTCTCTCTCTCTCTCTCTTATATTTTAAAGATTTTTCAGTCACGTTTTGTTTGTGGAGGTTTTACGGCCCAGTCAACCCAATGGGGTCATGTCGAGCGCGGTCAGTTTACCTAACCACACGTTTACTGGGCAGGCTTAGTCCTCTAAGCGGTTAACCAGTATTGTGCACATTCTTTCGCCAGAAACTGACAACTGCCCTTCTTGAATCAGCGGAAGGGAGAGAATGACCGTAGAAAATATTTCATGATCAATCTCCACGAAAGAATGTTGCCGACCTCGGCGGGGGTTGAACCCGCGACCTCCTGGTCTCCAGTCGGACGGCGCATCCAACTGAGCCACCGAGGCCGGCTTTTCAGTCACGTATATACCATATGTATTCAATACTGAATATAGCAAAACTACATATTACATACATGTAATATATATATGCTGGTATATATGTTTATATGTTTATGTATATATGTACATGTATAAATACATATGTATACGTGTACATGTACATGTATGTATACATTATATGTATGGAAGTGCATGTACGAATATGTGTATGTAGTGGTATGTTTCAATCTTGTAAAAAGTTACAAGTATTTAATAGTGTTCGTAGCAAATACTACATTCTGCATTAATTTAAATTATTCACCATAACATGTATTTTGTTCAAAATTTATGGGAGACAGATTCATATAAGTCTTTGACTTTTTTCTGAATCCCAGTTGAAATATGTTTATGTTGACATGTATTGTATCTGTATTTATAAATAAAAATATGTTTAAACTACACAGGGGCTAACGTTGATACAAGAAAATAATTAAACACAAATTGAACGCGTTTAAATTAAAAATTAACAAAACAAAACCCAGTCAATTTATTTCTGATTCGTCGTTCTTAGTATCTTAAGAAACCATTTATACCGATGCTCTGATTATCAACAACCGATGTTATATTAGCTTACAATATTTCGGTTTGCCTAGAAAAGATCAATTTGTGTCTCAAAAAGAAATCGGTTTTACAAGATACCTTTCAGGCAGGTAACAATATATGGAATAAAAGTTATGTGCTTGACCTCGGTCATATATTGCTACTGTGTAAAGTAAGCATTTTTTTTTTTTTTTTTTTTTTTTTTTTGTTTCTCTCTTTTTTATTTTTTTATTTATTTATTTATTTTTTTTTTGTGTGTGTGTGTGTGTGTTTTTTTTTTTTTGTTTTTTTGTTCGTTTTTGTTGTTTTTTTGGGGGGGAAGGGGATGGGGGTGGGTGGGATTTCTGGGGACATTGCTTCCACTTATCTTGTCTTGCACGGTTTATATCTTGCGTATAAGAGTTTGCAAATGACAACACAAAACATTTACTCATTTATTCACGAATATTCGATATTTTAACACTGCACGTGCGCACGCGCTTGATATTTTACACCGTGGTTAAAATTCGAACAGCTGCACAATCAGCGTCCTTAAAATATATATTTCCAAATATTCAATTTTCCCGTTTTTAATAAGATGTACACAGAAAGAACACTATTACGATGAGCAAAATATGAAATGTTCGTAAATGCATTAACTAAACAGAACTGCTTAAGTATAGATTCTATCAGAGTATATACAGATCAAGATATTTAACCGGTAATCATGCCAATAGTCTGTTGAGCACGGAACGTTATTCTGACGTTATGTTGTCGTTGTAGGATATTCACTAAATGTATTCTTGAAAATCTGTACTAATTAGTGAAACCGCGGTAAAATACTAAATTACGGACTATTTCAGAAATGTCGAACTTGCTGATTATATAATTTCCATGTATGTGTGACTGTTATGTATATATATAATAACTACTTCTCAAACTAGAAAACCTTGACCCTCGGAGTTTGAGATATCAAGAGTCGACTGTATATATGAGATATCAAATGTCGACTGCATATGTATAGTTATTTCATAAGCTTTTTCAAACCGACGTTAAATAGACAGATTTAGCCATCCCGCCATTTCCTTGATTAAATAACGTTGATGCTATTGACGCCAACATCAGTAAAAATGTCTTCAGATGATATATATACATGTATATATGGCTGTATAGACGTAAGGTTACAAGATCCCTTTAATGTAACACCAGAGAAAACCAAATAGAACGCCAAAACCTGTCGGACGAGATCATCACGTCAGGACTATTAGAGTATACAAAATTGTCATTGCAGTAGACGTAAATATATATGGCAAAAACTATCGATATCTTTAAGCCCTTAGAATGCTGCGTAAAATTTTCAGCAGACGACATTTTTTGAATATTTTCTTATTTTCCTAGAAAATAGGATTTGACAATTTGCATGAAATATCAAAGCATATTTTCTGGAAAAAAGTAGGAGAATATCAGGCAATTTGTCGTCTGCTCAATTAATCAAGTGAATGGTAAAGGTTAATGAAATTACTTATAACGGTATAAATACATGCGACTTAGCTGAACCCTGCTGCCCTAGACGCGTCCGTTTCATATGCATATATAACTTTAGCACCCTGTAGAATAAATGTTCAGATGAAAATTGGTGGGTCGGGGGATGTGGGGGTGGGGGGGGGGGGGGGGGCGGTTCACAGAAAATAAGACATTTCATTCAAACTGTCACATTTTAAAAAGAAAATAAATATTTTTAAATGATGTCTGCTTTTATTGATATTTTATTGATAACTCTTTCCCCGCTTATGGCGACTTTTGTCGTCTGCTGATAACCTTTGCAAACAGTTTTGACCCAGATCAGGCCCGACAAAACGTCGAGCCTAATCTGGATCCAAACTGTTAGACACACTTATGGTATCCCTGAAAGATTTTTTTTTTTTTTTTTTTTTTTTTTTTTTTGAAAAAGTTAATTTAAAAAAAAATCCACAAAAGACAAAAAGCATGCAAAATTACTCAGCATGCAAAGATATCAGAAATTATTTATTAGCTTTTCAACACAAGCATAAAAAGAAAATCTTCATTTATTCCAGCAAACCCACTACTTTAAAGGCTCCATATTCCTCAAAAATAGACATTTTATTATCCAAGAAAATGTTTAATAAATAAATAGAAGGTATTAATACAATCATAAAATGTGGCACCTGATTGCCTGTAAAATTTCAGTTAGTCTGTCTTTCTTGAAATGAAATGATTTTTGTCGTATCTCTGAATTAATGTTGGCAACATTTATTCAGAGATACGATAAAAAAATCGTTTTTGATCCAGTTCAAAAACGAGAGACTAATTTAAATTTTACAGGCTGTCAAATGCCACATTTTTTTTATTGTATTTATACCGTATATCAATTTATTAAACCTTTCTTAGATTTAACAAAAAAACTGTCTATTTTTGAGAAATATGGAGCCTTTATAATAAGTGAAACCAGGGTTCGGGTCAGAAATAATGAGTTGGAACGGGATTTTTACGGCCCAGTTGACACGGCTGAGGTCATGTCGAGCCGGTCATTTAAACTACACACACATTTCCTGGGGAGGCTGTCCTCTTAGTGGGTTACCAGTTTTTTGTGCAGATACGTTTGCCAGTAACAGACAACTGTCATTCTCAAATCAGCGAAAGGAAAGACTGACCGTAGAACAGTATGATCAATCTACACGAAAATTATCTGACCGAGCTGGTACTCTAACTTGCGAATCCTTGATCTGTAGTAAGACATGCTACCGACTGTGCTATGGAGCCCAGCCTGAAAAGAAATAATTCATTTATTCAGAATTCAGGTGAATCCCCTTTCTCATCACTTATTGACACTTATATAATCAAACGATGAAAGCAGAAAGATCAGAAATTATCAAGGTAGGTACCATGCTACCCTGAAAAAAAAATTGCTAAAATTTCACCAACCTGTCTTTCCACATGAGCTCAACGTGCATGTAACTAAAGGTTTTGACCGTCTGTGTATTCCTTCGGAGAATATGCGAAATTGGAACGCTTTTTTTCTGTTCATATGTACGAATGCTACATTATGGCAGGAACCAGGTCCCTTAGACGGCTCTCTGTGCAGTGTTATCCACTCTGATGTCCGTGTTAGGAAACAAGATACGTCTCGTATCTGTACAACGATCGTTATTCCTTCCAGGTTGTCCATAGGAATATCTAGAGTAGACTCGTGAAACGACATCACCACATCATTGCCATACATGCTAATAATCTGAAATGGCGCGCCTGGAGATGGCGGTCTTTCTATAATCAAAAATGTGATCGTATTATTTAGATGATTTTGAATTTACCCTAACCCAACAAACACACAACGTCGCAACAACATCGTTACAACGTCGCTGCAACGTCACGACGTTGTTGGGACGTTGTGTGTTTGTTGGGAAGTATTTAGACACCTTGCCTCCTTGCCATACCTGTCTTGATATTTGAATAATAAAGTCTATGATGGCTGCCCTTGGAAACAAAAAATGGTTGCCCTTGGAAACACAAAAAAAAAACACCTTGTCTCCTTGCCATATTTGAATAATAAAGTCTATGATGGATGCCCTTGGAAACAAAAAAATGGTTGCCCTTGGAAACAAAAAAAAAAAACAGAGCCTCGGTTTCAGTAAGCTTCATCATATGACAGCCCTGCTTAAGCACTGACTTAAGCGGAACTCTATTTCTTAAGATTTCAGGAAGTCCATTTCCTAATCTATTGATGTGTCTTAAAGCTGCTGGATGAGTGATAAGCAGTTTAGACCCAAATCAAATGTTGTGCTGTACGGTGTCTGATCTGGGTCTACCGTGTTTGCTGCGGTCTGTCTGTGCAAAAACTTAGGGTGATAAATATTTTATTTACATTTAACAAACAGTACTGGTATGGTCAAAATACTTTACCTGATTTATGCCGAATAGACACTGGTACCTCAACTCTTTCGACAGGTCCATTTCTAACAGTAGGGTGTCTAGTTACATTTTATTGTTACCATGTTTTACAGAAATAATCTGAAAATTGGAATCGGTTTCTGTGGTTTAGAAAAACATAATTTTGTTTCAAAAATAATATTAAGTAAAATTATAAAAGATGATGAAACAGTTATAACAGAACAATAAAAAATCTTGAAAGAAACAGAACTATATTATAAAAAAAAACTGTATGAGAATCAAGATGATACTTTGGAAAATATCAGTTTAGGAGAATATATGAAAAATACAAAAATAACTAAACTTTCAGACCAAGAAGCACTTGACCTCGATGGACCATTAACCTTTAAAGACATATCAAATTCGTTATATAATATGAAACACGGCAAAAGTCCAGGAATAAGTGGTTTCTCAGCAGAATTTTTCAAAGTATTCTGGAGGCAAATAGGTATCTCAGATCATTAAATTTAGGATATAAAAATGGGGAACTTTCTGTAAGTCAACGACAGGGTATTATAACTTGTATTCCAAAAGAAAATAAACCTAAGCAAAATCTTAAAAATTGAAGACCTCTAACACTACTGGATTCTGTGTATAAGATTGCCTCTGGAGCAATAGCTAACAGATTAAAAAGTGTTCTACACAAAATAATTAACAAGGATCAAACTGGTTTTATAAAAGGAAGATATATTGGTGAAAATACCAGATTAATTTATGACATAATGAACTACACTGAACAAAACAATTTTCCAGGTTTACTATTATTAATAGATTTTGAGAAGGCCTTTGATTCACTGTCATGGTCCTTTATTAATAAAGCGATGAAATACCTGAATTTTGGTGAGTCCTTGATGCACTGGATAGAAACATTTTATAAGAACATTACGTCTGCAGTTACCCAGTGTGGACATTTGTCAGCATTTTTCAGAATTGGTCGTGGATGCCGTCAGGGAGATCCTCTCTCACCATATCTGTTAATAATATGTGCAGAGTTTCTTTCTTCTGTTATCAGACAAAATAAAAAAATTAAAGGCATTTTTTGTTCAAGATACTGAATTTAAAATATCACAGTTTGCGGATGATACTTCCATATTTCTAGATGGCTTAAACGATTCACTCAATAATACTTTATATGAATTAGAAAGATTTGATAAAATATCAGGCCTAAAGATAAATTTTGATAAAACTCAAGTAGTTTGGATCGGCTCCAAAAAATACAGTTCAGAAACAATTAAAACGAAATGGAAACTGTCATGGGGATGTCAAAGGTTTAAAATATTGGGTATGAACTTTAACTTAGACCTAGATAAAATGGAAATGGAGAACTATAAGGTAAAATTACAACAACTTGAAAATATAGTAAAACATTGGGAAAAACGGTTGCTTACACCACTTGGCAAAGTAACAATGATAAAAACATTTATGATTTCTGTCTTTAACCACTTATTTTTAATGCTTCCTAATCCAAGTCAAAATATCATTCAACAAATAAACAAAGTAATGTTCAGTTTCTTATGGAATAATAAGTCAAGTAAAATAAAAGTGTCAACAGTGCAAAAACAATACTGTGATGGTGGATTAAAAATGATAAATTTGGATGCTTTTATACAAGCTTTAAAATCCACATGGATACGAAGACTACTAATTACAAATAGCAAATGGCAGGTCTTCATAAAAATACATGTAGATATTGAAAAATTAACTAACTGTAACATGATATTTATAGAACAAACAATTGGGACCTTAAAAAACAAGTTTTGGAAAGATGTTTTGCGATCTCTGATTAATATTAATAAGAAATCAGTGGTAAGTGAGGCAGATATATTGAAAAGTCCAATATTTTATAATGATAACATAAAGATAGGAGGAACATATATCTTCTATAGAATGTGGTATAGAAAAGGTATAAAATATATTAATGATTTAATAAACGAAAATGGCCAATTTTACACTGAAACTGAGTTCTCAGCAATAACAGGGATAAAAACAAACTTTTTGCAATACAGTGGTTTGATAAAAGCAATAAAAATATATTTAAAAGACATGAATATAGAAATAACCCATAAGGAACAATTCCCTTTTATCCCATCCCACATTTCCACTCTATTACAACATCAGAAGGGAAGTAAAGCTATGTACAATATCCTAAATAAAAATGGTGACACACCTACTGGACAATGTTCTTGGAACAAAATTTTTAATATAACAAAAGAAGAGTGGAAAAGGATATACATGTTTCCATTTCATGTTACTAAATATACGGCACTTCAGTGGTATCAAGTTAGTATTAATCACAACATTTTAGTTACTAATAAATTGTTAAACCAAATGAAAATAAGAAATGATGTCCTCTGCACCCTTTGCCAGACAGGTAATGAAACAATTGTACATTTACTGTGGAATTGTTGTAAAACACAACAGTTCATTAATGACATAACCCATTGGTTAAATTCATATAACATAAATTGTAATCTTACAGAAGAGTACTTCATTTTTGGTTTGCAAAGGGAGCATGGGGTAAATAAAATATTGCATTTTATCTTTTTATATGCAAAATACTATATTTATTTAGCTAGATGTAAAAATCAACAACTGAATATCAGAGTATTTAAAATGAAACTTCAAGTTATGTACAGAGTTCATAGACAGATTGCACTATCAAATCAAGAAGAAGAAACCTTCTTGGCAGATTGTAGCCCGTATATAGCATTAATTAATGATATTTTATAAATTGACTGTATTTATAAATACAAAAAAAAAGAACTATGAAAAAGATAACAAAATAGAATATTAAAATGATAAAAGTACAAATCATTGTGCTTATACTAACTCCCTCCCCAAACCAAATACAGAGTAACGTTTTCCTGTGTATGTTTTACTCAACATGTATAAGGCTGTCGGGTTTTTTATAAAATGAAATCTGTAAATGGATACTTTCTATATATAGACCTTAGAAAATAATTTTAGAGACCTCAAGCACACCCCAGCCTCTTCGATTCATCAATGTCTACCTATGTTACAATAAAATTTACTTGGATATACACAAAACAGCATAACCTACCGTACATAGAGTGTCAAGGAATGATGTTGAGGAGAGGTCTGGGCGAAATGATTAAACTCTGAATACATCATAACATCATTTTTTTGATAAGCCATCAAAACACCAAGCTTTCAATGGATATGCATGGGATTATAGTGCAGATCCAGATTAGACTGAAAGACCTGGGTCTGAACTGTTTTCTTCTTCTTCAAGTAACTACAGTTAATTTAAACATCCAGAATCTTGGGAGTTTTTACAATGGTTTGCAGATAGTATGATAGTAGAGAAAAAGGTGTACTACCACATAATTCATAAACATAAAATAATTATTATACATATTCATGTTTTTGACATACTCCAGACTGTCAGGGTGAAAGAGAACAAGAGGGTAGTACACATATTTGAAAGATGAAAGAAAGAAAATACTGGAGAACCTCTTTTAGATATGACCCGGGTCTGAAAGGGGAACTGTAACGGGGTTAAAAAAAAAAGAATAAAAATTTACAGATTAAAAAAAAAAAAAAAAAGAAAATTGGAAGTGGGCGTGGCATCTGTGTTTATTCAGCATGACAAGGGTTAAGTTAGAAAAATCGCTCTGACTCTCCTCAGTTCAAATTAAACTCATTTTTAAGCTGTAAGGAAAGACTAAAAAGGTGAGATTTGCAAAGGTGACACAGTCTTTAAAATTTGAGACAACTATAAGTGAGGATACCCAAGGAATGCCACAATCTCGGTAAAACACAGCTCTCCCGAGGCACCAAACGAAAGAGAGATTAGGAACAAATAAAGATACCATGAAATCACAGACGCACAAAGAATAACAGTAGCAGAGGACTGGAACAGTCAGAAAAACATGAAAACATACCTATATAATTTTGATCCCCTTTAACCCCACTTTTATTATGCCCCCGCCTATTCGAAGAATAGCGGATGGGCATTAAGCATTACCCCTGTCCGTCCCGTACGTCTGTCCGTCGGTCCATCCGTACGTCCCACTTCGTGTCCGGGCCATGACTCCCAAACCGTATGGAATATATTCATGAAACTTCACAGGTGCATACATCACATTGAGACGATGTGTCATGAACAAGGAAGACAACTCTTGCATTTTTGGTTTTTGAATTATCTTCCCTTGACTTAGTTCCATATAGTAAACCGTGTCCAGGCCATAACCCAAACCGTATGGAATATATTCATGAAACTTCACAGGTGCATACATCACATTGAGACGATGTGTCATGAACAAGGAAGACAACTCTTGCATTTTTGGTTTTTGAATTATTTCCGCTTGACTTAGTTCCATATAGTTAACTGTGTCCGGGCCATAACTCCTAAACCGTATGAAATATATTCATGAAACTTTACCAGTGCCTGCATCACACTGAGACAATGTGTCATGAACAAGGAAGACAACTCTTGCATTTTTGGTTTTTGAATTATTTTCGCTTGACTAAGTTCCATACAGTTAACTGTGTCCGGGCCATAACTCCTAAACCGTATGAAATATATTCATGAAACTTTACCAGTGCATGCATCACACTGAGAAGATGTGTCATGAGCAAGGAAGAAAACTCTTGCATTTTTGGTTTTTGAATTATTTCCCCTTGACTTAGTTCCATATAGTAAACCGTGTCCGGGCCATAACTCCTAAACCGTATGGAATATATTCATGAATCTTTATGGGTGCATGCATCACATTGAGACGATGTGTTATGAACAAGGAAGACAACTCTTGCATTTTTTGTTTTTGAATTATCTTTCCTTGACTTAGTTCCATATAGTAAACCGTGTCCGGGTCATAACTCCTAAACCGTATGGAATATATTCATGAAACTTCACAGGTGCATACATCACATTGAGACGATGTGTCATGAACAAGGAAGACAACTCTGGCATTTTTTGGTTTTTGAATTATTTCCGCTTGACTTAGTTCCATATAGTTAACTGTGTCCGGGCCATAACTCCTAAACCGTACGAAATATATTCATGAAACTTTACCAGTGCCTGCATCACACTGAGACGATGTGTCATGAACAAGGAAGACAACTCTTGCATTTTTGGTTTTTGAATTATTTCCGCTTGACTTAGTTCCATACAGTTAACTGTGTCCGGGCCATAACTCCTAAACCGTATGAAATATATTCATGAAACTTTACCAGTGCATGCATCACACTGAGAAGATGTGTCATGAGCAAGGAAGAAAACTCTTGCATTTTTGGTTTTTGAATTATTTCCCCTTGACTTAGTTCCATATAGTAAACCGTGTCCGGGCCATAACTCCTAAATCATATGGAAGATAGTCATGAAACTTTATGGGTTCATGCATCACATTGAGACGATGTGTCATGAACAAGGAAGACAACTCTTGCATTTTTTGTTTTTGAATTATCTTCCCTTGACTTAGTTCCATATAGTAAACCGTGTCCGGGCCATAACTCCTAAACCGTATGGAATATATTCATGAAACTATACAGGTGCATGCATCACATTCAGACGATGTGTCGTGAACAAGGAAGACAACTCTGGCATTTTTGGTTTTTGAATTATTTCCCCTTGACTTAGTTCCATATAGTTAACCGTGTCCGGGCCATAACTCCTAACCCATATGGAATATATTCATGAAACTTTACAGGTGCATGCATCACATTGAGACGATGTGTCATGAACAAGGAAGACAACTATTGCGTTTTTCGTTTTTGAATTATCTTGCCTTGACTTAGTTCCATATAGTAAACTGTGTCGGGCCTTAATAATAACTTCATGGGTTACCTGTTACAATTACATATAAACCCTTTTTCTGAATGGCATTTAGCGGGGGCATCCGTGTCCTATGGACACTTTTTCTAGTATAGTAAAACAGGGGTTTACAGAGGTATACACTATTTTTCTTACTTTTGCTCAAAAACATAGAGACGAGGCAGTTCTAACAAGTACCCACAATCTATGTTTTGAGCAGTTATATGAAAAATACTTGAATTTTTATCTGAAAACGTTCAATTTTGGTGAAATTTTCATTATACAGACGAACTTCAATGCACCAGTTCAGGAAGCAAATAGCGATAATTTAGGAAAATCTTTTCGATTTTCTACACAATGATTGTATTTGAATGTACTCATTAGAATCGCCTCGATGAGGTGGTTCTAATGAGTACACACAACATACAATTACATGATAAAATAAACAAATCCCTAAATATTTGTTTTCTTGAGCTATTAGAAAGATTTTGTAGGGACTGAAAAAAGAGTTCGAATCATCCAGGGTAAACGAGCCATCCGGGTTCGAGCCATTGAGGTTATACTGTATTTGAATAGGCGCGGTGGAAACAATTGGGTGCTTAAACCAGTTTTATTTGCGGGAAATCTCACCATTTATTCTAATGCAGCTCCAAATTACAAATATCTGTTCTATTCGGTCCGCATAAGGTTCTCTACTTTAAAGTGATACACGTATATATGATTAAACAAAAACAAAGGGTCTATGGCGATCTGAAGCCAGAACACAAAAAAAAAATACCAGCATGATCACAATGAGCCCGAGAGCCCGACCACAGACATAGATAGCAAGGCATCGACCATCTGAAGGAGATTAAAGAGGGAGCCGTCATTTAGTCTGAGGATCGCCTCGCCGTTGTGCAAATAAAGAGGGAAGCAAAGACTTATAGAGCTATGACTAAGAAGTATACTTTATTTAGTTTACATTAAATGTGTTAACGCCATGTACTTGGACACTTCATGATCCCTGATCGCCTTACCAAATGAGCCGGCGCTCAGTATTCCCTACAATAGTGCATGCGTGCTTAGTGAAGACTTTCGTCAGCTTTGGCTCCTTGGCTACACACAGAGTGTCCAGCAACGAATCTTGTCAAATTGATATGTCTTGGCTGGTCGCACAAGTTTTATTGTAGATTTTGTCATGCGCTGACTCATACAATGTAAACCAATTCCTTTTTAGAACACAGCAGATATCGTATGAACAAAAGGAAACCAAATGACATGTTAAAACATGCATCTATAACAAAGAAAGGGAAGTAAGTGAAAGAAGTGATTCTTGAATCAGTATCAGTAATATAGAATCCAGGAATACATTCAAAACAATAAAATGATAGTAGAATACATCAAAAGTACCGTATTCTAACTAAACACCGCGCATGTTCCTATAAGCGCAAAGTCAAGCAGTTTAACAGTTTTTAGATTAAAGCCAGTGTATTTTTATTTACTCCTTTATAAATCAAATGTTGTTGGTACTCATTTGAATTGCCTCGACAAGTCGAGGCAATTCAAATGAGTACCAACAACATACGTTTTATAAAGAAAATCAGAAAGTATGGCGGAAGTATCATTATATACTCCCCTCATGAAGTTCTCTGCTGATCTTTCTTTCAAGTTACCCGTTTTTAGGAAGATATTTTACTACACGTTTTTCTAGTGATTTTTGAAAAAAAAAACAAAAAAAAAAAAAAAAAAAAAAACCTTAAGTGCACATTGGCGAATACGGTAATTACAGAATAAATGCAAACGGAATTGTTTTCACGCACACACAGGAAAGGCCTAGAATCGCTTCCAAAATAGGGGCTACTCTTAAAGGAAAGAGGGAGAAAATATTTCCCTTTAAATCAGCTTCTATGGTAAAAAAAAAATACTCTGCTAAGTGGTGCCAACTTATTATAATAAAATAAATAAGTAGAATAAATAATAAATATTGGATTTTTTAAAAACAATGAATAGAATAAAATATTTGGTGCAAAGGTAGTTACAACAAAAGGTTTTGTATTGAATGTGACAAACTTTTTCAAATTTACTTCTTCAGTGTAAAGCTACATGCCAAAATAACATAAAATATGTCGAAAGCTGTTAATTTTATTTCTTCTGTAAAATAAAAATCTAGAAAGTTGCCATTGGAAACAAAGAATGTATTACAGATAGACAATGGTAGTCTCGGTTTTATTGAGACTCTTCATTAGCAGTAACGGAGTTTGCAACAGTGCTTAAGCCCTCTAGCGTATACATGAGCAGAACTCCATTTCAAAAAATATCACAATGGGCCCTATAATCTCAAAGAAAATGAAAATCTAATCTACGCTGTAAGTCGTACTTCCGCGGTGATTATAATTAGGCGATAATTTCAAGTTACCTGGCAACTTGTAATCCTTAATCTTGAATGTCACTGAAAAAAAAGACACAAAACAACAATGATGACATCATAATTCTGACCTCTCAGAACAATTACATAGCTTAAAGTGTTCACTGCAAGGCGCGCAAAAAATGTACGTGAGAAAATGCACTTTTTGACATGTGTGGCATCCCGCATTCTGATCGGAGTCTTCGTTGTCCGCATGAAGAAACTTTACTCCATTGCTTACCCGAAATGCGCCCAAAGAAGATCCTGATCAGACTGCACGACTGCGCAGATTGACCTGAATCTTCGCTTAGCGCACATGTCTGAAGATATGTTTTCAGACGTTACGGCTCCTATTATGATAGACTTACAAGGGAACTAACTCTTAACCCATTGTAGACTGAATAGACTCTCCCATACTATATATTCGGAGAGTCCAATTTCAAGTTTAGGTACGTCTGGCTATGGTTTTTAGATATTCCAAGAGAAAATGGCTATTTGCAAACAAGGACGTCTGATCTGGGTCTCCATTTTGCCACTTACCATTTTAGGGGTCTCCAGACTTCAATAGGTTAAGTAAATTATTAACATCAATGTTTGTTAGTTGCCTAAACCCCAAAGGTATCGATTGCAGGATCTGCTTGTAAACACACACACACACACACACACACACACACACATATATATATATATATATATATATATATATATATATATATATATATATATATATATATATATATATATATATATATATATATATATATATAACAAACTAATGATGTATTATGTTAATTATGTTATCATAGCTTCTAAATATCTTGTATGCTTTGATGGTGTGATGCAAAGGGAGTTAACTTTGTCAAAGTTGCGGGCCATGACAGTTGAATGCTAACGACTTCAAGTTTCCGCATTTACAATCTCTAACCACTATTCCCTTATATAAATGCCCATGTCAAGTTTCAAGAAAATTCGCACAAAACAAAAACTTCTCAAGTAAGAGATGGGAAATGGCGCTGACGGACGGACGGACACTCGCACGTCATTACACAATAACCCGTCACTATTGTAAGGCGTGATATGAAAATCTGCTTAGCACAAGTGCAACAAGGTTGGTAAATTTCTGTGATAAACAGTGTTGTAAGAATTAAGTACTCAATTAATCGAACACCGATGGCTTGTTTATCATGGCTGATTCGAATTCGTTTTGACATTACGAAAACAAGTCTATTCAAATACACTGAAAGTTTTACTACCAAAAAAATGAAAAATTTCAGATAAAAATTCTGATATTTTTCATATTTCTGTTCAGAACATGGATTGTGGGTACTCGTTAGAACCACCTCGGCAAGGCGGTTCTAACGAGTACCCACAATCTATGTTTTTGAGCAGAAATAAGAAAAATAATGTATACCCCTGTAAACCCCAGTTTTACTATTTACAAGTGGGGTTTTAGGGGGTCAACATTATATAGGTATGTTTTCGTGATGAGTCCACAGGATTCGAGTATTTTTCCGATACTCGTCACGAAAATACACCTATATAATTTTGACCCCTCTTTAAGCCCCACTTTTATATAGTAAAACTGGGGTTACCAGGGGTATATATTATTTTTCTTATTTCTGCTCAAAAACATAGATTGTGTTTTGAGCAGAAATATGAAAAATATCAGAATTTTTATCTGAAAACTCAGTTTTTGGTGTGGAAATTTTCAGTATATTTGAATAGGTGTGTTTTCGTAATGGTTTTTAGTCCACTGGATATTCTTCACGGTTTTTTTTTTTTTTTTTTTTTTTTTTTTGCACAGTAATTCACATATATGTGTAAAAATATTGTGCGTTTTTGAGGGTTTTGTATTTTTTTTTTTTTTTTTTTTTTTTTTGTTGGTTTTTAATTATCATGCAAATACATGTTGTGTGTACATCGAGGCGACCCTGATGAGTACACACAACATACTATTATTGTATATAGAAGATCGAATAGACATCTCTAAATTAACCACATTTATCTCCTGGTCTGTTGCTATGATTAACTCTCCAATGAGTGGCTCGAACTACCCATGTCTAGAACAAATTTACATAAAAAAAAAAAAAAAAAGGTTCAATAAATTGATGTATGGCATTAATATGATCATAAAATGTGGCATCTGACAGCCTGCAAATTTTTTGCTAGTCTCTCAAAGATGTTCGTGCCATTGAAGTTCGACTGTAAGTTTTTTGTGGAGAAATAGGAAAAACTATCGATACTCTTTGATTAAAAAGGAGTTATGAGCCAGCGCACGACAAAACATCCAATAAGACTTGTGCTATCGAAGAAAGATCAGCCTGCGAATCCGCGCAGTCTGATCAGAGTCTTCGCATATCGCATGTGCCTTCTACAGCCTTCAGACTATCCAAACTGGGATTAACAAGAACCCTTACCATTCTGGGTGAATGTACAGGCTGATCTGAGTCTTTGCAGGTCAAATGGGCCATATTGTAGGTTTTATCGTGCTTTGGCTCATATGCCCAACGCCCGAAAATCATCACGAAAACATGTCTATATAATATTGACCCCCTTAAACCCCACTTTTATATAGTAAAACTGGGGTTTACAGGGGTATACATTAATTTTGTTATTTCGGCTAAAACACAGATTGTGGTACTCGTTAGAACCGCCTCGCCGAGGCGGTTCTAACGTGTAACCACAATCTATGTTTTTAGCACAAATATGAAAAATATTAGAGTTTTTTTACCTGAATTTTTTTCAGTTTTTGGAGGTAAAAATTTCTATATATACTCAAAAGGCAATTAAAAGTATACAGTTTCGAGTTTTGAATACCGGCTCGTGTTGTACTTTTTTCGTTAAAATGTTTTCATGTTCATTTTTGTCAAACGTCTGTCTCTGAAAATCACAAAGGTAATTATTTCGCAGTCATAAATTATGATTACGAGCCCTCAATTAAAAACAGCATTTTCAGTGTCATTTTACTTTTCATAAATGTCTTGCACAAATGTCTGTGACCACAACGTTATTGTATTCCAAATTCCCATCAAATTACGTCAAGCTGAATTTGAATTTCTTCCCGTCTCAAATTATTTCCCTTTGAATGAAATATAAGGAATTTAGAGAGGGTGGACGGGGGAGGGGGCGGGGATACGGAGATAAGGGGGAGGGAACGGGGTAAAGGTGCGGGGGACGGGGTAAAGGGGCGGGGGACGGGGGTAGAGGGGCGGGGGACTCGGGAAGAGGGGGCGTGGGCCGGTAGGGGAATTTTGGGGGCGGGGGTTATACCAAACACTACCAGGAATTCTCGTACTACAGGAACTGTCACACAGGTTATCGATATTCCATTTTAGATAGGCTTCGATTAATTCCCTTTGATCGGAGGTCCGTAAGCGTCGTCTTACCTGTGTAGCTGGTGTGTAATCAACCCAGTGTCACACACCTACAGTACTACTACAATTCAGATTAAATCATGTATGGATTTTCTTTAGAATCTTGGACCCAATATACACTGGACTAGGTCCGAGTTAGAATGAATGAATGAATGAATGAATGAATGAATTTCAGCAGATTATTCAGTATGATTTTCAAAAGAATATCAATAGTTTAACCTAAGAATTAATTAATAATGATAATAACAAAATATTGATTAATTGATGAAAATCAATTATTATTATTATTATTATTATTATTATTATTATTGTCATCATTATTATTATTATTTCAAATTGAATAAAAAAAAGTGTTGTATTTAGTTATAGATAATTCAATATGATTTTTAAACGAATCTCAATAGTTTAACCTAAGAAAACAAGAGTAATTAATAAATTAAAAAATGTGTTATATTTAATGAATGGTTTCAGTAAGATTTTAAAATGAAGAACAATAGTTAATCTAAGAAAACAAATGAGTTAATTAATTAAGGTTGTATTACTGATGATGGTTCGGTACAATATTTGAAAGAAAAACGATCATTTCACCTGGAGAAAACAAATGGGAAAATTTAATTACGTATAAATAATTTAAAAACAAATGAATGAATGAATAAAAAAAATTGGGATAATTTTCTCCAGTTCTCCATTAAAACATATGTTGTAGGTATTAATTTGATGCACCTCGGTGAAGCAAACATATGTAATGAGTACTCATTTGAAGAACCTTGGTGAGGCTCATCTAATGAGTACATGTACCCACAACTTATGTTTTTTATGGAGAGAAAAAAATACAATCATCAAATACATATCCTGAACAATTCCTCTGTATGTTTTATTTTCAAAACAGGATTTGACATTTCATGAGTATTGTCTCCAATGAAGACTATTTGCATGAAGTGTCAAATCCTATTTTCTGGATAAACAATAACCACTTTATCGCATGCTGAATTAGCCCAGAAAGTGATAAATGTTAAGGGATCAAATATCACCCCCACCCCTAAAAAGGAAATGGTTTGACATTTCATGCAAAGCATCTCCATTGCAAACAATTTGCATAAAATATCAAATCCTATTTTCTGGGGAAAATTCAACAAATATCACCAGTTTATTGCTGCTGAATTAGCCCAGAGAGTGGAAAAGATTAAGGGTTAAAATTTTTACCCATCCCCACCCCCACAAAAAAGAAAAGAAAAAAAAAGGTTTGACAATCCATACAAACTGTCCCTATTGGAGACAATTCGCATGACATGTCAAAGCCTACTTTCTGGGAAAAATAAAAATATCATCATCACTTTTCCCTTGATGCATGAATGTTGTTTAACAATCATTTAAACTTAAGAAAAAAAAAATAGACAAACTGTCATAAAACTTACATAAAAATTAATGTAGCATATGCTATTTCAAGTTTTATCTTATCATCTCAAGAATTGCAGGACCCCGTGACCTGTCTCAGATAAAGGGCAGTTGTGTCAGATTATGAAAAAAGGGAAATTATGTATTATGCAAACACTAAAGATCCAGATCAGTCAGCGCATCTGCACACTCTGATCAAGATTTTCACTGTTAATCAATATATTATACAGTAATCAGTGTTTCTTTAGTTACACAGTTAAAGATGGTACTTTGTTTGCCCATATTCTTAGATCATAGTCATAATGGTCCTTTTCAAATGTTGATGTTCATTTGGTGTTTTGACCACCTTGTTTTTATTGCATGAGTTATAGATCTAGCCATTATTAACTTGTCCAGTGGCCTGAGGCTTCTAGTTCCCACTGGATAATGATAATAAGAGTAGACAAATGGAACCAGAAAATAAACAACGTGCTGTTATTTAACTTGTATTTATATATGTTTGAACATTTTTTTTAATGCTAATATAAATGAAAATAAAATGTTTTGTTGATCGTTTCAAGAACTTTGAGGTGTCTTCAAGTAAAATAAGAAACAATTATGATTGAATCTTTTTTAAAAAATGGGCCTTTTGAATTATGCGATCAATGTAGACCCTGATTAGTCTGTGTGTCCGCTGAAATATATTGATCAGAGTCTAAACTGCATGTTGAATACAGCTTGCACAATCTATTAGAGAAAAATGTATGCACATGCTGATCTGGAACTACAGTGGTTGCTGCTTTTATTTGGAGAGACTCGTGTTATTTCTGTGTTGGGTAGTTAGCAAATATGAATAAAATGTCGTTTTCCTTGGATTATGACTGCTACTACTACCCTACCTTTTAGACAGAGAGGTCTGTGCCAACAGTGTAGATCCAGATCAGATGTCACATTACGCATTGTGTCTTCAGGGTCTACACTATTTTACACTTACCCAGCAATGTTTAGACAAATCAGTTGGTTCTATAATGCCTTGTTAAAAAAATAGGGCAAGTGTTGTAAAGAGTAGAATCGAATCATCTGGTATCCCAGGTTTGTTTTTGAAACAATTGCCTTTAGGCTAATGTTTGAAAAGGTGTGAACAATTTATTGAATCTGACTGAGAAAGTGGTTTATAGTATTTAACCTCAGTATTCTGATAAACACACCATAACAAAAGCAGTGACCCTGATCAGACATTACACCACAGAGTACCTTATCAAGGTCTACACTGTTTGCCACTCAAATAGCAGGTATAAGCTGTGTCAACAGGTAGCCAAACGGACTTGATCAAATTTCAGTATGATAGTAATTTCATGTGTCTAATAGGATTTATACGATAGCAATATTTTACCCCTAAATACACATGTACGATAGTATAAACTATCCATGTGGCTATTTTACAAATAAAACATTTCGAATATGACCAGCATAATAATATTTATTCTTCGGAATTGTGATGTATAACATAATAATAATAGTAGTAGTAGTAAATAATAATAATAATAATAATATCATTAGTATTATTATGTTTTAATTTCCTAGATAGAGAACCATTTTATGAAACAAAGAGGACTAGCATAGGATTATTTATTTTCAGAATTATGATATACAGCTAAAGATTACTACAATAATTATTTCTGAAAATAATATCAATTATCATTTTGTTTTAATGTATTTTTTTAAATATTATAAATTATTTATTAGATATACATATTTAAAACCGCATGTTGAATAGAGCTTGCACATTCTATCAGAGAAAAAAATGTATGCACATGCTGATCTGGAACTACAATGGTTGCACGTCATATTTAATGCTGCTTTTATTTAGAGAGAACCTCACCCTCATTCAGTTTTTTATTGTCAAATTTATTTTGTACACGCACGCACTTAGATGAAGCCATGATTATGAACAATGTACTTTAGTCCTTATTTATGTACAGGAATCTAAAATGAGCAAATCGTGTCAATTAAAGTGCTAGTGTATGCAAAAAGATCAAATGTTGGATTTGATTCTGTCTGTGCAATTAAAATTGCGCATAAGCATGTATGTCAATTATGTAAAAAGTGATTTCGTTGTTTTCTTTCGTCAAGATAAGGACATAATTGGCACTCATTAGCAGTAATTTTTATTAAGAAAACATCGCAAGAGTGGCCGCGCATTTAGGTATTTTTCTTGTATCCCGACAAAGCATTTTTGTTTTCGTTATTAAACAAACAAAAAACAAGTAATTAAGCAGTTTGTAGTTTTCTTATGATCAAAAATTATTATATCAAATTTTTATTAAAGCTTCAATAAGTTGCCGAATAAAAACATAATTCGACATAAACAAAAAATAAATAAATAAGTTTATATTATTATAAATATATATCTTTGTTTTCCTTTTTGAAGCTAAATAATCTTTATAATACTATCAATGGATACCAATTTCTTTTTTATTTTCCAATTCAATCAACCTCTTTTACAATTCATTCTATAGTATCATGTGTACACAAGACTGTGTAATCATTACACATTTTCGCTCCGCATTTTTCAAATATAGCTATATTCTGCAACGTGTGGGCCATTTTTAATAAAATAATTTATTCAATATTTTACTACCTAACTATAGATATTAAATAGATCTATCGAATGAGAGGTTATAACAAACGGAGAAATTTTAAAAAATATGACTTTTGGGCGATTGAATCAAGGCTATTTTTCATTTTTGTTGTAAAATACAAAGACTTAATAAGGAAAAACCCTTGTAGCATTCATTACAACCTGGGCCATTTTAAAATTTATTTTATTTCAACAAATTTGGTATCAAATTGAAGCAGATACATTTTTCCATCTATTGCGAGGTTATAATAATATCTTGTGTTATTGGAAATTAATGATTTTATTAGTTAAACGATGGGCTCCTATATAATTCTATACATTTCCACACTATTACCTGTCTGAGAACTAGCGACAGGCTGTGACGTCACAAAGTGGACCGATTGGTGCGGACTAGTACCTGTAGTACGAGAATTCCTGCATATGATTTGTTGTATTTTACCGATTTTACTCTATTTTTATGTACTTCGACGCAATAACTGGGTATCTGAAGTATCTAATAGACGTATTAAAGTAAATTCAGGTATATTTATAATGAATCCGACGTTGATTTCACTTCACGGACGAGGAGTGTTCCGCCAACCGTCGTTACATTGAATTTGTTTACGTCCGATTACCTCCCTTTGATTCCGAAAGTTCACAAAATAGCCGTTGTCGGTGGCAATCGACATTTTTAGAAATAATTATCCGTCTGCCGTAGACAATCATTTTATTTGCTCATTGTTGGTTAAGGACTTTTGCGTTGTCCAAAAAAAAAAACACTTCAAGATCCAACGTGAATTTTCTGATAGGTGTTCTAAATACGGAATATACATGCCCGGTGGGACGGTTGGGTGAGGCAAAGGTATCGTGTACTTGATATTGGCTTACAGTTAGGCAAGGCCTGCTTTCCTTGCAGCAGGTAAAGGTAGAGGGGGAATGTTTTATTTCTTCTGTTTCTTCACTTTCATTCGTTTTCCTTTCTCCCTGTCCCTCTCTTTCATCCCCTCTACTTTCTGGCTGCGTTGTTTGTTTGAACATTTTGTCTTTGCAGTTCTTCTGCTTGCAAGAAACTTTTTTAAAACCTGATGATCAATTAAATATCAGAGATTTCATTACATACAATTATATATATTCGGAAGGCCAGAGGCCGTCTGGTGGAAGCTCAATCTTAGTTCACTCTTCATGTCCGCAGCGAGAAATTAAACTTGTAACCAATCTTCAAGCCGTTGCGGTTTCTGTCACTTTAGATAAAGAAATTACTATTTGTTCTGTATATATACCTCCGAATTTTCATTTAGAGACCGAACATTTAGACACTTTACTCAAACAACTTCCTTCACCCTATATACTAGTTGGTGACTTCAATGGTCACAATATCCTTTGGGGATGTAAAGATAACAACCCTATATGTACCATTGCGTTCAGTGGAGCTCGTCCTGTGTAGCAATATTCAACAAATACAT
The DNA here is from genome assembly GCA_964016985.1 of Anodontia alba. Classification (NCBI taxonomy): domain Eukaryota; kingdom Metazoa; phylum Mollusca; class Bivalvia; order Lucinida; family Lucinidae; genus Anodontia; species Anodontia alba. The sequence continues at coordinate 59,538,957 of OZ024832.1, read as the reverse complement.
GTTCTCGTCTATATGTTCCATTGCTTTCAGTGGAGCTCGTCCTGTGTAGCAGTATTCAACAAATACATGTTCTCGTCTATATGTTGCATTGCTTTCAGTGGAGCTCGCCCTGTGTAGCAATATTCAACAAATACATGTTCTCGTCTATATGTTCCATTGCTTTCAGAGGAGCTCGTCCTGTGTAAGAGTATTCAACAAGTGCATGTTCTCGTCTATATGTTCCATTGCTTTCAGTGGAGCTCGTCCTGTGTAGCAGTATTCAACAAAAACAGGTTCTCGTCTATATGTTCCATTGCTTTCAGTGGAGCTCGTCCTGTGTAGCAGTATTCAACAAATACATGTTCTCGTCTATATGTTCCATTGCTTTTAGAAGAGCTCGCCCTGTGTAGCAGTATTCAACAAATACATATTCTCGTCTATGTGTACCATTGCTTTCAGTGGAGCTCGTCCTGTGTAGCAGTATTCAACAAATACATGTTCTCGTCTATATGTTCCATTGCTTTCAGAGGAGCTCGCCCTGTGTAGCAGTATTCAACAAATACATGTTCTTGTCTCTTTGTTCCATTGCTTTCAGTGGATGGAACTCGTCCTGTGTAGCAGTATTCAACAAATACATGTTCTCGTCTATATGTTCCATTGCTTTCAGTGGAGCTCGTCCTGTGTAGCGGTATTCAACAAATACATGTTCTCGTCTATATGTTCCATTGCATTCGGTGGAGCTCGTCCTGTGTAGCAGTATTCAACAAATACATGTTCTCGTCTATATGTTCCATTGCTTTGAGAGGAGCTCGCCCTGTGTAGCAGTATTCAACAAATACATGTTCCATTGCATTCAGTGGAGCTCGAAATGTGTAGCAATATTCAACAAATACATGTTCTCGTCTATATGTTCCATTGATTTCAATTGAGCTCGCCCTGTGAAACAGTATTCAACAACTACCCGTCTATATGTGTCACTGCATTCAATGGAGCTAGGCCTGTTTTGCAGTATAAAAATATCCATCTATAGGTTCCACTGCATTCAGTGGAACTTGCCCTGTGTAGCAATATTCGACAACTATCCGTCTGTGTGTTCCACTGCATTCACTGGAGCTCGATCTGTGTAACAGTATTCAATTAGTACCTGTCTTTACGTTCCACTGCATTCACTGGAGCTCGATCTAAGTAACAGTATTCAACAACTACATGCACCCGTCTATATGTTCCATTGCTTTCACTGTATAATCATTTTTGAGTCGGTGGACATCTCCAAATTCAAGGATGAGAGAGTCCACTTCAGAAACTCAGGAATGAAATAGTCAACATCTATTTGTACGGTAAAAGAGTTGGCTCTCTTACTGATTTCCGATCACTATTCTCGACTCTGCAGTACAATCAAATACAACAAACACAAACAGCAAAACAGAAGATCTGCAGAAACAAAAATGTCAAACAAACACCACAAACAAAAATCAAGCAAAGACACCTATTGAGGAGAAAAAGGAGAGGGTGGTCTGAAAAAAGCCACCATTGAGATGATAAGAAAAGATTGGAAGAAACAACAACAGAAAGAAAGACAAGCAAGAAGTCAATCATCTCCACCTACGAAAGAAACAAAATCAAAATCTAGTCAAGGAACACAAAGACCAAGCACATCAAACAGAGAACGAAAAGGTTCAAATAATGTTATTCAACAACATAACAGGTTCGGATTTTTGAGTGACAGTAGCGATGATATGGAGTTAGGAGAAGCTAGATCGCCCACGAACTAACAGAAATAGATCAAGATCATCAGAACATTCACACATCAACAATAGTAATAATAGATCAAAATCACCAATAACATATCCTTAGTTGCTAGTCTAACTAAAATCTAACAACTCTAAAATGAATTCAAATCACAAAATAATACAATGGAACTGTCGAGGTCTAAAGTCAAACTATAACGAGATCTTATTACTTTTATCTTTATTGAGTCCATCAGTTTTTTGCTTGCACGAAACTTTTTTAAAAACTGATGATCAATTAAATATCAGAGATTTCATTACATACAATTATATATATTCAGAAGGCCAGAGGCCGTCTGGTGGAAGCTCAGTCTTAGTTCACTCTTCATGTCCCCAGCGTGAAATTAAACTTGTAACCAATCTTCAAGCCGTTGCGGTTTCTGTCACTTTAGATAAAGAAATTACTATTTGTTCTGTGTATATACCTCCAAATTTTCATTTAGAGACCGAACATTTAGACACTTTACTGAAACAACTCCCTTCACCCTATATACTAGTTGGTGACTTCAATGGTCACAATATCCTTTGGGGATGTAAAAATAACAACCCTAAAGGTAATATTATTGAAGACTTTATAACCAAAAACGATCTTTGTCTTATGAATGACAAATCTCACACCTATCTCCATCCTGAAATTGGAAATTTTTCTTCTTTAGATCTTTCCCTATGTCATCCATCTCTACTGCTGGATTTCGATTGGACGGTCAGTGAAGATCAACATGGAAGTGACCACTTCCCTGTTATTATTGAAAGCGTAAATAATTCCACGAACGATCACAACGCAAAGTGGAAACTAAATAAAGCAAACTGGGAATTGTATCACTCATTATGTGAAGAAAGTCTCAAAATAGATAAGTTTAACAATTCCTTGGATTCTCTAGATGATTTTACTTCTTCTCTTCTCGATATCTCTAACAAAAGTATACCGAAAGCCTCGACAAATCCAAAGAAAAGCAAGCCATGGTATAATGATGAATGCAAAGATGCCATAAAACAGCGCAAGCAGGCATTATCAAAGTTCTGCAGATATCTAACAAAGGAGAACCTGAATAAAGTAAAGAATTTCAGAGCAAAGGCTCGTCGAACAATAAAGGCCTCCAAACGCAAATCATGGAAATCTTACGTTTCGAATTTAAATTATAAAACTCCAATTAGAAAGGTTTGGGACATGATACGAAAAATATCTGGTAAATCAAAATCACCCAGTTTCACCCACTTAAATACAAAACGTGGAACAAAGGCCACATCAAAGGAAGAGATAGCAAATACACTTGGCGAAACTTTTTTGGATAATTCCTCATCTCGGAATTATTCAGAGAAGTTTCAAAACATCAAAAAACAAGAAGAAAAGATCAAACTTAATTTCACCTCTTCAAATACTGAAGAATATAACAGCCTGTTTAACATTACAGAACTTAAAGATGCTATCGCAGTATCAAAAGATACAGCTACAGGCCCTGATGACATCCATTACCAGATGCTTAAACACCTTCCCGAAACCGCCCTTGACACACTTTTACATATTTTCAACGGTATATGGACAACAGGAGTTTTTCCAGAAAGTTGGCGTTTGGCCACAATTATACCTATTCCCAAACCAGGGAAAGATCATGCAGAACCAACAAACTACAGACCAATAGCACTAACAAGTTGCCTTTGCAAAACACTAGAGAGAATGATAAACAAACGACTTGTTTGGTACTTAGAATCTAACAATCTTATAACAAAACTTCAGTCGGGATTCCGAGCTGAACGTAGTACTAATGATAATTTAGTTAGACTAGAAACTTTTATCCGTGATGCTTTTATCAAACGAGAACATGTAGTCGCTGTATTTTTCGATTTGGAAAAAGCCTATGATACCACTTGGCGATATGGAATTTTAAAAGACCTACATAACTTTGGTATGAAAGGAAGACTACCAAACTTTATTAAAAGTTTTCTTGAAGATCGTACAATACAAGTGCGTGTAGGATCGACCCTGTCTGATCTCTATGATCAAGAACAGGGCGTTCCTGAAGGAGCAATACTTTCTACCACGTTATTCTACGTGAAATTAAACGATATTATAAACTGTCTGGATTACAAAACAGATGGTTCTTTGTACGTTGATGATTTCTGTATTTGTTTTCGCTCGAAAAATATGCGCACAATAGAAAGACATCTACAGCAATGTCAAAATAGAATTGAAGACTGGGCAACTAGAAATGGCTTTAAATTTTCCAAATCGAAAACTCAGTGCGTTCATTTCTGTCAACAACGGAAAATACACAACGATCCAGTGCTCTACATATATGGATCTCAAATACCAGTTGTTGCTGAATCAAAATTTCTTGGGGTTATATTTGATCAAAAACTCTCCTTCATACCCCATATAAAATACTTGAAAGCGAAATGTTTAAAAGCATTAAACCTTTTAAAAGTTTTATCTCACACAAGTTGGGGAGCGGACAGAACAACTCTTCTTCACCTGTATCGTTCTTTAATTCTATCAAAACTTGATTATGGGTCCATCGTATATGGATCTGCTAGAAAATCTTATCTACAGATGTTAGACACTCTACATAATCAAGGACTTCGTTTGGCATTGGGAGCTTTTCGTACATCTCCAGTATCGAGTCTTAACGTGGAAGCAGATGAGCCATCGTTATGGCTACGCAGAGAAAAATTGTCTCTTCAGTATACCATCAGACTTGCTGCTAACCCTTCTAACCCTGCTTTTGAAGTCACATTTCCACCACAATTTCAGGAATATTATGAAAGAAAACCTAACGCTATTAAATCCTTCGGCCTTCGTATAGCACCACTTTTAGAATCTACTAATATTAACATTAAAAACATTCAACCGAGAAGATCAGCCATTTTGTATCAGCTGTAATGAACCTTTTACGGTAAAACACTTTCTGATCGATTGCATTGAATTCTCTCATTTATGACGTCAATTCTTCCAAACAAATGACCTGAGATACTTATTTGAAAATGTACCAACTGATAACATACTTATGTTTTTAAAACACATCAATCTTTTTAACAAAGTATAACTGCTTTAATTTTTAAATTCGTTCTAGTTTTACATTTTATGCATTTATGACTTATCATTATAATCGTTTCATTACAGAACCATGTTAGTTCACCATTTTGACGCAAATGACCCTCATGGGTTGATGCGTCGTTAAACCTGAACTCATCATCATCATCTCTTACTGATTAATTCCAGTTTCATCAAAACTATCTTTTTTCCCTCATAAAATCAAACAACTGAATAATCTTACCGACTCTTAATCAAGCTCAGCAAATGAGGTGTCAAGTTATTTTGGCCTTTTATCAATTAAATATGTACCCTCTCTCCAAATTTGTTGTGCGAAAATGTCATTTCAGCGTGATTTATTCGGACTTGTTTCTGATTAAAATTATGATGATAATAAAGTGGCATAATCTTTCATGTTGGGCTATTCAACAAAGAAAGAACGTTTTGCAATTTAATTTGTGTCAAGATGAATTTTTATGCCAAGTTTCTGTCTTGTATTTTGCTAGTTTATATCAAACGGAATTGGAGCGTAGCTTTTGTATCACTGACATCCATTTTAAGGGATACTGATACATATTAAGGGAGGCAACTCTGTTAAAAATGTTTTGATCCGTTCGGAAAAGAGGTTTACACTGAAAAATTAATTAGCAAATTCTCTCCTTTTGGAGTAGAACACTAATTTTTCAGAAGGGACTTGATATACAGGTACGCAAAAAGTAACCCATAAACGTTGTCTTTCTTTAAACAAAAATGACAGAAAAGCTACCAAGTGTTTCATATATGTTCTCTTTAAATGGCTTCTATCGAGAATCGTAACTGGTTTGAATATCTGTAACCTGAGTTGAAGGCGAGTCGTCCACCCCTTCATGTAGGAGATATTTGCGCATTATACCACATTTACACTAAATAGGGAGACATATACGCCTGAAGAAAATATAGTACACCAGAGCAAAACTACTTAAAGGAGCAGTTTGATCAGGGTCTACATTGTCTGTCATTCAGACAGTAATAAGTCAACCTACCATTACCTCACATGAGTGTGTTTATAATCTTTTAACCCCCGCGGTTCCATTTTTTTTACTGTACGAGAATGTATATACAGTGATCTAATGGGAGGTTTTCTCAATTCTGAATAAACGATAAACCAGTTCTGAATAAATGATTAACCAATTCTGAATAAATGGTTAACGAATTCTGAATAAATGATTAACCAATTCTGAATAAATGATAAGCCAATTCTGACAAATGATAAACCATTTCTGAATAAATGATAAGCCAATTCTGATAAATGATTAACCAGTTCTAAGTCTGAATAAATGATAAGCCAATTCTTAATTAATGGTAAACCAATTCTGAATAAATGGTTGACCAATTCTGAATAAATGATTAACCAATTCTGAATGATAAGCCAATTCTCATAAATGATAAACCATTTCTGAATAAATGATAAGCCAATTCTGACAAATGATTAACCAGTTTTGAATAAATGATAAACCAATTCTGAATAAATGGCAGACCCATTCTTAATAAGTAATGTCAGTTCTTAATGAATAATAAACCATTCATTCGCGCAGACTAACCAGGACTTTCCGCGGACTGATTTGGGCATTGGCTGTCCATGTACATGAGAAGGGCCCTTGTTGCATGCTGTGACCATACCGACATTCTGAATAAATGATAAAACAATTCTCAATAAATGACAACCAATTCTGAGTTCCGTGATTGTGGCCTTCCCGGGTAGTTCCATATTTAAATGAATCAAGGAACTTGCCCCATAGATATCCCATATGATAATTACCCTTTTCCGCAAGATGCTTCCTGCAAACAACAAATAACCCCAGTCTTACCCAGTAAGCATTCTTCATAAATCTATAGCGGGCCGTTATCGGCCCGTCAGGATAGCTGACGGGCCGATAACGGCCCGCTGTAGATTTATGAAGAATGCTAGCTGGATAGTCATTGACTATTTCAAAAGTGAGAAAGGCCAATCCTAGGTTGCAAGAAAATAAGAGCCGTTTTAGCCCACATTTGTTTAATTAATACTTGCAATAGATCGCTTTCACCATAGTTGTTTCTAACTCATTGCATATCTCTGATCACACTACCTGCTGAACTTGATCAACTGATAGCTGAAATAACCCTTTTATAACTTTGTACACAATACTCTGCGCGCGAGGAAGAGATATGGACACAAGAGAACTAACTCAAACATGAATATGTGCAAGCGACTATCTGGTGGTCGACCCTAACCAGAAACGAGGCATTAACTGATTTTAGTGAGCTTCAGTAAGTTTGTTGCAGAGAATGATAGACAATACGTTAACACCCCTGTGTGAAAAGTATCCGAGCGGGCACTTGACGTTTTATAATGTCATATCTGAACGTTGCGTGTCCACTTGGATATTTCTTTCCCAGATTCCACAGCTGTAGATGGGGCATTTTTTATTTAAACGTATCGATCTCTTTTATATCACTCTGGTTACATATACGATATAGGTACTCATTAGAGATTAGGCCACAGGCCTAGTAAACACATTGAATGACATTTTAAGAATTGCAAAATTCTGAAAACCCACCTAGAGATATCTGCATCCCGGTTGTGTGGTGCGGTGGAGGTAGGGAGAAGGTTGGGATCTGCATACCCCTGTATTTATTACATATTATATGGGTATATATAGGTATACATATTTTTTGTTGACATGCTAAAGCGTCTAATGAAAAGACTCTTCAACATTGAGTACAGGGGACACGGGGATAGATAGACAACCGGATGTTTAAACCTTGCCCCTAGCTCGTACACAGGTTCAGAATTTGTCTACACTGTTTGATAGGGCTTGAAAGGGCTTTGTTAATATCTTCCATTAAGCTACCACTTAAATTCAGATTAACCTTCAATATAAAGTTCTTGAAAAATTAAGTATCATGTGCCTTGTTACACTTGTAGAGCAGAGACTAACAGAAGTTTTCCAATACATATTAAAAGTGTTGCCAAAGAGCAGTCAAACATTGCGAAGAACACAATCTCATTTGATTAGGATTTGTTGCAGGTGGTGTTAAGTGAGCTGGGGTCAATCATCTCATCACGAAAACATGCATTAATAATGTTGACACTGTTAAACCCAAGCTTTATATAGTAAAATTGGGGTTTACATGGGTATACAATGTTTTTCGTATTTCTGCTCAAAAACATAGATTGCGGGTACTCGTTAGCAAAATATCAGAAGTTTTATCTCAAAAGTTTTATTTTTTGGTGGTAAAATTTTCAGTATGTTTGAAAAGGCTTGTTTTCGTAATGTGATGTGAAACGACTAAAAGTATAGATGAAGATACCCAGAAAATGCCACGATCAAAAAGTACAGCCTTTACGAGGCACCAAGAGAAGACGGAATGTTGTAATTCAGAAAGGGAATGCGTTTAGAGAAAACATTGTAAATGCAATCCATAAGGATGAAACAGTAGCGGCAAGTTTGCATCCTGATACGAGAGAAAAGAAATACTCAGAAAGACAAATTGAGGTAGTAGCAACTTCTCTGTCCAGTTGCACTGAAAAAGAAATGCCACTGAACCAAAAGTATTCCCAGATGACTGGAAAAAGTACAAGACGTCTAATAGATACACCAAATGTTTGGCTAATGATACTGTGAAAAGATAAAAAAAAAAGAAACTTTTAGAATAGACAAGTACTAGGCAAATACTTTAAGTCTTATAATCCTGCTAAAATCAGATTTAAGGGTCTTCCGAAAGTTGTTGTGCGTGAAAGATTGTTGGCAAAACTGACTTTTCGTTAGAATTCAAAAAGAGTGCGCAACAAAAAGAACGGTTACAACATGGATATTCTGTGGAAAAATGTATGTGTAGAAGTTAACCAGATCAGGATTGTAGTTAACCAGATCATATTTGTTAACCTTTTCTTCCCTCTTTAACTGCACGATGGTGGGTCGGTCCTAAGACTGAATGACAGCTCCCTCCTCAAACGGTTTCAGATGGTCGGCGGCTTTGTCTGTGGTCGGGCTTATCGTGGTCTTTTTGTGGTTTTCATGTGTTCTGGATTCAGATTGCCTCTTCGCCCTTTGTTTTTTTTTTTTTTTTTTTTGTTTTGTTTTGTTTTTAATTGCAGTGATTTATTATTATATGTGTTTCAAGGCGGTTCCTCTGTTGTAGTTGTTCTTTGTTTGCGCATCTGTTGTTTAAAATGTGGTGTTTGCTTTGTCTTTATTTGTTCTCATCTCTCCTTCTTCTGGTGCCTCGGAGGGCTTTGCTTCATGATTTTGGCGTTTCCTGGGAATCTCCACTGATATTTAGGAAGGATTCAGTAACATGCCTTTAGTGTAGTTACATGTTGCTTAACATTTTTGTCTGATTAACATATACATGCACAGTTAATAAGACAAAATGAAACTAATATGTACTTAATTGTTAATGACTTTGATTATGCTTAAGCAACCTCTGAAAGTAGCTGGACAATCTATTGATATGGTCGTTTGATTTGAAAGTAGCTATACAATCTATTGACATGGTAGTTTGGTTTCAATATGACATTCTAAGAGGGTAGTCAGACAGAGTGACTTCATCGCTTATAGAGTCAAAGTTTAGTTTGATGTATGCATGTTTAAGAGAAACACGTAGACTATAATGTTGTAACCATTTCTGTTGGTTAAAATTACTTTATTTCAAGGCATACAATGATTATACACAAATGACGTGCACAGACGTTGACTATTCTTCAAGTAAATGTCCGTTTATACCATTTGAGCCAGCGCGCGACGAAACCTACAATAAGACTTGTGCGACCAGCAAAGACTCAGATCAGCCTGCGCATCCGCGCGGTCTGATCAGTGTCTTTGCTGATCGCACAAGTCGTATATCTCCAGGCTATCCAAAGAGAGATAAATGAGAACCTTAGCCAAACTGAGTAGGTGTACAGGTTGATCTGAGTCTTTGCTGGTCTCACAAGTCTTATTGTAAGTTTTGTCGTGCGCTAGCTCATTTGTATTCTGAAATGCATTGCTGTATGTAATTCAAAGTAGTCTATATGTCTCTTTAGCTATTATATCTGTTAATTGAAATTGGGCTTCCATTTGAAGTGTAGTTTGCTTCACTGACATGTTATTTTGTTTTGATAAAATTTAACTGTAAGACGCATCTGTAACTCTGCGTCTTGTATAATTTTGAAATGTGTTTGCTTCCCTTCAAAGCAACTTATATCTCATGTTTGACCAGTTCCAAGCTAGCTTTCTACATAAATCTACAGCGGGCCGCTATCGGCCCGTCAGGGTAGCTGACGGGCCAAAAGCGGCCCGCTATAGATTGATGTAGAATGCTTACTGGGTTACTAGTACGAGTATGATTTTAATTTAATGTGTGGTTTTATAAACTTTTAGTGCTTTAGAATGAAACATCCAATCAGTGTACATTTGGTGAATAAATGAAATGGTTTGGTTGTAGGGTTTAAAGATAATGTTTCCAAAATTATAGTTCAACATGAATAATAATAAAAATATTGAGTTTTACGAGCAAATGTAAATATGACAGGATGATTAATTGTAAATAATGAAAGTCAGGTCTGATGATAAAACAGCATTTCTGAGACTCCAGATGAGCTAATTATGAAGAAAATGGAACCAGAATAGTGAATTAACATGAATATCTTCCATTATAGCAGGTATTTATGACACAGAAACTGGAAACAAAGTGAGTCATTTAAATGTTCTTTGCTCTTTGTTTAGTCTTAACTTCAATCTAAAACCTAAACTTGATCTAAATAGGCTTTATAAAAACTTGAAAGTGCACAATAGTCCACTAGGGGCATAATTACGGTACAGTTTTAGATCTTTTAGCTCTAGGTACGCGCAATATTTCATAATGCGTGCATATAGAATAGGGACAGAATGAGAACATGTGTGAAAATGTAAACACTTTCTGACGTCTTGTTTCATGTTTTGAGCCATTTAGGTAGTCAGTTTCGTGCTTTTAGTAATAAATGTCCGCTCAACAACAAAAAAATTTCAGATGAATTGCGAAGGTTTATTGTGCCACATTATAATATACAGGTAATTGTTTTTGCAAAGGCTGCGCAAATCGCCTTTTTGCCGCCCGATTTTGCATTGTCCTTCATAAGTCTTTTATAATGTTGTTTTAAGAGAATCGATACACATTTAGAAAGGTAAAACCATTTGCTCCCTGAGCAAATTCTTTCCTGTTAGAGTACACCCTTTTCAGCTGGAACTTGATGTGCAGAAAAGCAAGCATAAAATCACAACTGTTTTTATCCCTTGTACAGAATAGCAGTAAATCTATCAGGCCCCTAAGTTTTAAAACTCTTTTCATGCTCAACTGAACTGAGCATGAAATTTTCTTGCTAATTAATCTCAAATTTCCTAGAGTAGCATTTTTTCTTGCTAAACACAGCTGAGCATGAAAATTACTCAGCTAATAAATAAGAAAGTGCCAAATATTGTTGGTATTTTATATTTATTAGCAAAGAAACTTTCATGCTCAGGTCAGTAGAGCATAAAAAAGAGTTTTATAACCTCGGGAACAGGTGTATCCAGTCCCCTTAAATGTGTTATAAGAACTGTTGCTAATACGTGTATCACTGTACCATATTGTCCCTAAATATTGGGAAAACTTAACTCATTACCGTACTTGTCTAAAACCTTTGAACAAAACTGTAAGTGAAGATACAATGGAAATGCCACAATCACAGAGCACAGCATTCCAAAGGCATTTTACTTTCTGTTGCTGGGTCTAAATGTCGCTGGATGAGTGGCATACAGTGTATTATCATATACAGTCGACTCTCGTTATCTCGAAGTCCAAGGGACTCTCTGAAATACTTCGAGATATTCGTATCTCGACATATCAGATTTGCAGAATTGAGGAAAAAAAGATAAATCAAACAACCACATTTCACCAGTGAATATGTAATTTGATTCCTGAAAATAGAGATATACTGAAAACATTGTGGAAAAGAGGAGAAATTGCTCCTTAGGCGCAATTTCGCATCTTTTCCACATTATTTTGTTACCTGTTGTCATAGTTTCATGTTAAAACAGGGACCAGATTTTCACTTCGAGATAAGCAGTAATTCGAAATAAGCGAGTTAGTGATGACGAGAGTCGACTGTATTTACTAAAGAAATATGTTCTTTTTACATATGCGATACAGACACAAGTTTCGTGCTAGTATCATGGTTGTAGAGCTAAAACATTTATCAGGCTAAGAATAGCTAAAACCCGTATCATTTCCCTTGGGAGAAAAAGCCATATGACCCGCATTCTCTTCAAGGAGAAAAAGCCGTATCACCACATTCGGAGCATACGGAAATACGGCTTTTCTGTTCCATTCTAAAACACGTGCAGCTAGTCATCCGCCATCTTGTATCGTATTTCGTAGACAATCTCGTCAGGTCGGACAGCTTCCCAGCGTGAAATGGGCGAAAGAACAAGATAGATAAATAGATAATGATATGACAATTATCAGTTTTCATATCATACCCAATATAAACCCTCAACCCATATCGTCCCTTCGTCTTGATATTGGGTATGATATGATAGCTGACATATAATAATCCCTATATCCCTGATCATACGCTGCGGTTTGGATCTACACTGATTGCTCTGGCCTTTCTTCTCGAATATTTAGAGTAAATACGGAAAGTTTGTGTGCCTTTTGTAGCTCAAAATATATGCTGTATCACAGGATGCATAGCAATGAGAAGTTACTTCGCTTAAAATGAAAGATATGAGTGTTTAACAGACAGCAATTTTTACCGTGCGTTGCCATCGACGACTACACTCGTCGACGGCAGCGAACGGTAAAAAACGACTGAAGTCGTCTTTGGCAGCAAAAGGCATAAAGACAGAAAGAAAACAATACACTAGTCTGAAATATTGCGTTTTATGTATTGTAAGTTACATAAATGAACATCACTTCATTTAAACAAAGATAATGAGGCCCTTCCAGTGATTTTTGACAGCAGGTAAACAAGGTAATTTATTTAATGGGAACAAGGGAACAAAAGTCTAAAATTGAAGGGAACAAGGGAACAAAGGCAAATTTGAGGAAAAGAGAACAGGAAATAAAGATTTTGATTTTGTCGAACAAGGGAAAATGCCCATTTATTTCAGGGAACAAGGAAATAGGTACCCCGCTGGGAGGGCCTCGATAATCTTAATAAACATACATTTGCTTTCGCGACAAATATTTAATCAAACATATCTATCAACAACGACATATCTAACATGTAGGAATTTGTAACCTTTTTTTTCATATGTAATATGTTAGCGTTTATCCTTTTTGTTGTGTACATTTTTAACGTTTGCATATCTAATATGTTAGCATTTTTAAAATAATATGTACAACGCGCTAGAAACTTTTAAGCTCTATATGATAAATATTTCATTCACTTACATTCTAGTGCTTATAACCAGTTACAAACTCCATATGATATAAGTTTCATTCCGTTACATCCTAGTCCTTATAACCAGTTATAAACTCTACATCGAACTTCAATGGCTCGAACATCATTGGGACCATGGGAATTTGTTCAAGATATGGAATTTTAGAGCCACTGAGGATTAATCGATGAGGCGATTCTAATGAGTACACACAATATACAAATTCATGATAAAATGAGACAATTTCCTGAAATATTTGTTCTCTTAAGGTATTGGAAGTATTTCGTAGGGACTCAAAACACCAGTTCGAATTAGTTATGATAAACGAGCCATCGGTGTTTGAGCTGTTGAGGTTCGACTGTGCATGCCAGCGTTGTACACTAAAATCTAGCCCTATAATCCTCGATCTAGCTGATTTGTAATGATCTATTAGCCATTTCATGCCTGCAGACGGAGATACTTTTTTCAAACAGAAGCTCCAGATATGACGGCAAATAATGAGCCGTTGTAGCGTGAGATTTGTCAGACCATGAGATCTTTCAGACCGGAAGTCTGAAACCGGAAATACCTGACGGAACTCACGCTGCGTGTATGAGATCTTTCAGATCATGAGAAATGTCAGAACGTCTTACGAAATTATTCAAAATACCAAGGTTTACAAATTAAAGAAAGATTTAAGCTAATCGTTTTTCAGTGAAAAAAATATGTTACTAAAAATAAAATCCTAATAACCCCAACAGTCTAATATACACATAAATTAAATACAAACAGAGCTCGTTTTCGGCATATCTGTTATAAAACTGAATTTTAAATTCATAATTCTACACCGTGAAAAATAAATCATATAAATAAAAAAAAAGAAAAAAAAAAAAAAAAAGAAATCTGTCATCTCTGTTCGTATATAGCATTCATGTCTTACTGTATCCTAGATAAACAGGCAGGTAAGAGTTGACAACTGGTATATCCACAGGGCTGTACTAAAATACAAATCATGAGTACATCAATCTATTCTATTTATGATAAAATATTGTTGATGAATCGATCAATTTTATCGATGCAGCAGTAGTTCTATACATGTGAAAATAAAGCTGATGATGATGAAAACATGAAATAAGTGTGACAATGCAAAGCAACAAAAGCTGTTTACCGAGGGTATTTGGGATTACCGAAATCCAATGTTTACCGGAATCTACCGGAATCGAATATTAATTACCGAAATCCAACTATATTTTCAAGTTTATCATGATTTGTGTAAATTTAGACATATATAATGTTAAATAATATATAAACAGATAATATGGCCAAGTTTGGAAGAATTTTTTGGAATAATAACGATTTTATTAACGTTTTTTTACAATTTCGGAATCTACCGAAATCCAATATTAATTACCGAAATCCAAGTATATTATCAAGTTTACCATGATTTGTGTAAATGTAGACATATACACTGTTAAATAATATATAAACATACATTATGTCCAAATTTGGAAAAAGGTTTTGGAATAATAACGATTTTATTAACGTTTTATAATTTTCATAGGTGGAGTTACTTCCCTTCGTAGCTTTGCTCTGTGACGAGTAGTAGTGACGAGCATATAGAAATACGGGGAAACACTGCGAAACATTACTTTTAGCCTGGGCAGATAACGAAAGAGGGAAAACAGAAAAAATATAGCAAGACATGTTTTATACTTGCACTGTTTTATTCCACAGTTAAGTAATCAATTCAATGTAATAAAAGCGCTCTCTCTCTTTCTCTCTCTCTCTCTCTCTCTCTCTCTCTCTCTCTCTCTTTCTCTCTCTCTCTCTCTCTCTCTCTCTCTCTCTCTCTCTCTCTCAACAGCATAAAAATATATAAAAACACAATGTATATTCAAATATCAACTTATTAAACTAAACAATTTGAAGAATCAACCATATATCTGCCATTCCATACGAAAACGTGTCCTCAGACATATGTGGACAGCGAAGGTCCATATGGCAAACTGCGCGGATGCACAGCCTGATCAAGGTCTTTACTGTCTGCTAACAGACTCATTGGATACTGCAAAATGTATGAATCGAGATCAAAGGCCCGGATGAGACTGCATGCAGGGCAACTGGAAGATGTCCCAGCGGGCACACAACGTGGATGCGACATTCCTGAGACGTCGTTTGCCCGTTGGGGTGAATCCGTACATTTTGCGCATGTTCAAAGACACTTTTTTAGCTTGACGCCCGTGTCATAAATTTAACAATGCCATATGAAATAGAATAATAGTAAACATATTTTAAAGCAGTGGACTCAACTCCAGAAATAAAATAATTAATGCAACTTTTAATGTATAAAAAAGCGAATGTCAATATAGAGAATTCTGAAATTGTAAACTTGATAGATTTTTAAAATATTTAAAATATATGTTAACCAAATTAGAAAATGGCACAAAAGTAAATTGATATCTGCAAACACATTATATAATTATATACAATAGCTGAAATATATTAACCCATTTATAAAAGGACATAAGCAAATACTGTAGTTCCAGATCAAATGCCACGGAGCGCGGCGTCTGATCTAGGATTACACTATTTGAGTTCACCAGGCTTCAATAACTATCTACCAGACATAGCTATATAACGCACAGAATCTGTAACAACCTCCCTAACCGGGATCGGCCGAACGCCGCGTAAGGTTGCTACTGGTCAATGCGTTATATGCGCACAAAAAAGTGTAGACCCGGATCAAACCCTTTCAGGGAAAAATAAGAAATAACAAATTGTCGTCTGTTGAATTAGCCATGGGTAAGCTAAAACAATTCTATTTGGTTTGTGTGGGAGAGTTTTTAGTTTGTATGCAATTCAATGCCAAAATAAAACAAAAAAACAAAAATAAAAAAAATAAATAAATAAATAAAAACAGACCCTGATCAGACGCTGTATTCTGTGTCATCTGCTGAATAATCCCAGAAAGTGGTAAAGTTTAAGTTTAGACAAATCCATTTAAATGAAGTATTTGTGTGAGAATTTTTACAATCGTTAGGCTACCGATTTGCATGCAGTTAAATGCAAAACAAAACCAATATTATGCTTTATATCTTGACATTTCATGCTTCTGTCTCCAGTGGAGACAATTTGCAGGAAAAATCAAAGCTTTATTAATCGGAAAAATATGAAAAATGTTTCGGTGTGTTCCCCCGTACTTCCATGTACCCGTCACAGAGCTAAGCTACGAAGGGAAGTAACTCCACCTATGAAAATTATATAAACGTTAATAAAATCGTTATTATTCCAAAAACTTCTTCCAAATTTGGACATATTATCTGTTTATATATTATTTAATAGTGTATATGTCTACATTTACACAAATCATGGTAAATTTGATAATATTGTGGATTTCGGTAATTAATATTGGATTTCGGTAGATTCCGAAATTGTAAAAAACGTTAAAAAATCGTTATTATTCCAAAATATTCTTCTAAACTTGGCCATATTGTTTGATTATATATTATTTAACAGTGTATATGTCTAAATTTACACAAATCATGGTAAACTTGACAATATAGTTGGATTTCGGTAATTAATATTGGATTCCGGTAGATTCCGGTAAAGATTGGATTTCGGTATTCCCAAATACCGGTTTACCGATAAATGATATGTGCACTGATAATTTTTATCAGCTTATATATCTATAATGATGTACCAATACATATAGCAGTAGACCAGTAACATGTCAGTGCATCAACATAACATCCTTACACCGATAAAACTATTCGTATATTGATAAAGATGCATTGGTGCATTATAATAATTGTAGATGGATATTATAATTTGAAAGTCCTGGCAAATGTTCATCATTTAATAGACTTGTCACCAGTAATAATACTGAATCTAAGTATATATTTTATCGGTACACTGATTTTGTAAATCAAAATGACAATTTTTAATTAATTGATGCATAGATTAATCAATTTGTAATTTGTTATTTTACTTTTCCCTTTTACAGTTTCGACTTAAGCATGTTGTCGGTCCATCTGTAAAATATTGCTAAAATTTATCCATGCAGTATAAATTAATTTTATCCATGCGGTATAAATTATATCGGTTTCATTGATTTGGTAAATCAAAATGACAATTTTTAATTAATTGATGCATAGATTAATCAATTTGTAATTTATTATTTTACTTTTCCTTTTTACAGTTTCGACTTAAGCAAGTTGTCGGTCCATCTGTAAAATATTGCTAAAATTTCTCCATGCAGTATAAATTAATTTTATCCATGCGGTATAAATTATATCGGTTTTATTGATTCGGTAACTCAAAATGACAATTTTAATGAATCGATTTATCGATTATAATTGTTTTACTCTTCACTTTTGGCTATTTCCTCTTAAGCAAGGTGTCGGCCAACCTGTAAAAAATATTGGAACATCGCTAAAACATATTCATGAAGTTTAAATGTTTTCAGTTCATTGATTTGGCAACTCAAAATGACAAATTTGATGTCATTCATTGCAATGTGATCTATTTGTAATTATTTTACTTTTCACTTTTGGGTGTTTGACTTAAGCAAGTTGTCGGTCCACCGGTAAAAAATATTTCATTGCTACATGTAAATATATTCATGCAGTATAAATTTTATCGTGCACACAAAATGAGAATTTGGATTGATCGATGTATTGCCTAATCGATTTGTAATTATTTTACTTTTAACTTTTGCATATTTGACTTAAGCAAGTTGTCGGTCCACTTGTAAAAAATATATGAATTTCAAAATATAGTCATGCAGTATAAATTTTATCGGTGTACTCAAAATGACACTTTGGATGAATCGATGCATTGCCTAATCGATTTGTAATTATTTCACTTTTCACTTTTGGATATTTGAATTAAGCAAGTTGTCAGTCCACCTGTAAAAAAATATTTGAATTGCTAAATATATTCATGCAGTATAAATTTTATCGGTGTACTCAAAATGACAATTTGGATGAATCCATGCATTGCCTAATCGATTCGTAATTATTTTACTTATCGCTTTCGGATATTCGACTTCCGCAAGTTCTTGGAGCAAGTTCTCGATTAAATGATTTGCCGTGTAATTATTTCACTTTTCGCTTCTGGATAATGGACTTAAAGCAAGTTGTCAATTCACCTGTAAAAACTATTAGAACAGGGTAGAATTTATTCATGTAGTATATTTTTTTCGGTTCATAGATGTGGTAACTCAAAATGACAATTTTGATTAATCGATGCATCAACTGATCAGTTTATAATTAGTTAAATGTTTTACTTTTGGATTTTTGACTTAAGCAAATTGTCAGTCCATGTATAAAAATAATAGACTGTCTATAAAATTTATCCTTGCACTATAATATTATATGGCAAGCCGTTTTACTCTTTATTACGCAAAATAGATATCTTATATATTATATCAGATATCTTATATAGGATATAAGATATCTAATATAGGATATAAGATATCGCATATACTAATATAGATATTTTATATACTATATTAAATATCTTACATCCTATATCAGATATCTGATATAATATATGAGATATCTTATTTAATTCTGCATATAAGATATCTAATTTCCCATATAAGATATCTTATTTGTTATATAAGATGTCTTATTTATTAATATAGATATCTAATATACTAAATAAGGTATCTTATATACTAAATGAGATATCTTATTTGATTGAATATATGAGATATCTTCTTTAGTAAATAAGATATCTTATATCCTATATGAGAAATCTTATAAAGCCTATCAGATATCTTATATGGCATATTAGATATCTTATTTGTCAATTCAGAGATATCTTATATAGCATTAATTGACATATAAGATATCTATTTTATATAAGATATCTAATACAGGATATGATATCTGAATTAGTATATCAGATATCTTACATCTTATAAAAGATGTCTGATATATCATATTAGATATCTTATTTAATTCCACATATAAGATATCTTATTTACCATATAAGATACCTTATTTGTTAAATATCTAATATATTAATATATATATCTGATATACTAAATAAGATATCTGATATACTAAATCAGATATCTTATTTAATTGAATAATATCTTCTTTAGTAAATAAGATATCTTATATCCTATATAAGATATCTTATATAGCATATCAGATATCTTATACAGCATACAAGATATCTTAATTGACATATAAGATATCTTATTTATATAAGATATCTGATATGATATATCAGATATCTTATATATTATATAAGATATCTGATAAATTAAATCAGATATCTGATTTATAGAATAGATAGTAAAACGGCTTGCCATAACTTTATACATTCACAGGTATCAATGGTTTCGAATGATCTGCAGACGAATACATACGTTTCGGTGCAGTTATATTATATTAAGTGCTTGATAAAAATATCGGTTCATCGCAACTAATCCATCCACCAATAATATTTAAATCTAAATGATACACCAATAATATTTATCAGTGTGTGTGTGTGTGTGTGTGTGTGTGTGTGTGTGTGTGTGTGTGTGTGTGTGTGTGTGTGTAATATGTAACCCTGTTTTCTGTAAAGTACGTATTTGACTGGACGTGTATAGCGCTATTAAATTTATTCTAGTCTATTCACACCTAGATCTGTGCAGTCGAAGGATACAGAATTTGCGTATTTTGTTATTATTATTATGACACAAGTACTAGCTTTTTAAAACGTTTGCATGCTTTATTTGGATAAGCGAAATATTCTGTGGTCCTCTCAGGGGTTTAGGGAGGGGGGAACAGGGGAATATGGTCATTTATTTCAGGGGAACAAAGGAACCAAAGCCTAAAACTGATGAGAGCAGGGGATCAAAGGCAATTTGGGGGAACAAGGAACATAACAAATCAAGATTTTGATTTTTTGGGAACAAGGGAAAATGTCGATTTTTTTCCAGGGAAACAAGGGTACCCCCTCAAACCCCCCCACCCCACGCCCCCGCTGAGAGAGCTTCTATTATCCTTCCAGGAAAAGATCAGGAATCTTCTTGACATTGTACAGCTGACCTATTAAGAGGATGGAACAGATGCAATCTTCAAGAAAAAAAACAGTTAAATAGTAAAAGTCCTCTATGTACAGTAAAAAACAAAACAAAACAGGAAGAATGGCTGTTTATGGGGAGATGAAGACGGCTGCATCAGTGGCTTGGACGACAAAGATGTGATCTCCTTGAGACCGTCAATGGTCTGTGTTGAATTTATTTATAGAAGCCACCTACAAATATTGCCCTCAGTATTTTATATTCTGCACTGTCAGCATTAACTTTGTTGCAAACTCTCCATCATCCTGATCAAACAAATGTCCCTAGGCAATATATCTATCATCAAATACTGCCTAAGCCCTCTTGGGTATTTCTTTTGCCAGACCTTCCTTGGTGGAAGTCAGTACTAAATTTGCAATGTGGATAAAGTGCCTTGCTCAAAGACACAACACTTGGTGCTCAGTGGAGCTGAACTGCTAACTCACAATCTTGACTTAGAGGCTTTACCATTCCACCCAGCACCCTACAAAGTGCGGTTAGTAGCAAAAATGATAAGCAGTATCTCAGTTTCAGTAAATGTACATCCAAACATTAAAGCAGCACATGAAAGAATTTGGAGGAAAGAGTATAACCTGGTCTGTTCTTTACTTTATCGATAATATGCATTTTGTAGGACTGAGAGCCGTGAGATTTGTCAGAACGTCTTCCTTTGTTACAATAATAATGTTTGGCGCTTCATTTATACTTTGATCTACATTCAGGATAATTGGGAGCCGTGCTATTTCTCAGCAGGCCTCTGATGACCAAAATAATCGGCTGTAGTTAGTTAGCTTGTTGATTATGTGCATTTGGTATGACTGAGAGCCTTAAGATGTGTCAGAATGCCTTCCCTTGTTACAATAATAATATCTTGCGATTCATTCATACTACAATCTGCATTTAGGTTGATTGGAAGCCGTGAGATTTGCCAGCAGGCCTCCGTTGACCAAACTAATCGGAGGTAGTTCTTTACATTATCATTAACACGCATTTGGTAGGCCTGTGAGCCGTAAGATTTGTCAGAACGCCTTCCTTTGTTACAATAATAATGTCTTTCGCTTCATTCAGACTACGATCTGCATTTAGGTTTATTGGAAGACGTGAGTTTTGTCAGCAGGCCTCCGTTGAAAAAAAAAAAAAAAAAAAAAAAAAAAAACGGCTGCAGTTCTTTAATTTAATTTATCGATAATATGCATTTGGTAGGACTGAGAGCCGTAAGATTGGTCAGAACGCCTTCCTTGTTTACAATAATGTGTTGCGAGCCATTGATACAACATTTCGGTTGTTTGGAAACCGTGAGATTTGTCAGAAGGCTTCTGTTGATCAAAATCAGCGGCTGTGGGTCTTTAGTTTATCGCTGATATGCATCTGGTAGCCGTGAGATTTGTCAGAACGCCCTCGTTTGTTTGTTACAATAATATCGTGCGCCATATGCATACTATGATCTTCGTTTAAGTTGATTGGAAACCGTGAGATTTGTCAGCAGGCCTCCGTTGACCAAAATAACCGGCTGTAGTTCTTTACTTTATCGACCATATTCAGTTCGTAGGACTGAGAGACGCGAGATTTGTCAGAACGCCTTCCTTTGTTACAATAATAATGTCTTGCGCTTCATTCATACTACAATCTGCATTTATGTTGATTGGAAGCCGTGAGATTTGTCAGCAGGCCTCTGCTGACCATAATGATCGACTGTTGTTTTTTTTTAATTTATCGATGATATGCATCTGTTAGGACTAAGAGCCGTGAGATTGGTCAGAACGCCTTCCTTTGTTAAAATAATAATATCTTGCGCGCCATGTAAACAACGTTCTGCATTTCGGTCGACTGGAAACCGTGAGATTTGTCAGAGGGCCTCTGTTGATCAAAATCAGCGGCTGTGGGTCTTTAGTTTATCGCTGGTATGCATCTGGTAGGACTTAGAGCCGTGAGATTTGTCAGAACGCCTTCCTTGTTTACAATAATAATGCCTTGCGCTTCATCCGTACTAGGATCTGCAATTAGGTCGACTGGAAACCGTGAGATTTGTCAGCAAGCCTCCGTTGACCAACCGACTGTAGTTCTTTAATTTATCAGTGATATGCATTTGGTAGGACTGAGAGCCATGAGATTTATCAGAATGCCTTTTTATACACTAAAAATGTCTTGCGCGCCATTTATACAAAGTTCTGCGTTTCAGTCGATTGGAAACTGTGAGATTTGTCAGCAAGCCTCCGTTGATCAAAATAATCGGCTGCAGATCTTTAGTTTATCATTGATATGCAATTGGTAGTACTGAAAGCCCTAAGATTTGTCAGAATGCACCCGTTTGTTACAATAATAATGCCGTGCGCTATATATACTATGACCTTCAGTTAAGTTGATTGGAAGCCGTGAGATTTGTCAGCAGGCCTACGTTGACCAAAGTAACCGGCTGTAGTTCTTTACTTTATCGACGATATGCAGTTCGAAGGACTGAGAGACGTGAGATATGTAAGAACGCCTTCCTTTGTTTATATATTAATGTCTTGCGCGCCATACATATTACGATCTGCATTTAGGTTGATTAGAAGCCGTGAGATTTTTTAAATAAAAATAATCGGGTGTAGCTCTTTAATTTATCGATGATATGCATTTGATTGGACTGAGAGCGATAAGTTTAGTCAGAGCGCCGTGAGATTGGTCAGAAGGCCTTCCTTGTTTACACTAATAATGTCTTTCGCGCCATGTATACAAAATTCTGCATTTCGGTCGATTGGAAACCGTGAGATTTGTCAGCAAGCCTCCGTTGACCAAGATAACCGGCTGTAGTTCTTTAATTTATCGATAATTGCATTTGGTAGGACTGAGAGCCATGAGATTTATCAGAACGTCTTCCTTTTATACACTTAAAATGTCTTGCGCGCCATTTATACAACGTTCTGCATTTCGGTCGATTGGAAACTGTGAGATTTGTCAGCAAGCCTCCACTGACCAAAATAATCGGCTGTAGGTCTTTAGTTTATCATTGATATGCAATTGGTAGTACTGAGAGCCGTAAGATTTATATGAAACAGTCCACACAATCATGCTATATCAATTAAGAGCAAGGCAGGTGAGCCCCTTAATTGTTTATTGAACGGTAAGTTGAAGATTGTATAGGCTAAAAAGTGCAGCTACTATATACACAATATCATATATCAGAACTCTGGGTGAGGCTTTCTTCTATCAAATATTGTTCTACCAAAACATGGTGTAGTACTTACTAAGAATGTCATTGTAAAACTTTAACTGTCAGAAACCCTGACTATAGCCCTGCTGCAGCACTATTAGGAGAAATACCCATAGTGTTGAAGTATTTGGAACTCATGCTTACCAGATAACATCACTGTAGGACATGGTAACATGGCAACATAAAACCTATTAAGGGATTTAACTGAATGAGTTATGCGCCCTTGGCTCTGATTCTGGTTTATATGATACATCAATCCACTGTGCATGTGTATATCAGGTTTCAACTTTGTTACCCTTACAGTTCTTGAGAAAAGTGTAACAAAAATGTTTCATTAATGGCAAATTGTAAATTGTAAAGAATATACCTTCAAAAGTTAAATGCCCTTGGCCCAGATTCTGGTACACAAGATACAACTGACCATGCCTGTATCAAGTTTCAACTTATAGCTTTAATAGGGCCCAAGAAATCTGCAATGATTTTTTTTTTCATTTATGGCAAATTATAAAACCTATCAAGGGATTTAACTTGGCCATAATTCTGGTATATTCTGGTATACACAATACATCAGCCCATATCAATGTGTGTACTTGGTTTCAACTTTGTAACCTTTTTTTGAAAAAAGTGTGACAAAACTATTCATGAATGGCAAATTGATTTTTTTTTTTTTTTTTTGATTTGGGTTTTACGGCCCTTTCAAGAATATTTCACTTATATCGAGCCGATCGTTCATCAAAGGTGGGCGAAAACTGGAGAACCCGGAGAAAAAACACCTGACCATCCGTAAGCAGAACTTGGCTTTCCCACATATGACCCGAGCGAGGCTCGAACCACAGCGGTGAGAAACCTAATGGATTAAGAGTCAACTCTCTTATCCAATAGGCTACGGGGGCCTGTAAATGGCAAATTGTAAAGCCTGTCAAGGTATGTAACTCTAAGAGTTATAGGCCCTTGGTGCTGATTCTGATATACACTATACATCAGCCATTTGTCCATGTGTGTACCAAGTTTCAATGTTACAGCTTTCATAGTTCCTGAGAAATCTGTTAAGAAAAATTTTCATTAATGGTAAATTGTAGAACCTATCATGTAACTCCTAGAGTTATTGGCCTTTGCCCTGGATTCCTGTACACACCATACATCAACCCAATGGGTATGTGTGTACCAAGCTACAAGTTTGTAACCTTACAGTTCTTGAGAAAAGTGCCACAAAAATTTATCTGATGAGGATGAACAGAATGATGTACAGAAGAAAGGAATTAGGTAAAGAATGACAGAAGGAAGGAATGACTGAATGACAAGACAAATCCAGTAAAGCCCCGTTGTCTGAAAGTGGGGCTATAATAACATAGTTTTTGTTATTTGCCTTTTGTCTAGATTGATTGTTTTGGGGCTTAACAACACCTCAACCCTTGTGGGTCATTTTATGTCTTTTCCCAGAGAAAGGAAGAAAACAGATAGAAGAGATATTAGAGGAGAAAAAAGAGAGGGACAAGGAAGAAAAAGGAACAGGAATGAAAGTGAAGAAGCAGAAGAATAGAAACATTCCCCCTCTGCCCTTACCTGCTACAAGGATAGCAGGCCTTGCCCAACTGTAAGCCAATATCAGTTGGACACCCCAGTGATGTAAGATACACGACACCTTCACACCTCCTGACCACTCCCACCTTTTGTCTTGAACTATATATATCCAATTACTAGAGAAATTACTTGTTTGGGTAATTACCTTGAGCAAATGGGGACCACATCCCTCAGAAACAGCTATATTTGCTCATGGTAGTTATCAAGACAATGCGCTGTTGGCTTTAAACAGAATTCCAAATAAATAAGGCTTGCCATGTGACTTGACTGCTAGGTAGATATTTCACATGAAATGTTGGTAGACATTTCATATGAAATGTTGGTAGACATTTCACATAAAATGTTGGTAGACATTTCAGATGAAATGTCAGCTTTATTTTATCTGAAAAAACAGAAATGAATGTTGTATGCTGCAATTCTACTTGGTGCTTTAAGAATTAAGCATTGTAACTGGACATTTCAGCATTACCCCTTAAAGCAGGAGATAAAATACTCATTGTGACAAGACTTTATATGGAGAGCTGGCATTCTGAAATGGGATACTGTAACAATGACAGACAGTAATAGTGTTTCTATTATCCCCCTTGATAGGTAAAGTGCAAGGTAGACCAATTCTAACTGGGCCCTTCCAATTAGAATCCTCTGTTTTCATCATAGGTCATCTATGGGAGCTTTATGTTGCCATGGCAACTGATCCAAGATCACCATAATTTCAGCTATCTTTAAATCCCCCTACCCTAGCAACCTTCTTACCTAATAAGGGACAAATCGCTTCAATAATTTTGGAGTCCTAATAAGTACTACAACATGTTTTGGTGGACCTTGTTGTTTACAGAGAGTACTCATGGGAATTAACTGGCTATTATCTCCCATTGTCTTTTTATTTTATATACAATATCTTCACTTAACCCTTAAATTGCCAATCAAAACAACTGTCATCTGCTTTGTCATCTGCTTGTGATTTTTAAAGTCTGTTTTGTAAACAGTGAGGACCCAGATCAGACAGCTCCTAGCCTGATCAGGGTCTGCACCATTTGCCTGTATGCAAAAATTGGTTTGAAAAGTTTGCAAGAGTGTTCAACAGACAGAGGTCATTTTCAGATGCAGGTTTTCTTGGCATTTTAAGAGTTAAATGCATATTAATCCGTTTGGTGATAGACGCACCCTTCCTCTACTGAAATAACATGGGGAGTGTTGTGTTGACCCTGATAATCCCACAAACTTTCAACAATAGGATAAAGAGTCCTTCTCAATGTTTCTGGCAGTATATTGGATTCCTGAGCAATGGTATGCACGTGATCCAACTTCCATTTCTTCATTTACTATTACTCTAGTGCATGTGTATTTGTGAGCCCAATGTTTGTCAAAGCACTACTGAAATCATTACCTGAAAGAAAAAAAAATGATTATAATATCTAATATAAAATTGTTTTGGTTTGTTTGTGTTGAAGTTTTACGGCCCAGTCAACCCAATAGGCTCATATCAAGCACAGTCAGTTTACCTTACAACACTTTTGCTGGGCAGACTTAGTGCCCTTATTGGTTAGATTTTGAAGATGGTGACTGTGACAGCCATCTTGGATTCTCAACCAGAACAACTTTAGCCAGTTTTGATCTACAAGTTATCTCAATACTTCCAACCAAGTTTAGAGTCATTTAGCATAATATTTTCAGTTCAGGAGAATTTCAGTATAGATTTTCAAGCTGGCAGCCATACTGGATTTCCAATTTGAATGATTTCATTTTTTTTCCTGGGCCATACAGTGAAGATGTCATAGCAAAACATGATAAATGACACTTATTACCATGTACAAAAAGATGAAAACTTTCTTTTATTACTCTTTTCATAACGATACATGTAATTCATTTGCAGATCTTAAAAGTGTTATAAAATCTGTTTTCAGCAAAAGTCCAGTTGTCTCTGAAAAAGTTTTCTACTTAATTTTTTTTTATTTGGTCAGAATTTTTGTGGGGGCAGGTGGAATTAGAATCTAATAATTAATTTTCTCTGGCCTAATTGAAAAAAATTGAAATTTTGACAAAAATATTTTTTTCACATCATACTTCTTCCTGCACTCAATACGCCTGTAATGAGTCTGTTGTTTCAAAAAATATTTCGAGACAAGCTGATTTCACCATGCATGCACCATACAGTCATGCCAAAGCTAAATTTCCAGAAGAACAAAGGGAATTGACCATAACCTATTTTGCTCTACAGCAACATCACATCAGTATCAACATTTACGCAAAATATGAAAATATCATATTCTATCTAATTACCACACTGTGCACTTAGGTTTTTAAAAATTACTGGGAAAACTTGTGATACAATACATGTATGTATGTACCTACTAAGTGTATATCATCAAAGGACTTATTTGATGATGTTTATGTGATTTTTTTTTTCTTATTTTCTTTATAAAGCCTATGTTGTGGGTACTAAGTTGAATTGCATCATCATGTCCATGCAATTCAAATTGGTGCCCACAACATTTGCATTAAAAAAGAAACTGACAAAAAATACACTGGCTGTAAGTAATCTGAAGACTACGGAATAGCTTGACTGTGCTTATAGGGGTATCTGTGGTAATAAGGTTGAATACGGTTTTCCTCAAACTATTAGGCAAGATTAGAAGCAGAAACCAAAAGGCCTTTTCAAGAATTACAAAGGGAATTTTAAATAACAGTAAAAGAATTAACCCCTAGGCCCTTAATTTTATCTGACAGCAACATCTTATCAATATCAACATTTATGCAAAATATGAAAAGATTCCTTAAACTACTTAGTAAGACGAGAAGCAGATCCTAAAACAGACAGACATACGGACAGGCAACGTAACAACAGTAAAAAAAAAAAAAAACCCTTGAAAAACTGGGGAAAAAAAAACAAAAAAAAAACTAAAAATGTAATGACCTCTCTTCTGCTAAATTTAACACTAGGTGTAGTGTTTTACAGTTTAGGTATGTGCAGAGCTCTAGATAAGAGGGCTATACATTAATTAATACAATTTTTTTTTTATTATTCCTCCATGAAAACATGTACATGTCATGTATGTACTCCTCAGAAGCACACTGGATAGTGTTCTAGCACACTGTTTATTGTTCAAGGAAGTACTCTAACTTGAACATGTTTTTTTTTTTTTAACCAAACAATATTAGTATTTTTTTTTTTGTCTGTTATGAAAACAAATCTGTTCAGGCTCTCCTGAAAATAAAGGATTTTTTATAAAAGTTATTTTTTGGTTAACATGGTTAAATATAGGGTTTTCAGGCAAATTCTAAACAAAGTTAAGAGCTAAAGCAGGTTACATTCTTCATCTTGTTTCCAGTTTCTGTGCCATAAAATATCTACAATGATGGACAATCTCCGTGTGAATTCACAATTGAGTTACAAACTACATTCTCAATAATTTAGTTGACCTAAGACTGACTCCTTTGTCATAGTTAAAACTTTTATACCCCAGGCATACAAAGTATGTTTGGGGGGTATATAGTCTTTGTTATTCTGCCCGTCCATTAGCTCATATGTCTGTGCTCCCATCCATATTTGCCCAAAAATAAACTAGATTTTCTAGGTAAAGTACTGTTTCTTATATTTTTTTTTTTTTTTTTGAAGCAAATTAATTTTTTAAAGGTTTTAAAAGATCCCCTAGAGGGCCTGCTGGGCAGTCAAACTAAAAAACTAATGAGAAGCCATTACGAAAACAAGCCAATTCAAATACATTGAAAATTTTGCCACCAAAAACTGAAAGTTTTCAGATAAAAATTCTGATATTTTTCATATTTCTGTTCAAAGTATAGATTGAGGGTACTAGTTAGAACTGCCTCAGTGAGGTGGTTCTAATGAGTACCTACATCTGTTTTTGCGTAGAAATAAGAAATAATAATGTATACCCCTGTAAACTCCACTTTTACTGTATAAAAATGGGGTTTACAGGGGTATACATTATATAGGTCAAGATTATATAGGTATGTTTTCGTGAAGATTCTTTTGACATGTTTGATGAAGAAATAATTTATAATAAAAACGGATCTGAATAGATATTTTATCATATTTAATCTGGAGCCACAAAGGCCTTAAAATGCCAGTTTTTATTTGGTTGTGCTGACAAAGAGTTAGGGTATATGTGACATCCAACACAGAAAAGGGCCCTTTATACCATGCATTATCTGACAAAAAATTATCTAGAGCTAAAATTAAGTCTATTAGGATTATTTTACAAAAGTTTTGGGCTAACATTTAAATATTTTTACCAAATACATGTATGTAACAAATATGGGCATATATTTTAATCATCTGACTAACTGACTTTCTCCCTTTTCAAGAGAGTTTTTCTTTTAAAGGTCAATCTATCTTAGCCACTGTAAATTTTCCCAAGAATGAGCAACACCAAGCACAGAGAACATTTTTTTTTTTTTTTTTTTTTTTTTTTTGTAGCAAATAGTTGACAAACGGGGTGACAGGTGGGGGTGGGACTGTAATCTGCCAGATGCCAAAGTATTTGTCAGAATTTAGGAGACTTACTAGAATAAAAACTTGAAAACAGAAAAATTAAAGGTGTGAAATGAAAGTTAGGAATTCGTTTTAGAAAGCAGACCCATTTTGTGCTCTTGTTTTTTTTTTATGAAGAAAGCTTGCATGAAACACAAACTATATGGAGTCTTATCAACATATTCTTTGTCAATATCTTCTGCAATATCTGTGACTGGGTCTTTGCTGTCTGGTATATTTAGGGACCGGCCTTCTCTCACAATGTGTAACATATCAGTCTGCACAAGAAGTAGAACAGAAGTTAATCAGAAGAGCATTTGGATGTGACTTATACAATAATTCACCTACTGCTTTGCTTTCTCTGCAGATTACTGGATGCTAACAGTTTACTGGTAACCCTTTTCCTTCACTCATATGTTTAAATTTAGCATGCCCTTTGATCAGCCTGCACAGCCTGAAAATTACAAAAGAAGCCTATATTATAATTTAAATTATATACATGCAGACAGCCTGTACATGTTCATCACAAAAAAATATATCTTTGGGTGTAACTGTGTAGACTGATCAGGATCTGTACTGGTCACTCATAAATCACTGAATAATGAACGCCCGTGTATGGAATATATCAATGGACAGCTATAATCTACAAGGGAATAGGGCTGGATCAGCTGGATAAATAAATCCAGATATATTATGCACGCTACTTTTGCTTTTATTCCCTTAACAGTTTTGTTGTAGAATAAGTGAACCAATGAATAGGGCAAAACAATATGTGCAAGAAATCATAAGGGTTCTTGGCTGTATCTTGGCCATAGGATGTGGCGTATAAAACAATTACCCACCTGGACAATTACCCACTGGACAATGATCCACCCATACATTTAACCACCCCTCTTAACCTAAATGCGGACAATTACCCACCCAAAAATATTTTTCATTAACTGTCCTTAAATGTTTACAAGTGATCTATAAATCTCTCAGGTTGGGGGGGGGGGAGGGGTGGGGGGGGGTGTGTGTGTAACTTGGGGATAAATGTGGTATGGGTGTGCGAGCCAGTATTTCGAAACCTACCCCATTCATGTACCTGCCCTTTTAAAAAATTGCCCCCTTCATATACTTGATCATCTGAAATGCTGACCTATTCATATACTGCCCTTTGATTTTTATACCCATTTATTGCTGGTAGTTAGACAAATATAGCAGTCAATTCATTGAATACCAAGAGAAATAGCAGTCTTGACAAATCTCTGAGTGAAAAAAATATATGCATTTACCGGAATGTCAGAAAAGTGGAGCCTTTCACATACGAATCATAAAAAATCAGGTCAGTCATATACTTTTTGTTGAAAAAAGGGGCTAATCATATACCTGGCAGCGCTGAAAAAAGGGGGCAATTTGGCACGCATATCCGTACTATGCCATATATAGGAACCCACCCCAACCCACGGGCTGTAAATTGTCGTCTTACAATATTTTTCATTCATTTAATCCTGTTTTATTGGTAAAAAATGATTTTGTGTCAATCTGAGAGTCTTAGCTGAAAATGACTTTGAAAGGACAAAATGAAAGATTTCTTTTTTTTTTTTTTAAATGGCTGTTTTTTTCTTTTAAGGTAAGTTTTCTTCCATGTATATTTTTTCATAAATCCATAGCTACAGATAAGAGGGCTATCCACATAATATTTTTTCTTCTTTCTCCACAAAAAAATATGTTGTGGGTACTCATTAGAAGCCCCTCACGGAGGCACTTCTAATGAGTACCCACAACATATGTTTTCGTGGAGAAATAAGAAAGATATCAGCATTTTTTGGAAGAAAAAAGCGCTCTATCTGTTGCTATGATAAATCGCAATAAAAAGGTATCCATCATCCATTACAGCATGCAAATGACATTTGACTCATGGCAGCAGACATATATTAATCACATTATTAGTAAATGGTCATAAGTTATCACATGAAAAAAAAAAAGATACTAAATTCTATAAAGTAATTTAATAGAATTTTCTTATTGGGGATTTTTAAGATATACATGTATTATAATGAAAGAGGTATTATTATCATTTGGACTTCAACAATTAACATATACAAAATCAGAAAAGAACCTTATAAGTTTTTACTGCACATATTTAAAAGTACAGGATGTAATCTTCAGCTCTCCTACATGTTGCCCAGTATCACGCATTCTGTTCAGGGCTTTGTGCCACCTTACATCTAATAAATGGATATGTTGAATACCATATGTGCTCTAAGTATTGGACGGACAGTCCTGAGCTAACAATACAGATCTAGATCAGACACCACCTTACAGCTAATAAATGGATAGTGTAGAATACTGTTTAACACAAATGTATTTGACAGTCCTGAGCTAACAGTGTAGACCCAGATCAGATGCCACCTTACATCAAATTAATGGACACTGAACAATAGTCTTTATACTCAAAGTATTGGCCAGACAATCCTGAGCATACCATGTTGATCCAGATCAAACAACATCTTACATAGATAAATGGTTAATGTACAGAATACCGTTTTTACTAGGAGCACTGTACAGACAGTCCTGAGCTAACAGAGTAGACCTAGATCAGATGTCACCTTACATTTAATAAATGGGTACTGCAGAATACCATTTATACTCTAAGTTTTAGACAGACAGTCCTAAGCTAACAGTACCCAGATCAGCTGTCACCTTACACTTAATAAATGGATACTGTAGAATACTGCATACACCAGACAGTCCCGAGCTAACAGTGTAGACCCAGATCAGACACCACCTTCATCTAATAACTGGATACTGTAGAATACCATTTATACTCTAAGTTTTGGACAGACAGTCCTCAGTTTAACAGTGTAGATCCAGATCAGATGTCACATTACACCCATTCATGCCATAAGCTGTGGATTAAAATCTGTGAGATAAGGCAAAATACTAAGGGAGATTTGACAAAATTCTGTGAGATTTTCTTAAACATCACTTTGGTGTTCCCATAATATAGTCTTAAGTCTTCTTTTTTCATGTGAGAAGCTTGTGAAAACCACAACAGTGTGTGATTTATGTTTATTTCTTCATAAAATCTGTTGTAAAATGGTCTGAAAATTCTGTGAGATTAGAATTTTTTATGGGAATTGCTTTCCAGATGGGCCAAATTCTGTGAGATTTTATCTCACAGTGTGAGATATGGCATGTATGCACACATACGCACCTAATAAATGGATACTGTAGAATACTGTATACACAGGACGGTCCTGAGCTAACAGTGTAGATCCAGATCAGACTCCATCTTACAGCTAAAAACTGGATACTGTACAAAACTGTTTTTATTCAATTAAATGTACATTTTTATATTGTGAATTTAATGTAGTGGCTGGTATTTTATGGCACAGAAACTGGAAACAAGATGAAGAATGTAACCTTTTTTTGCTCTTAATTTTGTTTAAAATTTGCCTGAAAACTCTATATTTAACCATGTTAACCAAAAAAATAACTTTTATAAAAAATCCTTTATTTTTAGGAGAGCCTGAACTGATTTGTTTTCATATCAGACAAAAAAAAATACTAATATTGTTTGGTTAAAAAAAAACAACAACAACAAAAAAAAAAACATGTTCAAGTTAGAGTACTTCCTTGAACACTAAACAGTGTGCTAGAGCTTCTGAGGAGTACATACATGACGTACATGTTTTCATGGAGGAATAATAAAAAAGAATTGTATTAATGTATAGCCCTCTTATCTAGAGCTCTGCACATACCTAAACTGTAAAACACTACACCTAGTGTTAAATTTAGCAGAAGAGAGTTCATTACATTTTTAGTTGTTTTTTTGTTTGTTTTTTTGTTTTGTTTTTTTTTCCAGTTTTTCAAGGATTTTTTTTTTATTTATATCAATACTGTGTCCTGTTCACATTTAGCGATTCATCATATTATTGTAAAAAAAAAAAAAAAAAAAAAAATTCATCATATTATTGTAAAAAAAAAAAAAAAAAAAAAGGTAAAAACAACAACAAAAATCTATTTCCAGTGCTACTGCCATTGGTACATGCATCCTGAAAACAGGCTTATTTAATTTTGACCCCCTTAAACCCCACTTTTATACAGTAAAACTGGGGTTTATATGGGTATAAATTATTTCTATTATTTCTGCTCAAAAACATAGATTGTGGATACTCAGTAGAACCACCTTATTGAGACAGTGCTAACAAGTACCCACAATCTATATTTTGAGCAGAAATATGAAATATATCAGAATTTTTTATCTGAAAATTTTCACTTTTTGGTGGTGAAATTTTCAGTATATTTGAATAGACATGATTTCGTAATGTATAAACATTTGATGTACCGAGATAGCTTTCCTGGCATATATGAAAGGTTTCTGAAGTTTATTTTTTGTTTGTTGTTGTTTTAATTTTTATTTTATTTTTAAATTAGTCAGTTTATTGAATGTTATACTAACAAAGAATTTATAAGATTATAAGATGACATTTTCTTCTTTCTTTTTTTTTAGTAGATACAAGGCTTATTTTACTCAGGTTACCATTTCTGTGACAAAAAAAACAACAACATGATTTAATATATATGTGTGTTTGAGTGTGTGTGTTTTTTTTTTTTTTTTTGGCTAGATTAATGAAATCTCTTTCACAGGATTAATACTTTAAATGCTAGGTACTCATTCAAAGACTGACAACTGGTGATTTAGGAAATCGAAACAATAAATTCCTAGATAAAGGATAGCTTAAAACAAACAAACAAACAAAAAAAAAAAAAAAAAATCAGGGCTATGATTAGCCACATGTGTCCACCCAATTTTCCCTTGGAGTGTCACAATGTGCCATAAAACTCACAATTCTGCCTGTCCTACCAGCATGATAATAATTAGGTGTGATTTACATATATGTCCAGAAAGTATTACTCTTTTCCCAGAAGTGCATTTTCGTTACCCTAAGGTAACACAGGTAACAAGGGTAACAGTTGTATTTAAAGGCCATCTATTCCGAGGGTAATCCTGCGTCCCTCCCACTCCCCTCCTCTCTTTGCGAAAATCTTGACAGGCGCATTTAAATAAGTATATCCAAAAAATGAGGCCCGGAAAAGGCATGCAATCAGCGCAATATACATTGTAGTTGAAAAGGCCATGAAACCGCATGCTTGGTAATTTTTCAGCAGATGAAATAAATATTGAAACATTTTTTTTCTTTTTTATTTTTCTTAGAAAACAGGATTTGACATGGAAACAATTTGCACGAACTGTCAAGTAATAATGGATGTCCAGGAACAGAGACAATTACAGACCATAGCCTACCAATGACACCAAAAGGAAGAGCAAACAAACCGAGAATGACAGACAACACACAAGCAAAGAAAAGCAAAGCAACCTTGCTTATAAAACTTTTTTTTTTCATGCTGAGCATGAAATTTTCTCTGCTAATAAATAGGAAGTTGGCATTTTCATATTTATTAGTAGAGAAATTTTCACACCCAGTAATGTTCAGCAAGAAAGAATTGGCAATTGATGGTAATTTGAGACTTAATAGCATGAAAAATTTCATGCTCAGCTGAGTTGAGCATGAAAAGTTTTATAACCTCGGGGCCAGCTCTCGCTTCCCCTACAAGATGATCACAGTGCTAGACAGGATCCATGAAACACAACAATAAGACAACAAACAGGAGACAAAAACCGCAGCAAGCGGCCACAAGGCCGCACAAAGAAGAACCATTATGAAAACATGTCTATTCAAATATATTGAAAATTTTACAACCAAAAATGGAAAATTTTCAAATAAAAAATTCTGACATTTACATATTTCTGCTCAAAACATGGATTGTGGGTATGCGTTCGAACGGCCTCGACGAGCAAAATAAGAAAAATAATGTATACCCTTGTAAACTCAAGTTTTAAAAAGTGGATCACAGTGGGATTTAAGCGGGGTCAAATTTATATATGCGTGTTTTCGTGATGCACCACCATAGAATCATAGGCAGACATTAAAAAAGACCTCATAGGTTTTATGGTAAACTCAATGGCAACCGGCTATCAGTGCATTTACCGTTATTTTTTTACGGGCACCTGTAGAACTTTTACAGGAGCTATCTCGTACAATGGGGTATGGCTGGTAGGCTTCACGGATACGGTGCGGTACTTCACACCCCTACTCTGCTAAACGTTACGTATCTTGCCCTAGTATGCACTGCCTAGCAAGGTGATTCCTATCAATAATCTACGGGCGCACGTAAAAATTTACAGTAAATGCGCTGGTAACCAGTTACCAATTATTTTACCGTAAAATCTAGGGGATTTTTACAGTGGGGTATATAGTAAACCTCTCG
Organism: Anodontia alba; assembly: GCA_964016985.1. Taxonomy (NCBI): domain Eukaryota; kingdom Metazoa; phylum Mollusca; class Bivalvia; order Lucinida; family Lucinidae; genus Anodontia; species Anodontia alba. Next base: position 59,503,141 of record OZ024832.1, on the reverse strand, counting down.
ATTATGGTGGTTGGGGTTGGGGGTGGAGCCGGATGGGAGCTAAATTGATTTTACTGGTACCAAAGCGTCACCCTAGGTTCAAATATTGTAACATTACGAAAACATGTCAACATAATTTTGACACCCTTAAACCCCACTTTCATATAGTAAAACAGGGGTTTACAAGGGTATACATTATTTTTTTTGTTTCTGCTCAAAACATAGATTGTGCCGCCTTGGCGAGGCAGTTCTAACGAGTACCCACAATCTATGTTTGAAAAATATATGAAAAATATCAGAGTTTATTTATCTGAAAATGTTCAGTTTTTGGAGGCCAAATTTTCTATATATTTGGATAGGCATGCTTTCGTAATGAAAAATACAAAATACAAATTGATTTACAAAACCAGTTTTCTGTGAAAAAATAGAAAAAAAAAATCACCACTTTGTCGTCTGCTGAAATAGCCCAGATAGTGATAAAGGTAATGAGCATGCAATGAGCATCTCATGTTTCTCTATAATATATAAATAGAACCAGGATAAGCAGGGTATACAGTGTATTTTTCGCAATTTGTTTCTAAGCCTAATGCAATTTTAATTCATTTAGAAAACATTCCTGTTCAAATACACTGTATTTAAAAAAAAAAAAAAAAAAAAAAAAAAAAAAACAGATAAAAAGCTTGTCTGATAGTTTTCATACATTTGCTCAAAATAGATTGTGGGCACTCGTTAGAACCGCCTCAGTGGGGCGATTGTAACGAGTACCCACGATCTATGTTTTCAGCAGAAATATATTAATTGAATTGCATGTGCTTGTACATGTGATAACCATTTTATTTCTTCACTTATACCATTTTTACGGAAAGGAAAAGTCAAGAACTGGAATGGTAATTTTATGTAGGTGTTAACATAACGCTTACGGAAAGATTCTGTGTCATATATTCTGTGACCTCAACACCCTCCAAGAATGGGAACTCGACTGGAATATGGAGTTTAATCCAGGTAAGTGTCAGGTCATTCGAGTAACAAGAATATGGAGTTTAATCCAGGTAAGTGTCAGGTCATTCGAGTAACAAGAGCAAGAACGCCTATCCCAACCCAGTATACCCTATATGGCCAAACAATTGAGGTTATGCTTGCTGCCAGGTACCTGGGTGTGAACATTGCTAGTGACCTGTCCTGGAAGCCCCATATAGCAAGAATTACAAACAGTGCCAACAAATCCCTTGGGTTCTTACGAAGGAACCTTAAGGCCAAAAGCCCCGAACTTAGGGAGATAGCTTATAAGGCTATTGTTCGCCCCCAGCTGGAATATGCTGCACCAGTCTGTGACCCTCATATCCAGGAAGATATCCAGAGGATCGAGATGGTCCAGAGACGGGCGGCTCGATGGGTCTTGAGTGATTACTCTCCCTACTCTAGTGTTTCAGACATGCTGGGAAGACTGGTCTGGCGCCCTCTCAAACAACGGCGTGCTGACTCACGACTGGTCCTCCTCTACAAGATAGTCCATGGTCTTGTTGCTATCCCACTCCCTACATACGTCATCCCCTTCAATCGTTACTCTCGGACAACCTACTCATTAGCATTCAGGAAACTATATGCAAGAACTGATTATTACAAATACTCATTCTTCCCATTGGCAGTGATACAGTGGAACAATCTTTCGGCCAGCACGGCGACCCTGACGAATCTTGACAGCTTCAAATTGGCTGTCAGTCAGGAGTACCACCACAGACCATAAATCTAAACACTGTTTTTATCCTCACTTTTTCTTGTTTCTACTGTATAATACACTAACACTATACACTTTTATTCTGTTCTCACTGTCCGCTTTGTTTTTAACTCTTTACTTTTATCGCATGTTGCGGGGAGTCTGACACGTAATACTCAATTGAGGGTGTTGTAGTATATATATATATATATATATATATATATATATATATATATATATATATATATATATATATATATATATATATATATATATATATATATATGTTTAAATAGCTCATAATTTTGTTGAATTACAATAATAAAGAAAACTTAAAGGTTATAGAGCTAATGACGACTTTTTTTTTTTTTTAAATAATAGCATAAAATAAATTCTGAAAGGTTGCCTTTGGAGACAAAGAACACACAATAGAACGAAAATCGGAGACTCGGTTTTATTAAAGGAAACAAAACATCAAATAATAAGCATGTCGAAAAATAAAGAGCATGATGAGCTGAGCAGTCTGGTAAAAAATATGAAAATCGGATGAAAAAAAAGAAAGTTATTGGATTTTAGAATAAAATACATGAGAAGATGCTCACATGGAAGCCGCCATTCCTGTAAGTTAGTGACGTCATAATCACTATTAAATATGCAAAAAAATGAATAATCACATCTGAAACAATATTTTGTTGTTGTATAATTTTAAATCTGTTCATTTGCATATAAACTGTCAGCTAATTTACATAAGCAGTACATTCCTGTCAACAGGCGACTTTTATTTGTGTGTGTGTGTATGTGTGTGTGAATATGTAATTAAATATTCAAAATGGCGGCGCCCATGCTCACAGTTACCTAAGAGATAAAATACAACAAATTTCTTATTTCTAAAGCTAAATACTTCACTGAAGACATTGCCTTTAGTGGCCCTTTCCCTTTAAGTCTTCATATGCAGAATTTAGTTAGCGAAGATGCATACGCCCGCTCAATGATCCCAAAGGAAATTGAAGTACAATCTGCACCATGGTGAAGTATGGAGAGAATTCCGCAATCAAACGGCACTTAACACAAGCTGTAGGCTGACTCCAGTCTCCAGTGACTAAATATTTTTTCTTATAATCTGTTTAATAATCCACTAATAAAACCAAAATAATGTCAAGATTATAAAGGCTGGTTACTAGTGGCCAGCCTTTATAGTCATGATATTTTTGGGGGTTTTATTATAGTGGATTATCAAACAGGAATATGAGAAAAATATTTAATCACTGGAGACTGGAGCCAGTCTACACAATCTGCAGTGACGTAAAATAAAAAAAAAATCTAAAAGGCTGCCTTTAGAAACAAAGAACGAAAAACAAGGATTGAAGGTCGATAGCCATGCTTTCGCAATTTTTGGCCAAGGTTTAGACTCGGACATTGAAAAGCCCATTACCTTGATCTTGTCGGTATCAATGTGTGTGCGAAAATTATCAAAACTTTTCTACCAGTTCAAACATTCTTGTCATTTTCGCAAACTGACCACGGACGGATGGACGGACGGACGGACGGACTCGCAAGTCGATTATAGGACACACTCCGAAATAAGCCTCGAATGCGGTTGTCGAATTTTGTTGGGATGTTGGGGTAGTCACCATATAAGGGAAGCTAATGATATATTCAAAGAACATTGATTCTTATTTAATTACTTCCCTTGAAAACAACTACGTATAAGGGCACGAATGAATGTCATATACAAGCGGACAGTGGAGACCTAGACCAGCGACAAAAGCGTACCGCTCAGTACGCACATTACGCATGACTTGTGCGTAACAAGAGTCAGTAAAATATTAATAATAACCTGTTTTTTACGTAAATTATTATTTTGCTTCTTTAACATAGGGATTGCTCTTAAAGGAATTTGCTAATTCTTTCCTTTAGGGGTAGCCCATATTTTGTCAAGCTTTTCCCGAGTGTGCGTAAAATAATAATTCCGTTCTGGTTGCGCCACTGAGCGACCCCATCTGCGAGTGCCAACGAGGCTGTTCGCCGTTAGCTATTCTGGCCCTGGACAGGCGACAAACTCATAATTCATTTGCATTTTGCTGATTTTGCCTTGAAAATAGTCCCTGACATATCATACAAATTGGCCCCTGAATTGTTCCCTTGGAAGACGATTTGCAAGAAATGTTAAATTCCGTTTTCTGAGAGAGAGAGAGAGAGAGAGAGAGAGAGAGAGAAGAAAATATTTTAAAATATCGACGGCTGAAATGTTTACCCGCATGCTGAGCGCTAAACAAAAACCGGTGATTATATCCGCACTATGCAGGTAATCAAGGCACCTCCGCAGCGTCAGCAGTTGTACCGTATTTACCCTAAGTATTTAGACACCTTCACTCCTTACTGTTCTTGTCCTAAAGTTTGAAGAGGTCCATTTAACTGCATACGTGTCTAAAATACTAACTTACTGATGAATGGAAAACAGTGTTGACATTGATCAGGCGCCGCGTTCTGCGGCGAATGACGTGGGTCTTTACTGTTTGCACAGGCCTGTCTGACTCTCCAAAATTCTATGGCATATAATTATGATAATCTCTGTAACCGTCTAGAAGGACGGACGTGCTACTCCGAGCTCAGTCTACAAACTCGCATGCACACAACGAAGATCCAGACCAACCTGCACGTGCGAATGGCTTTCATAGTTGCTTTTGACTATACCTTCGTCTTCATAAGCCCATCCCAATCATGACAATCACTGACTAGCCGAGTAACGACGATTCAGACTACACTACCTAAATGCGCAGGACGGTTCGGTAACTCGGTGTTCTCCCACATACGAGATTGTAAAGTCGACTCCCATTATCTCGACTTCGCTTATTTCGAATAATCGTTTATCTCGAAGTGAAATTCTGGTCCCTGGTTTAACACAGGGACCTAACATTAGGTAACAAAATATTGTGGAAAAGAAGAGAAAGTGCTCCTAATTTATCCTCTTTTCCACAATATTTTCAATATATCTCTTAACTTCAGAAATCAAATTACATATTCATCTGTGAAATGTGGTTGTTTGATTTATTTTTCCCCACGTATGCAAATCCGATATGTCGAAGAACGGATATCACGAAGTATTTTAGGACGTCCCTTGGACTTCGAGATAACGAGAGTCGACTGTATATCTATCAAGCGGTATGAGTGAAAACCGTGTGGAAATACCTGAATCCTCTCAGAAGAATGATCTGGTACTTGCTGAGCTGCTACAAGAAAAGTTTGATTTGAATCGACATATCAACTCACATTGTAAAAAAGCGCAGACTCTGACCAGAACGCACACCCAGCCAGCATTCTACATAAATCTACAGTGGGCCGTTATCGGCTCGCTGTAGATTTATGTAGAATACTAACTGGGCATGAGCAGAAACTCATGAGGCTGATCGTTTTTTTTTTTGTTTTTTTTTTTTTTTTGTTTTTTTTGGTTTTTTTTTCTGTCTGAACAACGACTATCTAGGAAGTACTACGCATGTGTGCAAGGCGCTAGGACAATTGCTGGTCACACTCAGCACGAGAACAATCTGTCTCAGCGAAAAATAAAGTCGAACTTAAATGGATCGAACATCTTTGGAATCATGGAAACTAATCTAGACATGGGTAGTTCGAGCCACCGAGGATTAATCATAGCGCAAGATCAGAAGGCAAATGGCAAACTTAGGGATGTTTTTTCGATTTTCGATACTACAATGGTATGTTGAGTGTACTCATTAGAATCGCCCCGATAAGGCGACTCTAATGTGTACACACGACATGCAGTTTCATGATAAAATATGCAAACTTCTCCAGAATACCCCCCAACATTCGTTTTCTTGAGATATGGGGAGAATTTCCAAAGGGCTCAAAAGCCATTGTCTTAAAAGAGCCATTACACGTAAAAGCCTGCGTACTGAGACACCTTCAAAATTACAAACCCTGCCCTACAGACCCCCCCCGCCCCCCTCCCCGCCGTCCACACACACTCATACACACAAACATGCACACACTAACACACGCGCGCGCACATGCACAGAAACACACAAACTGCGTCACGTCCAAACATGTCTAAAATGTGTACAAAATCACTAAGTAGATGTTACCTGTTTCCAAGACCATTCCTTTAAAAAAATGTAGTCGTGGCCGTTGTACAAATGTTTTAGTCATGAACGAAAGTAGCATTTCGGAAAACATTTTAAAGCAGATCGTATAAATCCCAGGTTGCCAGATTGCTCTCTGGGGTTGCTCTGTTGTAGTAGGGTATAAATTTTGCTGCCTGTGGTGTCTTATTCTGGCCCTTGTCAGTTAATATGTGAATGATAGGTTCCTCTCGAGAGGCTATTGTCAGCTGCTGAAATCATTACACTGAGTATAAAATTCATCAGTTGTCACACAAAATGTCCAATACCACCATTTTGAACTGTATATAGCCTATACGTCCGTCTTGTAACCTATACGTGCGTCTTGTATTAATTCGTTATACTGCAGTCTAGTCTGGAGTTTATGCATGAGAGAGAGAGAGAGAGAGAGAGAGAGAGAGAGGCCGGGGTGGGGACACTCACTATATAAGCATGGGTAGAGATGTGCTGACAAAAGAGGTCTTATTTGGAGTCTGTTTGGAACGGGGTGGGGTGTTTCATTGTAAAACATCTGGGAAGGGATTCAAATATAATTGCCTGGAAAGGGGTCCATGTCTGTCTGGAAGGAGGTAGGTAAACCACCTTAACCTGGGGTTTCACTTTCGATGATATGTAGTATGTCTAAAACGGCCCCGAAAATAAAGAAAAGTAACAATTACAAATTAAAGAGAACAGAAATAAACTGACAGATGACTGTCGTGCGGGGGGAGGGGGGGGGGGGGCGCATATTTAAATGCCTTTCCATAATGGAAACTGTTGTTTGAAAATACCTTAGTTAAACTTGATCTTGTGTGATTCTTGTTCTTAATATTGATAATATGTAAGAAAATCCTTGTTAAGTTATCTGACCGAGCAGGTTTTGTCTACAATGGGTTATCTGTTCATCTTACTTTTGTTTGGAAAGGGGTCCCAATCGTGTCTGGAAAGGTGTAGGGCTCCCGGGCTCCTGGCAGCACACCCCACCCATTTTGATAGTAAAGCCCGCCCCTCCCCTGGAGAGAGAGAGAGAGAGAGCCCGTTTACTGTATCCTTAACCTAAATTGTTTGCTAGTCTGGTTATATGTCAAGATAGTACCGTGTTAAATGGCAGCATATACTGCAGACTTGGGGCAGTCTGATCTAATCTACACGGGCTTTGCTGACATGACCCTCAAGATATTTAGGTTAAAGCACAGCACTCTTTGGACAGCCTGAAATGAAGTGAACTTTTTGATCAGCCCATTAATCTCTTGTTGATCTAACTTTTCTCTAGATAAGTCACCTTTTTAAGAAAAAGGACGTTTATGTTATTCTTAATATTACCTCCAAAAACATGTTTGAGTATAATATTTAGATGCATCTCGCTTCGGTGCTTCTGTTCAGGGCATTCAATGTGAAAATGTATGTTTTTGTGGAGAAACAAGAGAAATATTTATCTGTATACTCTTCTTATCTGGGGTTCTGCGTGCGCAATGGCTACCTGACAAAGCTGAATGACAAAGCGTGCATATCGTGAGTTGTTTTTTTGAACACGAGTAAAAGCCATTGTTCATCTGGACGAAGTGAACACATGTACACATAATATTCAGTTGAGGTTGTATGCGCATGAAGAGATAGATGTAAGTTATTTTTTATATATAAGTTATAATAATTGTTCCAGTATATAATTATGATTTTCAGGTACTTTGAAAGTATGTTTTGTTGTTATTGAGTACTTTAACTCTGTGGGATACTCAGCTTCTAATGAGTATCCACGGCACGTTTTTATGGAGAAATAAGAAAAAAATACCCCATGATTATCATCAGATACTCCTAGGCAAGGGTATTTAGCAGAAAATGACACTAAACCTATAACTAATAGGTTTGTGTTGAGGTTTTACGTCCCAGTCAACCCAATGGGGTCATGTCAAGCGCGTTCAGTTTACCTAACCACACGTTTACTGGGCAGGCTTAGTCCTCTATAACATAAGATCTCTTGAATGGAGTTCACACCTGGTAATCTCGTAAGGGGTAGCTGCTGGTTATACACTCAAAATCCTTATGCAAGCTTCCAGCCATGACTTACGTGACATCCAAATGTCAACAAACGGATACATTCTCCTGATTCATTGATTTTTAGTAAATTCCATAGGCATATTTTGAATCAAAGCGCTGTAGATGCTGGTGGCCTGGGCATCAGAAGGTCCAGGGGCTTCAAAACTCACCAGATTTGAAAACATAAAACTGCATGTTCATGTTGACCTACAAACGTTTGTAAAGTTTAATTTGCATCCATATTGAAATAAGATAATAGATTGAATATTTGCAGGCAATGACAAATGACTAGAGATCCATTTGAAAGCCTGTAAAATATACAAAAAAAAAAAAAAAAAAAACTAGAAAAGAGTTCACTGTACATGGATGTCCCTGCTTTGGGGTCTATAAAACTGTGCAAACCTTGCCAATTAGGCTACGTCAATGCGGGAGCATTGGTATACTTTAGACACATTTCTAGTTAACAAAGAATCCAAAAAATAATGAGAAATACTCGTGGTTTTTCGCCGGGGGTGGGGGGGGGGGGGGGCGGGGGGTGGAGTAACTTATTACATATGGCATAGTATGGATGTGCGTGCTGAATAGCCCCCCCCCCCCCCCCCCCCCCCCCCCCCCCCCCCCCCCCCCCCCCTTTTTCAGCACTGCCAGGTATATGATTGGCTGAATTTTGCTGAAGTAGAAAAATACTTTGAAAATGCTGCCTGCTAAATATGCTTAGCTTGTGAAGGTTTAACCCATGACACGGGGGCAACATCTTTTGCTGCCATGAAGATGCATTTTGCTACCTACTTTCAGACCAGGTAGCAACTACTTGCTAATTTTAAAAAAAGTTAATTTCTAACGCTGGTACAAAACGGACCCATTCATATACATATTCATAAAGAGCAGTATATAAATAGGTCAGCATTTTGGATGATCAAGTATATGAATGGGTCCGTTTTTTCAAAGGCCAGGTATATGAATGGAGTAGGTTTTTTGAAATACCGGCTCGCTCACCTGTACCAAAATTACCCCTAAGCTACGCCACCCCACCCATCCCCACCCCCCACACACACACGAGGAGAAATATAAACTCCTTTGCCTGCAAGGTCAGTAAATCTTAAACCATGAGACTAAGAAACTCAATTATGTGTTCTCTAGTAAGCGATTTTCAGCAAAGAATCCAAAAATAAGGAGAAATATAAGTCCCTTAAATTTGCATGCAAGGCCTAAAACTCTACAACCATAAGACTACCCTTCCCTCAGAATGACGGGTTAAAATATAGTTTACATGTAATTATATGTAAAACAGCATGGCATTACAAGTACATTTACTACTTCTATGCGTAAAACCAATTAATGACATGTAAAGCCATGATAATCCTGCAAAATGCATAAAATTTTACATGTATTTACGTGTCATTTGTGGACTTAGAAAACAATAACCTGGTAAAATCTGGCATTTATTTAACTTATTCAAAAAAACAGTCTGTAAAAGAAGCCAGCTCTGGACTTAGTAATTTTCAGCATGTAAAAATGCGTAAAAATAAGAACTTTGGAGTTTTTGTGTACAAGATACTGTTGTCTGATTGGTCAGTTTTAAACTTTAGTATATTCAGTTTCAAAGCATGAAGTCACATGGAGCACTGAAGTTATAAAATGCTGTTCTTTTCAAAACATTTTGCTATAAGATATTTGAACACAAGAGGATAGCTTATAGAAAAGATGTGAGTTATTTTAATACTTTCTCAGTATTCCATTTTGATGCATTATAAACTGGCACCAAAAGGCAGCTAAGCTCTTATGGTAGTTTCCTATGTACATGTACATGTAGTGGGTGGGGTAGAACAGTTTTCTTTTGAATTTCATTCAAAATTATTCTACTCCTTAGTGTTTGATATATGTCATTTTTTCAGTTGAAAATATTAACATTTTTAATACTGCTTATTAATTGCTTGAAAAAAAAAAAAAAAAAAAAAAAAAAAAATTATTCCAGGTCTATGGCTTATAGTTAACTTATTTTAATTAACTCTTAAAAACTGGACACCAAAAATGTAAAAAAAAAAAAATAGGTCTGAGCAAATAATGTAGATCTGGATGAGGGCACTCTGTTGTGCACACGTTTTTTGTTGTTGTTTTTTTTCAAAGCTTTGACTAGTCTTTAACCTGACATGATTCAGTTTTGAACTTGACCTTGTCAAAACAAACTTTATCACAAAGTTTCATGACGATGCACTGAAAAAATGAAGCCTCTATGGTGTACAAAAAGTTTTTCAGTGATTTGACCCAGTGACCTAGTCTTTGAACCAACATTATCTGTATTAGACCTTGTCATAGAAACATTTGAACTAAGTTTCAAAAATATTCAATGGAAAATGAAGCCTATAGTGTGTGCACAAGGTTTTTCTTAGATTACACCTACTGACCTAGTTTTTTACTGGAAGTGGCCCATATTTTAACTTGGCCTAAACACTATCAAAACAAACATTCTGACAAACTTTTGTGAACATTCTTGAAAAATGAAGCCCCTATTGTGTACCCAAGGTTATTTCAATTATTTGATCTTGGCTTAGTTTTCAAACCCACATGACCCATATTTTAACTTAACATATATAGTCTTCAAGCAAACATTCAAACAAAGTTTCATAAAGATTCAATGGAAAATGAAACCTCTATTATGTACACAATATTTTTCTAAGATTTGACCTTGTGACCTAGTTTCCAACCTGACATAACAAGATTCAAACTTGGCCTAGATATTTCATGCAGATAAACATTCTGAGAAAGTTGCATTTAAATTGGATCAAAACTGTGCCCTCTAGAGTGTATATACAAGCAATAGTTGACAGACAGATGGACAGACTGATGGATGGATGTCCCAACGTACAAGGAACATCATGGAATATACCAAAAGCACACCATAAGCACTTCTTGCTCAGGTGACCTAAAAGTATCACAACTACATCTGATATTACTATGAATTTCACATTTACATGTAGAGTTTTATTACATGTAGAATTTTAAGTGTAGAATTTTATGCGTAAAATTTTACATGTAGAATTTTATGCGTAAAACGTGTAGAATTTTACGCATAAAATGTTTTCATGGAGAAATAAGAAAAATATTTACCTGACACCCACTTGATCTTATCTAGACCTATGTTTATAAACCGACCCTCTCTCCTCCTCCCCCCAAAAAATAAAAAGAAAAAAAAATACAACACTTCTGAACTGCCAGGAAAAGTAAGATGAATAATTTTTTTTTTTTTTTTTTTTGCAATAAAAACCTACCTATACATGTTGATCTAGAATTTCTTGCATGTATACTTATATTAACCCATAATTGCCATGCTGAATAAATTAAGCTGGCACACCCACTTCTAATTTTCAGCCAATCTGATTATGTACTTGATCCAGCTTGTTGATACAAATTCACATTCTTAATTGCAAACAGTGCAGATCCAACTAATCTTGATCTACACTGTTTGCAAAAGCAGGGTATATCGGGTTTCAGCAGGACTAAGATTAAGGAATAAATAATTCAGATACCCCCTCAGTTATTAATTTACATGCATATTTTACACAGAAGATCAGTTATACAATTTTAAGGTGTTGGTCTTTGTTTCTTTTTGTCATTTAGTAGTGTGGCATTTTCTTTTTTTAGTCAGTATCTTATTTGGACTCAACACTGTCATTTAGCAGCAATGAATTGCAAATGCCCTTGGGAAGAATATTAGAATAAATGCGGTAGATTGTCTTTATCATTTCTGATGCCAATTTTGAATTGAACTTTATATTTTCAGATGCCATTTGAAATTTTTTTGAAGGTTGCAGGACCAAGGAGGGCCACAATAGCAGTTTATGTTACTCAAGCAGAAGTAATCCAAGTGATTTGGTAAGTTTTTTTTTTTTGTTTTTTGTTTTTTTGTCATTATACATAGCCCTTGATAAGATGTTGTTTTTTTTTCAATCCAAAAGTATTGATATTTTTCTTATTTCTCCACATGTCTTTAAGAGTTAATAGAACTGTTGCACAGTGCCTTATATAAAAGTAGTAAAGGCCCTTACCCGCCTGTGAATTTGCATACTATATTCAACCTAATTATTGCACTGTGCAGTTTTTCAAAATTGCTGGGAAAACCTTTGGTGAAATATGGACCAACCTTTACTAGGGGTACACATTGACACTTAGCACTCGGGGTAAAATTTTCAGCAGATGACATATTGGAATATTTTTAACTTATTTGTCCCAGGAAACAGGATTTGATATTTCATGCAAATGTTCTCCATTGGAGACCATTTGCATGAAATGTCAAATCCTGTGTTCTGGGAAAAAAAAATAAAAAAAATATCACCAATTCGATCTGCTTACTTAGCTGAGAGATGGAAAAGGTTAAAAACAAAAACAGATTGTCTTGAGAGATAATTTTGCATCAAGAAACAAGAAACATCAAATCCAGTTTTCTTAAAACAATATTTTTAAATGTCTGCTGAGTTTTGACCCAGCATGCAAAGCATTATTAAATCCTTGATTGATGTGAAACAGTGGTCTTATTTCTCCATATAAACATATATATTGTGGGCACAGAGAAGTACCTCATGGATGTACTTCAAAAAATAACCATCAGGAAAATTAAAAAAAAAAAAAAAAAAAAAAAAAAAAGCCATCAGAAAAGTATACTGGTAGTCCTCAGAAAAGATGGCAAATCCCTCAACGGAATCGCCAAAACGATGACAAATCCCGCAACAGAATCGCCGAAAAGATGGCAAATCCCGCAACGGAATCGCCACTCCTAAATTTGGTGTATATTTCAATAGGATATATCATAGAAATATTGAAACAGTCTGAAATAAAAAGAGACAAAGATTATATGAAATGTGCCAAAAGAGTAAATGAAAACAATAATAGCTAGGTATACTGACAATCATATATCATAATCACAATCAGATTATTTATTAACCTTTGTCATGCTGAATAAATTAAGATGCCACTCTCACTTCTACTTTTCTGCCAATCAGACTACTTGATCCAGCTTGTTGATATGAATTCAAATACTGAATAACAAACTGTAGATTCAGATCAGTTGGCTTCTTCAACTGATCTGGATCTACACTGTTTGCAAAGGCAGGGCATATCTGGGTTCAGCAGGACAAGGATTAACATGCTGCAACATCCACATCAGTGGGCCCACTTCCAGAGAGCTGGCTTGCTGCACGCATGGCAGATCTCACCCCAGATCTCCACGTATGTCTATCATGAGGGTTAATAGCCGAGAGCTTCTAGTCTCTGCAAACCCTGTCTGTCCACCGCTTCCATGTCATCTTGGGCCTCCCAGGACCACACTTTTCTCAACCTGTATGTAAAAGGCTGTCTTGACTGCACCATTAGAGCATTCCACATGTCCATAACAGCGGAGCCTTCTCTCCTTCAGAATGAGGTCCAGATCCTCAATGCCAAATCGCGCAAGTAGCTCATTGGACCTGATGGTGACAATGTCTTGTGGCCTGACATTGCAGATCTGTCTAATCATTGCCCTGTCATTCTGCTGCAGATGCTTGAGGTTTGGCTTTGTCAATGGCCAAGTCTCACTTGCATGAAGCATTGCACTGTGCACACAAGAGCTGTACACATGGCCACATCTTCCAGGCATTTTCACACATGTTGTGGTTGAAAGTTCACAACCACCTGCTGCTGAGAGCATGTCTCCTAGGTAGCAAAAGGAAGCTACCACCTCTAGCTTGTCAGGTCCGACCTGGACTTCCTTCTGTTGTCTGCTGTTCAAGGGACGTGCAGTTCCCTGGCACCATGTACGTCTGTAGTCAGGGTCCTTTGTCAAGCGCTTGAGCCCACTGCATTTCTTGTGCACCCAGTGCTTGCAGACGTTGCAAAAGATGTTGTTGCTGCCCACTCCAGTGTGAAAGATGGTGCATGGAAACTTGCCTGCAGGAGGTCCAGGCCCGTACCACAGATCATGATCTTCATCTTTCCTGCATTTACTCTCAGTCCTTTCTTTTCCATTGCTTCTTTCCAAGTCAAGAGCCTCCTGACACATTCCTTCATCGATGATAACAAGGTCATCTGCATAGAGGTCCTTCCAGGGGACTCCAGAGCAGAACTCTTATGATAAGCCTTCAAGCAAAATGATGAAGAGCAGTGGGATGATACTGAGCCTTGGTGAACACCAATCTTCACTTTGAACTCTTCACTTTACCCCTCACCAACACAGAAATGGCTCCGCGCATTTGCATACATCCCCTGCATCTGTCGCACAATCCATTCCTCCACACCAAGTTTTCTCAGCACCTACCAGATGGCCTTCCGAGGTACTGGATCATGTGCCTTCTCTAGGTCTATAAAAGCCATGTAAAGTCTCTTGTTGGCAGCTAGATAAAATAAATGGTTTTATTTTTGCATTTTTTGCATATTCTTTTATTTTTAATTATTTTTCTTTTTTTCTTTTTTTCATTTTATTTATTTATTTATTTTTTTTATTTTATTTTTTTTTGTTAATAATCAGTCTTTTGATGTGGTTACTTTTTCTTTATTTGTATGGGATACACAATATTTGCAAATACTTTGTATATGTGAGTCTACATATTCACAAACATTAATTAGCAAAAATAAATGCCTTGAAAAGATATTTGCTGTATGTTTTTTGAGGTAAAAAAATTTGGGGTAAAAAATTTGCTTTGGTTTATTCCCTTTAGATGGTTATTTAGAGAGACAGCTTCTGTCTGAACAGCAATTTCTATCAAGAATTATAAAAAACAAACGAGGGATGAAAATAATGGCTTAGCCAAGCAAAAGTTTTTAAAATAATAATAATAATAATAATAATCAACTTTATTTATAGAGGGTAACACATTTAGTAATCTAGTACTAATCTTCCATGTGGCCCTCTTTTTTCCTGGGTAGAAACCAGTACTAAGCAATGTGGTTGGTTTCAGAAATACTTTCTATGATATATAATGAAGTACTATATATAATTTTTAAGAGAATGTTGCAGTGCTCCAGATAATTATTTTTCCAACCAGTATTGTACTGATCAAATTTAAGGCCAGTCAGTAAGAAAGAAAAACCGTGATTCTGGAATCAGTATCCATGCTGTGGCATTAATTATTTTCCTTGGCCCAGTGGCTGGTGGGGAGGTAGATGTTGTGGTTTAAAGAATTTGCTTTAAATTTTTGTTTTGTCTCCTCTTGAACCTCTCCATTAATTTTTGTACTTCAAAATACAGCTGGTCATTTTTCTGTATTTATCTCTTTCATAACTAAACAAAAAAAGTTCTTAAGCAGGTGCTATGTGCTACATCCCCTTCTTCAGGGAACTCCTTTTTAATGACAGAACCAATCACCTTACATAGTATTTGGGTGATCTTCTTTGGAGTTTTCTTTGTTCACCTGCACCAGTTGCACAATCCACTCCTTAGCCTTCCAGTACTGAAGTCGTGTCACTGAATTTTAAACCCATGTGTTGCGAGCTACTTCCACTTCCGACACTATTTACACAGATCAGTCACAATTGCAGATGCGATTCTGTATGCATTCATTGCATGCATCGATGACTTCATCAGATATGTTGCACACTAAATAAAGACAGTGAATCATTTGACAAAGACTGGCTAAAAAAAAATTTTGATGCAGTTCTGCAATCTCTTTCCTCATTTGTCATTTTCTGAAGGCCATGTTTCTGCAATCTTGGAAAACCCCAATGCAGAATGGTTACCTTGGATCTTTGTCATTAACACTTATCTAGACAATGACACAGAGAACCAGTTGCTCTTATGTGCAGAAATTATGCACAGACATTTATCCGGGAAATAGTCACACTGTGTATCAGGGTGAAACTTTGTGGTTGGGAATTATTGTTTTGCATACAACCAGACTTTTCATTTTGATATGCTACAAACTGATTTTAAGTATATTCATTCTTAATTAAATATATTTGGGTATTTTTGGAAAATATGCTGCTTACCTAAGGCACTGAACCTCTTCTGACTCTGGCTAGTTACTCTAAAAACAGACAGGACATTTCACTCTTATGGGTTACCAGAAAAGCTGCATGGTATCTTTAAAAATTGCATCCGGCAGGGTTCAAATTTAACTTTTTTGACAGCTTGCTAAAATTAGCAAATGGCATTATTTTTTACTTGCTAAACCTTTCAGCCAACTTGCTTTTTCACATTTATAAACACTGTTAAATGTGGTTTTAAACCTTAGCACTCTGGGTAAAAATTTCAGCAGACATTTTAGAATATTTTTTTTATTTTTCCCAGAAAACAGGTTTTGACATTACATGCAAATTGTCTCCATAGTTTTATTTTTCCCAGAAAACAGGTTTTGACATTACATGCAAATTGTCTCCTATGGAGACAATTTGCATGTAATGTCAAAACCTGTTTTCTGGGAAAATATAGGAGACAATTTGCATGTAATGTCAAAACCTGTTTTCTGAAAAAAAAATAAGAAAAATATCGTCATTGCTTTTGGAAAAGAAATTGCAAAACTTCAGCAACAATGCCTCAGGTTCTGCTGATTAAAGAGAATCTTTCCAACTTGCTAGAATTAGCAAGTGATGGAAATTGTAGCTTGCTTTTTGAGGAAATTAACCAGCATTTAGCAAGTTAGCAAGTGCTAAAATTGATCCCTGTCCGGACTGGCTATTTTTCAAACTGATCTGTATTTGGTGCAAAAGCATCTGTAACTTCTGGCTGTATGGATGCTATCTGTAGCACTGATGTCTGATTTTGGTGCTGCAGGAGAGGTGATCTGCAAACACTGCAGCCATATTATGTTGCAATATTTTTAAAGTGATGAAGTTTTCCTAGTTTCTTATGATGTTTGTGTATGAAAAAAGTCAGTTTCAAGTACTGATAATCCTGATAACACTTACCTAATATGTATATTTCATAGTAACTGATAGAAGACATTTACAATTCAAGTACATAGCATATTTCAGAGATACACAGTACCTGTCGCCTGACAGGGTAGCTTGCCTGACTTGTGCCTGGCCCATCATATAAAAAGACGTGCTGTTTTAATGATGCTGATAAAAAAGTGTCTGTATTCTTTGAGCCAGCTGTTTTATTTCGTATTTGATAATGAAGCCAAAGAAATGTAAACCACAATGCAGAGACATTTTCTTTGGTTTATTGTAGATGCGTTGAAAGTGCCATGGATAAATGGTAACTGGAAGTAGAGTTTGGACATAAAGAGCAGATTTCTCCCCAATTTCTGAATGATAGGGCACAAAACATTCATTCAAGCTTTTTTAATTAATCTATTTAATTAAAAGATGAATAAGTTTTCAACTGGAATCTGATTAAAGGGAAATAACTCCAAAATCAAGAAGGTGGGAGTTGTCATTTTCTTGAATGTGACACACCTACTTAACCTGACAACATCTCTACCAGGTATTATCAAAACATCTCAAAGGGCTTGTGCACAAGACCTCAAGAATAAGTTTTAGGGGAGATAACCAACAGAGAAAGTAAGCAAGAGTTGTTATTCATGCATGCAATGCATCTACTCAATATGACCTATATCCCTATCAAATATTATTATATCCCTGTGAGTTCCAAAGACAATGGCCACACAAATATTTTCTCTTTCACTTATATAAGGGACAGTTTTGAGGGAAGATGACTCCATAAGGAAAACAATGAGAGTTGTTATTATTGCATGCAACATGCCTCCTGGACATGATCAACCTACCAAATATTATCCAAATAATCCAATGTGTATGAGTTACACTGGCATAAGCAGTACCTGTAGAATCTGGTTAAGGGGAAATAACTCCAAAATCAGTATTGTAATAACTGTCTTTCTTGTATGCAACATACCTACTCAACCTGACTAACATCTCTACCATGTCTTACAAAAATATCCCAAAGGGAATTAAAGTTATGGAGCACACAAGAATGTGTCTACGTATGGATGGACGCTGTGCTGGTCGCACTATATCCCCCGAACCTATTCATTCGGGACATAAAAAGAAAACATACAAAGTCTTTGTCTTTGAAATTAATTGTGGAGACATAACAAGAAAACTAACATAGCAAAAGTTGTCATTCTTGCACACAACCTGACCTGATATGCCTCTACGAAATCTATTCAAAATACATAAAACGTTATGGGTTACACAAGATTTCAACTACAGGAGAGATAACTATAAATATAAAGAGATGTCATTCTTGCACGTGAAACACCTACAGATCACCATCTACATATGTCTCTAATACATATGATCAACATATTTCAAACCATAAAGAAGTTATGGTGTCCAAAAGACTTTTACTTTGATATTCATTCAGAGGAGATAACGAGAAAATGAGCATAGCAAGAATTGTCTTTCTTGCACACATAACTCCTGCTTGACCTGATATATGTTCCTACTAATTATTATCAAACATTATGGAGTTATGCTCTGCACAAGAGTTTGATTTTGGTGGAGGTAGCCAGAACATCAGTAGAAAAAAATGTTGTCATTCTTGCATGTGACACTACTATTTGACCCAATACATGTCCCTACCAAAACTTACCAAGTTATCTCAAACAGTATGGGAGTTATGACCTGCACAAGATTTTGGTTTCAGGGTAGATAAGTACATAAAAGAGAAAATGAGAGCACTTTTGCAGGCAACATGCCTACAGGTCCTGATCTATGCCTCAAGCAAAAGTAACAAAAATATTTCAGACCATTAAGAAGTAATGGAGTGCACAAGAACTTGGCCTAGAAATTTGTTCAGGGGAGATAACT
The DNA here is from genome assembly GCA_964016985.1 of Anodontia alba. Lineage (NCBI taxonomy): Eukaryota > Metazoa > Mollusca > Bivalvia > Lucinida > Lucinidae > Anodontia > Anodontia alba. Next base: position 59,484,562 of record OZ024832.1, on the reverse strand, counting down.
AGAAAAAGAACAATGCAGGAGTTGTCTGTCTTACATGTGGCACTTTTCTACATGACCTGATAAATATCTCTACCCAATATTTTCAAATTCTCTCAAACAGTATTGAATTATTGCCTGCACAAGATTTCACTTCAGAGGACATAAGTGTATAATGAAGAAAGTGAGAGTTATCCCTCTTGCAAACTGTCTCAAACAGTGTGGGAGTTATGACGTGCACAAGATTTTGGCCTCAGAGGATGTAAGTACATAATGAATAAAGTGAGTTGTCTCTCTTGCAGGCAACATGCCTACTGATCCTCCTTTTCATCCCTACCAAATATTATCAAAATATCTCTAAGGGTATCAAAGTATTGATTGAGCACTAGCTCACAAGGATATGTCTACGGACAGATGCCAGTCTGATCACTATATCCCTCAAACCTATTCAGTCTGTAGATAATGAGTACACACAGCTTAAGATCTTGTTGAGAAATAGGAAAAAAAAATGGATACCCTCTTATCTGGAGTACTAACTGAACGTCACAAAGCACAAAAGTTGGAAATTCTGAATAATACTGGTTTATCATAACCTAAGACATGGTTCATTTTCATACAGAATTGAACAAATCACATTTAATAGATTCAAGACATAGTTACATGTAGGTTGTCCAGAAAGAACATTTGTTTAAACTATGTCTTCCAAAATTTAACCCAATAAATTTAGTACAGTTTCAAATAGTAGCTAGCCTTCCCAGTGAGAACATTATTTTATTTTAACCTGTACTTCCAGAATTTAACAAGCAATTATAAAATTATAGAGAATTTATGCCCCCTGCATTATGAAAATCCTTCAAAGATACCCACAATATATTCAGTTTATCTGATAATGTTGGAGCTTGAAAAATGACTATATAATTAAAAAAAGTGAAAGAAAGTGAGAAAAAGAAATGATTAAGCTCAAAATGTGGAAAAAATGATAACATTTAATATCAGGATTTTTATCCAAATCACCTGCATGTCTTCAGACCAGGATAAAAACACCTGTACAGTTTAAAAAAAACTCCACTTAAAACTGAGGGAAGGGTTGTGGACACAAGGTATCCACTTCCTATAACATTTTGCTAGTATATGAGCTTGAAAAATGATTAACTTGAAAATGCGGAAAAAGTGATACAAATTGATCAGAGGATTAAAACAAAATCAAATGCACATCTTCAGACCATGGTAAATACACTTGTATTGTTTCAAAATGATGTGTAAAACTGTTGGAGGACTTATGAACACTAGGTATATGCTGTCAGAGGGTGTGGAACCTCTTTACCACACACCATAAATTTTAGAATTTTGACCACCTTTAGAATTTTAATAACTTTTACGATTTTAACAAGTAGTTTTAGTATAGTTTTGAATAGTAGGCAGATAGAATTTTAATCCAATAATTTTAGTACAATTTTGAATAGTAGTTAGATTCGTAACCCGTTGAGAACATTTATTTTAACAGCTAAAGTTTTTACAGGATTTAGCAAATGTCTTTTAATAGAAATCAAGACAGTTAGGTTACCTGGAAAGGACATTTGTTTTTAACCAGAATTTTAGTGCAGATTTAAGCAGTATCAGGTAGAATTTTAACTCAGTAATTTTAGTTCATTTGTTTTTAAATAGTAGGTAGGTTACCCACTGAGAACACTGTTGTTCCATGCCTTTTTGAAGAAAAATGGGGACATGGTATTAAGCTTTCCATGGTTGATGGTGCATGGTATTTGGTGCCTCATTCCATACCCTCTGACAGTATGTACCTTGTGTCTGTAACTCTTTCTACAGTTTGATGCCAATGGTTTTGAAACTGTACAGATGTTTTTATCATGGTCTGAAGATGTGCATGAGATTTGGATATAACCATCAGATTAATTTTAGCACTCTCTCAGTGTTTTGAACTTTGTTAGTTTTTTTAGGTTGAGATATCCGTGTGTATAGGTAGTGCATATTTTGTTGTCTGCAACTCCTCCTACAGTTTTATACTGATCTATTTTGCAAAATTGTGCAGGTGTTTTTGTCAGGGTCTGAAGATGTGCATGTGATTTGGATATAATTCACAGATTAATTTTTATCACTTTTTTCCACCTTTTGAACTTAATCATTATTTTCATTTCTGCATTTTTACTTACTTGGCAGTCATTTTTCAAACTCCAATACTATCAAACTGTATATATAGGAGGACCTTTAAGAGGCAGGGAACAGGAATTTTGTGAATTTGCTTGTTTTATTTGCTAAACTTCTTACAGAAATATAGCAGTTTCTTATATCTCCTTCAGCTGGCATCAGTGGCTCGGTCTGATGGGAGTCCCACTGGTGATCAATGCCGTGATCATCAACCAACAAGAACATCCACTTATGGATGTTTTGGACTAAATTTGATCCATTAATATTCAATGGAAACAAGTAGAATAACATTTATTTGCTCAAAAAGTGGCATTACTTCCCCAACAAACCCACCCTTACCAGACATGAAAAAAAAAACTAGACAAAAGATAAATAAAGCATTTTAGATATATGATCTGTGGTAACATCTACACTAGATGAGATGTTTTATAGAGACAAATCAAGCAGATCCACAAGAGTAAAATGACAGAAGACTATGGTCAGGTAACAGTCACAAAGATATCAATCCCTAAAATAGAAAAAAAACTGAAACAATAGATACCACAGCCAGAGGCTACATCAAGAATTAGACAAAGAACAATATTACATCAGAGCCCTCTTACATCCTTATCACTCTAGATGTGGAACTGCAGTCCTGCTAAAGAAATTTCACTCACCAAAAGTCTGACTAACACATTCTTTCGTGGAGATTGATCATGAAATATTTTCTTCGGTCATTCTCTCCCTTCCTCTGATCCAAGAAGGGCAATTGTCAGTTTCTGGCGAAAGAATGTGCACAATACTGGTGAACCACTTAGAGGACTAAGCCTGCCCAGTAAACGTGTGTAGTTAGGTAAACTGACTGCGCTCAACATGACCCCATTAGGTTGACTGGGCTGTAAAACCTCAACACAAACAAACAAACAAGTCTGACTAACAGGCCATGCAGCACTAAAATAACTTGGAATTCATCCGCAGTCTTACACTTCAGGAACCTATGGAAGACCATCCCTCACCATCAGCCCAGTAGTACACTATGCTTTGATGAAAATATTGAACATCAGGTTAACCATTTTATTGATACTCAGTGTATGGAATATTCAACAAACACCGAACAGCATAGCATTTTTATTATACGTCCTTATACTCACTCATGTTGAACAGTTTGCTGTTATTCAACTGTCTACCTGAACACTATTTTTTTTTCACTTTCTAATTTTCAGCAGGTTAGCAACAACTTCCACTACCAAATAAAGAACAATTACATTACATGACAAACCTAGTCTGCTAAATGTCACCAGTTTGAACAAACAATATGCTGTTTTTTGTTTTGATTTTTTGTCATTTAAAATGGTCAGTATTTGACCCAAGTGCATCATTCATAATAAAATGTTAACAAGATCTGCTGTTAGTACATGTAGTTCATTCTGGTTCTTCCCCCTCACCACCCCCTCCCCCCACCCCCACCACACACATCCACACCCACCAACACCCAGCCTGACATATTAAGAATTATAAATATGTTTAAGTAAGGTATTAAGAGAAACAAAAAAATCTTAATGGTATAGTAAAATTTTTCAATTCTGACTGTGGAAGCTCATTATGATTGCATTCTTTTTATGCAACCCTGCATAGCATGGCAGACACATAGGGATCATGTTGTCTGTCCGCGTCGGCAGCAACAGTGTCAGTGTTGTCGTCACACTTTTTGTTTCTGTTCAGTAACTTTTGAAGGGACATATGGTTTTCATTCAATTTTTTTAGAAATTTATATCACTATAAAATACAGGTCAAGTTCCATATTGATAATCATCTGCCTAATTTTGGCTTAATTATGGCCCTTTTTCGACTTAGTTTTTGTTGGTGTGTTGGTATTGGTTTCCGATCAATACCTTTTGCAGGGATGCATTGCTTTTATTGAAAGTTTTCAGAAGGATATATCATTGTAAAATGCAGGTCAAGTTCAAAATTAGTAATTATCTGCAAAATTTTGGCCAAGTTATGGCCCTTTTTCGACTTAGCTTTTGTTGGTGTGTTAATATTGGTTGTGCTCAATAACTTTTCAGGGGTGCATTGATTTTATTGAAAGTTTGCTAAAGGATATATCATTGTAAAATACAGGTCAAGTTTGATATTAGTTGTCATTTGCCAAATTTTGGCTGAGTTAAGGCCCTTTTTCAGCTTAGTTTTTGTTGGTGTGTTGATATTGGTTTCCACTCAAAATCTTTTGCAGGGATGCATTGATTTTATTGAAAGTTTGCAGAAGGATATATCATTGTAATATACAGGTCAAGTTCAATATTGGTAATCATTCACAAAATTTTGGTTGTTATGGCCCTTTTTCGACTTAGTTTTTGTTGTTGGGGTAAAATACAAGGTAATTGTTTTCCCTGAATAAGTTTTGTAGGGATACATTGATTTCATTCGAAGTTTGTAGTGAGGGGTTGCCTTTTGGGATAGGAGTGATTAAAAGGACCAGTGTTTTTTTTTTCCTTCTTCATATCAAATGATTGGTGCAATAATCAGGCGACACATCCAATTCTCGGAATTCTAGTTTTAGAGGATGAATATATACTGAAAGACTAATCTCTCTTGAAACTCTATCCATATTACACTTTACCAATGATTCTGGATCTGTTAGAAAAGTGTTTTGTACCATGGGATTGGGATATAATCTGTTACTTATGTGCAGAGCAGTGAATATGTAACTATTCATTTACAGGGAAATCAAATACTTTATACTTTTTTACTAATTAGATAAACCCCTTCTTGAAAACATGCCAGCCCCTCTCCCCGCAAACCCCACTGCCCGCTCCCCCACCCCCTTGCAAAAAAATCCACAACACAGTTACATCTCTTAAAACATTAAGTTGTATCAATACTACTCTGACAGGCAGGTCCAGATCAGATAGTGAAGTGCTTCATTTGATCAGGGCCTACACTGTTGGAATGAAATGTAAGCATTTCTGACAACAAAGAAGAAATAAATCAGACACCCAAAAATAACAATTGAACCTGCACAGTCTGTAAGGTAGAGTATTCTGTTATATGCACTTATGGGTTAACCCAATTACATCATGTGGACTCTTCTACCACAACTCTTTGGACCTTTCTGTTTCCAAAGCAGAGTGTCTGGTTAATTTTCATTTATACTATACTTCATAGAAGTTCTTGTCTTTAATTCAAACAGTGTAGACCCTGATTAGATGATGCATTCTATGGCATCTGATCTGGGTCTGTACTGTTTGCCAGTTACCCTGTTGTGGGTTCCAGACTAAAATGTGTTAAGTTATTTGGTTGATGGATGAAAGTCAATATTATTTCATTGCACCTGCAAAAAATGTGACTGCAACCATGTCTACCAGGTCATGCATTCATTTTTAATATAATAATTGTACTGAGCATTTTTGACAAAAATGGGTCGTATTTTTTGTTGGCCTGCCATTTCAAGTCACTGTTCACTAAATATATATGTAAAAATATTTCACTAGGTGTTTTCATCATGGAACTTAACCCTTGTCCAGCTGAATAAATTAAGATGCCACGCCCACTTCTAATTTTTAGCCAATCAGATTACTTGATCCAGATTGTTGATATAAATTCACATACTGAATTGCAAACAGTGCAGATCCAGATCTGTTGACTTCTGAAGAAGCCAACTGATCTGGACCTACACTGTTTGCAAAGGCAGGGTATATCCGCGTTCGGCAGGACTAGGGTTAACATTTGCAGTAATGTTTTTAATAAGGACAAGTGTTTTACAGAGGAAACTTGCAGGCCACAGCTCTTCCCAAAATTAGGTCAATATCCTGTAAAAACACTTTATATACACTGTGTCAAATAAAATTTACTATCAGCAGTTGTGTATTTTGAAAGCAGACAATTTGGTGTTTGGTAAGGAAACTCTCAGACCACAGAGATAAAGAATTCAAGTCATTGTCTGTTGAGACAGTCTTCACATCCACTTTGATGTGTCAACCTTGATTGGGATGACCAGGCATAATACTTACATTATTTGAATATTAGAGTATAAAAGTTTGCAAGGTAAAATTTTCAGTAGGTTGTTTTTCATTACTTGTGTTAGGTTGCAAGGTAATACTAGTTTTCAATAGGATGATTTTCACTATTAAATATTCATTTTAAGCTATTCTTGAAAAGGGAAAAATACATGTTTGCTTAGGAAACACTGAGACCACAGGTCTAAAGAAAATTTGGTCATATCCTGTAAAGACACTTCACATTCACTAGGGCGAGTATTATTTACTAACCAGCAGTGGTGGTACAGATGGGTCTGCTGAATGACATGAACTTGTGATGTGTCCACTTTGGTTGGGCTAACTAGACATAATACATACATTATTAAATGTTAGAGTACAAAAAGGTTGTTATTGAATATTTAATTCAAATAGACTGCTTTTTCATTTTGAAATATTTTTTGCAAGGTTGCAAGGTAAAACTAGCTTTTAATAGGATGATTTTCATTATTAGATAAATATCACATTTAAGGTATAAAAGAGAAAATTTCATGTGTGCTTAACTCTCAGACCACAGTTCTAAAGAATGTTTGGTCATATCCTGTTAAGACACTTGACAGGTTGTAAGGTAATGTTTTTTCAACAGGTTGTTTTTCATTACTAAACACTACTTTTGTAAGGGTGCAATGAAATAATAGTTTTGAGTAGGATAATTTTCATCATAAAATATCACTTCTAAGGTATTTTTGAAATGGTTAAGTTTCATGTTTGCTTAGGAATCTCTCAGACCAGTGCCACACTTGGTAATCCCGTAAGGGGGTACCCATTGGTTGTGCACTCAAAATCCTTACGCGAACTTCCGGCTATGACTTATGAGACATCCAAATGTCAACAAATGGGTAAATTCTCCTGTTTTATTGATTTTTCATCAATTTCATAGACACATTTTAAAAAATCAGACAGTGCTATTCCCAACAACTTTCATTTCTACGTCGGAAAAGATAGGTGTGGGCTTGAAAAAACAAGTGGCTATTTTTTATTTCAGTTTCAACCGCAGATGGGGTAGTCCGGTATTCCTGTCTTGACTTCTTTTCCAGTGCAATATGATGGTATTTTCAGCTATTTGGCCTATGAAGTATTTATTTAATATATCAGATAAGATGCGCTGCAACCTACATCTACGTTGAAATACATAAGATGCAAAATTTCCCAAGCATTTGTTCCGGGGACTGACATATTTGTGCCGAATATGACTTATGAGGCCGACGACCCCTTAAGGAGGCATTATCCCTTATGGGGACAAGAACGCCAACTATCAGGTGTCTGATTACAAGGCCTGAGTATCACTTATGGGAACATTTGTCATTATCAGAGTGAAATTGAAATAAAAAAAATAGCTGCTTGTTTTTTCAAGCCCACACCTATCTTTTCCGACGCAGAAATGAAAGTTGGTGGGAATAGCTTTGTCCGATTTTTCGAAATAGGTCTATGAAATTTACTAAAAATCAATAAATCAGGAGAATTTATCCGTTTGTTGACATTTAGATGTCTCGTAAGTCATGGCTGGGAGTTTGCGTAAGGATTCTGAGTGCATAACTAGAAGCTACCCCTTACGAGATTACCAGGTGTGGTACAGGTCTAAAGAATGTTTGGTCATATCTTGTTAAAACACATTATATCCACTAGACCAAGAATTATTTAATGACCAGCAGTCGTGTTACAAATGACTTTTCTGAATGACAAATTATACTTATTTGGGCCATCACTGATGGCATCCGTTTAACATTTTGCAGTGAAACTTATGATGTGACCAGGTATAATATTTATATATTATTTAAATGTTATGGTATAAAGGTTGCAAGATAATATTAGGTTTTTATAGGCTGCTTTTCATTAGTAAACATCACTTTTGTAAGAGTGTAGGTAAAACTAGTTTTGAATAGGATAGATTTCATCATTAAATTTCACTTTTAAGGTACTTTTTAAAGGAGATAATTTTATGTCTGCAAAGGAAACTCAGACCTTAGGTCTAAAGAACGTTTGGTCATATCCTGTTAAGACACTTCACATCCACGTAGGCACGTAGTATTCACTGACCAACAGTGTTGGTACAGGTTAGTCATCTAAATCAGGTTGTGTTTATCATGGCCTTCACTGTTGGAATCCAGTTAATATTTTGCTGTGGAAGTTGTGATGTGTCCACTTTGGTTGGGATGACCAGGCATAATATATACATTATCAAAATGTTAGTGTATAACCGATTGTTATAAAAACTTTAAATAGGTAAAACTTTAAATAGGTCATTTTTTTCATTATCCTTACATTACTTCTGTAAGGTTGCAAGGTAATAACTAGTTTCGAATAGGATGTTTTTCACATTAAATATCACATCGAAGGTATGCTTGAAAAGGGAAAATATCATGTTTGCTAAGGAAACTATCAGACTACAGGTCTAAAGAACTTTGTGTCATATCCTGTTAAGACACTTCACTTCCACATAAGCAAATAGTATTTACTAACCAACAGTGGTGGTGCTGATGAGTCATCTAAATCAGGTTGTGTTTATCATGGCCTTCACTGTTGACATCCAGTTTACATTTTGCTGTGAACCTTGTGATGTGTCAACTTTGGTTAGGATGACCAGGCATAATATATGCATTATTAAAATGTTAGAGTATAACAGGTCGCAAGGTAATTTTTTTAACAGATTGTATTTAATTACTTAACTTTACATTTGTAATGTTGCAATGGAATAATAGTTATGAATAGAATAATTTCCACCATGAAATATCACTTTAAAGATACTTTTGAAATGGTTAGATATAATGTGTGCTTAGGAAACTCTCAGACCACAGGTCTAAAGAATTTTCGGTCATATCCTGTTAAGACGCATTACATCCACTAGAGCAATAACCATTTAATTACAAACAGTCATGTTACAGATGAGTTTTCAGAATGACAGGTTATACTTATCTGGGCTGTCACTGTTGGCATCCTTTTAATATTTTGCTGTGGATGTGATGTGTTTACTTTGGTTGGGATGACCAGGCATAATATATACATTATTTAAATGTTAGATAGTATAAAAGATTGAAAGGCAATATCAATTTTAAACAGGCTTCTTTTCATTGTTAAACATTACTTTCAAAAGGTTACAAGGTAAAACTACATGTAGCTTTAAACTGGATGATTTTCATCATCAAATTTCACTTTAAAGGTGCTTTTTAAAGCAGATATTTTCTTGTCTACATAGGAAACTTTAAGATCTATACATTATTTAAATGTTAGATAGTATAAAAGATTGAAAGGCAATATCAATTTTAAACAGGCTTCTTTTCATTGTTAAACATTACTTTCAAAAGGTTAAAAGGTAAAACTAGTTTTAAACAAGATGATTTTCATCATTAAATTTCACTTTAAAGGTGCTTTTTAAAGCAGATAATTTCTTGTCTACATAGGAAACTTTAAGACCTTAGGTCTAAAAAACTTTTGGTCATACCCTGTTAAGACACTTCACATCAACATAGGCAAGTAATATATACTGACCAACTGTGGTGGTACAGATGAGGCTTCTGAATCAGGTTATCTTTATCATGACCTTCTCCGTTGGCATCAAGTTAACATTTTGCTGTGGGACTTGTGATGTGTCCACTTTGGTTGGGATGACCAGGCATATTATATAAATCATGTCAATGTTAAGAGTTTAAATGTTGCAAGGTAAAATTGTAAATATGTTGTTTTTCAATTATTTTTTTAAATACTTCTGTAAGATTGCAAGGTAATTACTAGTTATGAATCGGATGCTTTTCATCCTTAAATATCACTTTGAAGGTATTTTGGAAAAGGGATAATATTATGTCTTCTTAGGAAATATTATGTCTTCTTAGGAGATCTAAGACCTTAGTTCTAAAGAACTTTGGTCATATTCTGTTATGATATGTTATGTTCATTAGGGTAAAAGTTACAGATGAGTCTTCTGAATGACAAGTTATACTTATCTGGGCCGTCACTGCTGGCATCCTTTTAACATTTTGCTGTCAAATTTGTGATGTGTTTACTTTGGTTGGGATGACCAGGCATAATATACACATTATTTAAATGTTAGGGTATAAAAGGTTGCAAGGTAATATTATTTAATGTAGGCTGCTTTTCAGTACTAAGCATCACTTTTGTAAGGTTGGAAGGTAAAACTAGTTTTGATAATTTTTCATCATTAAATTTTACTTTAAAGGTACTTTTTAAAGGAGATAATTTCATGTCTGCATAGGAAACTCTCAGACTTTAGGTCTAAAGAACTTTTGGTCATATCCTGTTAAAACACTTCACATCCACGTAGGCAAGTAGTATTTACTTACCAACAGTGGTGGTACAGATGAGCCTTCTGAATCAGGTTGTGTTTATCATAGCCTTTACTGTTGGAATCCAGTCAACATTTTGCTGTGGAACTTGTGATGTGTCCACTTTGCTTGGGATGACCAGGCGTAATATATACATTATTTAAATGTTAGGGTATAATAGGTTGCAAGGTAATATTAAGTTAATATAGGCTGCTTTTCAGTACTAAGCATAACTTTTGTAAGGTTGGAAGGTAAAACTAGTTTTGATACTTTTTCATCATTAAATTTCACTTTAAAGGTACTTTTTAAAGAAGATAATTTCATGTCTGCATAGGAAACTCTCAGACCTTAGGTCTAAAGAACTTTTGGTCATATCCTGTTAAGACACTTCACATCCACGTAGGCAAATAGTATTTACTGACCAACAGTAGTGGTACGGATGAGTCTTCTGAATAAGGTTGTCTTTATCATGGCCTTTACTGTTGGAATCCAGTTAACATTATGCTGTGGAACTTGTGATGTGTCCACTTTGGTTGGGATGACCATGCATAATATATACATTATTTAAATGTTAGGGTATAATAGGTTGCAAGGTAATATTAAGTTAATATAGGCTGCTTTTCAGTACTAAGCATAACTTTTGTAAGGTTGGAAGGTAAAACTAGTTTTGATAATGTTTCATCATTAAATTTCACTTTAAAGGTACTTTTTAAAGAAGATAATTTCATGTCTGCATAGGAAACTCTCAGACCTTAGGTCTTAAGAACTTTTGGTCATATCCTGTTAAGACACTTCACATCCACGTAGGCAAATAGTATTTACTGACCAACAGTGGTGGTACAGATGAGCCTTCTGAATCAGGTTGTGTTTATCATGGCCTTTACTGTTAGAATCCAGTCAACATTTTGCTGTGGAACTTGTGATGTGTCCACTATGGTTGGGATGACCAGGAATAATATATACATTATTTAAATGTTAGGGTATAATAGGTTGCAAGGTAATATTAAGTTAATATAGGCTGCTTTTCAGTACTAAGCATCACTTTTGTAAGGTTGCAAGGTAAAACTAGTTTTGATAATTTTTCATCATTAAATTTCACTTTAAAGGTACTTTTAAAAGAAGATATTTTCATGTCTGCATAGGAAACTCTCAGACCTTAGGTCTTAAGAACTTTTGGTCATATCCTGTTAGGACACTTCACATCCACGTAGGCAAATAGTATTTACTGACCAACAGTGGTGGTACAGATGAGCTTCTGAATCAGGTTGTCTATCATGGCCTTTACTGTTGGAATCCAGTTAACATTATGCTGTGGAACTTGTGATGTGTCCACTTTGGTTGGGATGACCAGGCATAATATACACAATTTTTAAATGTTAGGGTATAATAGGTTGCAAGTTAATAATAAGTTAATATAGGCTGCTTTTCAGTACTAAGCATAACTTTTGTAAGGTTGGAAGGTAAAACTAGTTTTGATAATTTTTCATCATTAAATTTCACTTTAAAGGTACTTTTTAAAGAAGATAATTTCATGTCTGCATAGGAAACTCTCAGACCTTAGGTCTTAAGAACTTTTGGTCATATCTAGTTAAGACACTTCACATCCACGTAGGCAAATAGTATTTACTGACCAACAATGGTGGTACAGATGAGCCTTCTGAATCAGGTTGTGTTTATAATGGCCTTTACTGTTGGAATCCAGTCAACATTTTGCTGTGGAACTTGTGATGTGTCCACTTTGGTTGGGATGACCAGTAATAATATATACATTATTTAAATGTTAGGGTATAATAGAATGCAAGGTAATATTAAGTTAATATAGGCTGCTTTTCAGTACTAAGCATCACTTTTGTAAGGTTGCAAGGTAAAACTAGTTTTGATAATTTTTCATCATTAAATTTCACTTTAAAGGTACTTTTAAAAGAAGATATTTTCATGTCTGCATAGGAAACTCTCAGACCTAAAGTCTAAAGAACTTTTGGTCATATCCTGTTAAGACACTTCACATCCACGTAGGCAAATAGTATTTACTGACCAACAGTGGTGGTACTGACCAACAGTGGTGGTACAGATGAGCTTCTGAATCAGGTTGTCCTTATCATGGCCTTTACTGTTGGAATCCAGTTAACATTATGCTGTGGAACTTGTGATGTGTCCACTTTGGTTGGGATGACCAGGCATAATATACACATTATTTAAATGTTAGGGTATAATAGGTTGCAAGGTAATAATAAGTTAATACAGGCTGCTTTTCAGTACTAAGCATCGCTTTTGTAAGGTTGGAAGGTAAAACTAGTTTTGATAATTTTTCATCATCAAATTTCACTTGAAAGGTACTGTACTTTTTAAAGGAGATAATTTCATGTCTGCATAGGAAACTCTCAGACCTTAGATCTAAAGAACTTTTGGTCATATCCTGTTAAGACACTTCACATCCACTTAGGCAAGTAGTATTTACTGACCAACAGTGGTGGTACAGATGAGTCTTCTGAATCAGGTTGTCTTTATCATGGCCTTTACTGTTGGAATCCAGTCAACATTTTGCTGTGGAACTTGTGATGTGTCCACATTGGTTGGGATGACCATGCATAATATATACATTATTTAAATGTTAGGGTATAATAGGTTGCAAGGTAATATTAAGTTAGTATAGTCTGCTTTTCAGTACTAAGCATAACTTTTGTAAGGTTGGAAGGTAAAACTAGTTTTGATAATTTTTCATCATTAAATTTCACTTGAAAGGTACTGTACTTTTAAAAGAAGATAATTTCATGTCTGCATAGGAAACTCTCAGACCTTAGGTCTAAAGAACTTTTGGTCATATCCTGTTAAGACACTTCACATCCACGTAGGCAAATAGTATTTTCTGACCAACAGTGGTGGTACAGATGAGCTTCTGAATCAGGTTGTCTTTATCATGGCCTTTACTGTTGGAATCCAGTTAACATTATGCTGTGAAAATTGTGATGTGTCCACTTTGGTTGGGATGACCAGGCATAATATACACATTATTTAAATGTTAGGGTATAATAGGTTGCAAGGTAATAATAAGTTAATACAGGCTGCTTTTCAGTACTAAGCATCGCTTTTGTAATGTTGGAAGATAAATCTAGTTTTGATAATTTTTCACCATTAAATTTCACTTGAAAGGTACTGTACTTTTTAAAGGAGATAATTTCATGTCTGCTGGGAAACTCTCAGACCTTAGATCTAAAGAACGTTTGGTCATATCCTGTTAAGACACTTCACATCCACTTAGGCAAGTAGTATTTACTGACCAACAGTGGTGGTACAGATGAGTCTTCTGAATCAGGTTGTCTTTATCATGGCCTTTACTGTTGGAATCCAGTTAACATTATGCTGTGGAACTTGTGATGTGTCCACTTTGGTTGGGATGACCAGGCATAATATATACATTATTTAAATGTTAGGGTATAATAGGTTGCAAGGTAATATTAAGTTAGTATAGTCTGCTTTTCAGTACTAAGCATAACTTTTGTAAGGTTGGAAGGTAAAACTAGTTTTGATAATTTTTCATCATTAAATTTCACTTTAAAGGTACTTTTTAAAGAAGATAATTTCATGTCTGCATAGGAAACTCTCAGACCTTAGGTCTTAAGAACTTTTGGTCATATCCTGTTAAGACACTTCACATCCACGTAGGCAAATAGTATTTACTGACCAACAGTGGTGGTACAGATGAGCCTTCTGAATCAGGTTGTGTTTATCATGGCCTTTACTGTTGGAATCCAGTCAACATTTTGCTGTGGAACTTGTGATGTGTCCACTTTGGTTGGGATGACCAGGAATAATATATGCATTATTTAAATGTTAGGGTATAATAGGTTGCAAGGTAATATTAAGTTAATATAGGCTGCTTTTCAGTACTAAGCATCACTTTTGTAAGGTTGGAAGGTAAAACTAGTTTTGATAATTTGTCATCATTTAATTTCACTTTAAAGGTACTTTTAAAAGAAGATATTTTCATGTCTGCATAGGAAACTCTCAGACCTAAAGTCTAAAGAACTTTTGGTCATATCCTGTAAAGACACTTCACATCCACGTAGGCAAATAGTATTTACTGACCAACAGTGGTGGTACAGATGAGCTTCTGAATCAGGTTGTCTTTATCATGGCTTTTACTGTTGGAATCCAGTTAACATTATGCTGTGGAACTTGTGATGTGTCCACTTTGGTTTGGATGACCAGGCATAATATACACATTATTTAAATGTTAGGGTATAATAGGTTGCAAGGTAATAATAAGTTAATACAGGCTGCTTTTCAGTACTAAGCATCGCTTTTGTAAGGTTGGAAGATAAATCTAGTTTTGATAATTTTTCATCATTAAATTTCACTTGAAAGGTACTGTACTTTTTAAAGGAGATAATTTCATGTCTGCATAGGAAACTCTCAGACCTTAGATCTAAAGAACGTTTGGTCATATCCTGTTAAGACACTTCACATCCACTTAGGCAAGTAGTATTTACTGACCAACAGTGGTGGTACAGATGAGTCTTCTGAATCAGGTTGTCTTTATCATGGCCTTTACTGTTGGAATCCAGTCAACATTTTGCTGTGGAACTTGTGATGTGTCCACTTTGGTTGGGATGACCATGCATAATATATACATTATTTAAATGTTAGGGTATAGTAGGTTGCAAGGTAATATTAAGTTAATACAGGCTGCTTTTCAGTACTAAGCATCACTTTTGTAAGGTTGCAAGGTCAAACTAGTTTTGATAATTTTTCATCATTAAATTTCACTTTAAAGGTACTTTTTAAAGAAGATAATTTCATGTCTGCATAGGAAACTCTCAGACCTTAGGTCTAAAGAACTTTTGGTCATATCATGTTAAGACACTTCACATCCACGTAGGCAAATAGTATTTACTGACCAACAGTGGTGGTACAGATGAGCTTCTGAATCAGGTTGTATTTATCATGGCCTTTACTGTTGGAATCCAGTCAACATTTTGCTGTGGAATTTGTGATGTGTCCACTTTGGTTGGGATGACCAGGAATAATATATACATTATTTAAATGTTAGGTTATAGTAGGTTGCAAGGTGATATTAAGTTAATATAGGCTGCTTTCAGTACTAAGCATCACTTTTGTAAGGTTGCAAGGTAAAACTAGTTTTGATAATTTTTCATCATTAAATTTCACTTTAAACGTACTGTACTTTGTAAAAAAGATAATTTCATGTCTGCATAGGAAACTCTCAGACCTTAGGTCTAAAGAACTTTTGGTCATATCCTGTTAAGACACTTCACATCCATGTAGGCAAGTACTATTTACTGACCAACAGTGGTGGTACAGATGAGTCTTCTGAATCAGGTTGTCTTTATCATGGCCTTTACTGTTGGAATCCAGTCAACATTTTGCTGTGGAATTTGTGATGTGTCCACTTTGGTTGGGATGACCAGGAATAATATATACATTATTTAAATGTTAGGTTATAGTAGGTTGCAAGGTGATATTAAGTTAATATAGGCTGCTTTCAGTACTAAGCATCACTTTTGTAAGGTTAGAAGGCAAAACTAGTTTTGATAATTTTTCATCATTAAATTGGTAAAACTAGTTTTGATAATTTTTCATCATTAAATTTCACTTTAAAGGTACTTTTTAAAGAAGATAATTTCATGTCTGCATAGGAAACTCTCAGACCTTAGGTCTAAAGAACTTTTGGTCATATCCTGTTCAGACACTTCACATCCACGTAAGCAAATAGTATTTACTGACCAACAGTGGTGGTACAGATGAGCCTTCTGAATCAGGTTGTTTTTATCATGGCCTTTACTCTTGGAATCCAGTCAACATTTTGCTGTGGAACTTGTGATGTGTCCACTTTGGTTGGGATGACCAGGCGTAATATATACATTATTTAAATGTTAGGGTATAATAGGTTGCAAGGTAATATTAAGTTAATATAGGCTGCTTTTCAGTACTAAGCATCAATTTTGTAAGGTTGCAAGGTAAAACTAGTTTTGATAATTTCTCATCATTAAATTTCACTTTAAAGGTACTGTACTTTTTAAAGGAGATAATTTCATGTCTGCATAGGAAACTCTCAGACCTTAGGTCTAAAGAACTTTTGGTCATATCCTGTTAAGACACTTCACATCCACGTAGGCAAGTAGTATTTACTGACCAACAGTGGTGGTACAGATGAGTCTTCTGAATCAGGTTGTCTTTATCATGGCCTTTACTGTTGGAATCCAGTCAACATTTTGCTGTGGAACTTGTGATGTGTCCGCTTTGGTTGGGATGACCAGGCATAATATATACATTATTTAAATGTTAGGGTATAGTTGGTTGCAAGGTAATATTAAGTTAATATAGGCTGCTTTTCAGTACTAAGCATCACTTTTGTAAGGTTGGAAGGTAAAACTAGTTTTGATAATTTTTCATCATTAAATTTCACTTTAAAGGTACTTTTTAAAGAAAATAATTTCATGTCTGCATAGGAAACTCTCAGACCTTACGTGTAAAGAACTTTTGGTCATATCCTGTTAAGACACTTCACATCCACGTAGGCAAATAGTATTTACTGACCAACAGTGGTGGTGCAGATGAGTCGTCTGAATCAGGTTGTCTTTATCATGGCCTTTACTGTTGGAATCCAGTTAACATTATGCTGTGGAACTTGTGATGTGTCCACTTTGGTTGGGATGACCAGGCATAATATATACATTATTTAAATGTTAGGGTATAGTAGGTTGCAAGGTAATATTAAGTTAATACAGGCTGCTTTTCAGTACTAAGCATCACTTTTGTAAGGTTGCAAGGTAAAACTAGTTTTGATAATTTTTCATCATTAAATTTCACTTTAAAGGTACTGTACTTTTTAAAGGAGATAATTTCATATCTGCATAGGAAACTCTCAGACCTTAGGTCTAAAGAACTTTTGGTCATATCCTGTTAAGACACTTCACATCCACGTAGGCAAGTAGTATTTACTGACCAACAGTGGTGGTACAGATGAGTCTTCTGAATCAGGTTGTCTTTATCATGACCTTTACTATTGGAATCCAGTCAACATTTTGCTGTGGAACTTGTGATGTGTCCACTTTGGTTGGGATGACCATGCATAATATATACATTATTTAAATGTTAGGGTATAGTAGGTTGCAAGGTAATATTAAGTTAATACAGGCTGCTTTTCAGTACTAAGCATCACTTTTGTAAGGTTGGAAGGTAAAACTAGTTTTGATAATTTTTCATCATTAAATTTCACTTTAAAGGTACTTTTTAAAGTAGATAATTTCATGTCTGCATAGGAAACTCTCAGACCTTAGGTCTAAAGAACTTTTGGTCATATCCTTTTAAGACACTTCACATCCACATAGGCAAATAGTATTTACTGACCAACAGTGGTGGTACAGATGAGTCTTCTGAATCAGGTTGTCTTTATCATGGCCTTTACTGTTGGAATCCAGTCAACATTTTGCTGTGGAACTTGTGATGTGTCCACTTTGGTTGGGATGACCAGGCGTTATATATACATTATTTAAATGTTAGGGTATAATAGGTTGCAAGGTAATATTAAGTTAATATAGGCTGTTTTTCAGTACTAAGCATCATTTTTGTAAGGTTGGAAGGTAAAACTAGTTTTGATAATTTTTCATCATTAAATTTCACTTTAAAGATACTTTTTAAAGAAGATAATTTCATGTCTGCATAGGAAACTCTCAGACCTTAGGTCTAAAGAACTTTTGGTCATATCCTGTTAAGACACTTTACATCCACGTAGGCAAATAGTATTTACTGATCAGCAGTGGTGGTACAGATGAGTCTTCTGAATCAGGTTGTCTTTATCATGGCCATTACTGTTGGAATCCAGTTAACATTATGCTGTGATACTTGTGATGTGTCCACTTTGGTTGGGATGACCAGGCATAATATATACATTATTTAAATGTTAGGGTATAATAGGTTGCAAGGTAATATTAAGTTAATATAGGCTGCTTTTCAGTACTAAGCATCACTTTTGTAAGGTTGCAAGGTAAAACTAGTTTTGATAATTTTTCATCATTAAATTTCACTTTAAAGGTACTTTTTAAAGAAGATAATTTCATGTCTGCATAGGAAACTCTCAGACCTTAGGTCTAAAGAACTTTTGGTCATATCCTTTTCAGACACTTCACATCCACGTAAGCAAATAGTATTTACTGACCAACAGTGGTGGTACAGATGAGCCTTCTGAATCAGGTTGTCTTTATCATGGCCTTTACTGTTGGAATCCAGTCAACATTTTGCTGTGGAACTTGTGATGTGTCCACTTTGGTTGGGATGACCAGGCGTAATATATACATTATTTAAATGTTAGGGTATAATAGGTTGCAAGGTAATATTAAGTTAATATAGGCTGTTTTTCAGTACTAAGCATCACTTTTGTAAGGTTGCAAGGTAAAACTAGTTTTGATAATTTCTCATCATTAAATTTCACTTTAAACGTACTGTACTTTTTAAAGGAGATAATTTCATGTCTGCATAGGAAACTCTCAGACCTTAGGTCTAAAGAACTTTTGGTCATATCCTGTTAAGACACTTCACATCCACGTAGGCAAGTAGTATTTACTGACCAACAGTGGTGGTACAGATGAGTCTTCTGAATCAGGTTGTCTTTATCATGGCCTTTACTGTTGGAATCCAGTCAACATTTTGCTGTGGAACTTGTGATGTGTCCACTTTGGTTGGGATGACCAGGCATAATATATACATTATTTAAATGTTAGGGTATAGTAGGTTGCAAGGTAATATTAAGTTAATATAGGCTGCTTTTCAGTACTAAGCATCACTTTTGTAAGGTTGGAAGGTAAAACTAGTTTTGATAATTTTTCATCATTAAATTTCACTTTAAAGGTACTTTTTAAAGAAGATAATTTCATGTCTGCATAGGGAACTCTCAGACCTTAGGTCTAAAGAACTTTTGGTCATATCCTGTTAAGACACTTCACATCCACGTAGGCAAATAGTATTTACTGACCAACAGTGGTGGTACAGATGAGTCTTCTGAATCAGGTTGTCTTTATCATGGCCTTTACTGTTGGAATCCAGTTAACATTATGCTGTGGAACTTGTGATGTGTCCACTTTGGTTAGGATGACCATGCATAATATATACATTATTTAAATGTTAGGGTATAGTAGGTTGCAAGGTAATATTAAGTTAATACAGGCTGCTTTTCAGTACTAAGCATCACTTTTGTAAGGTTGCAAGGTAAAACTAGTTTTGATAATTTTTCATCATTAAATTTCACTTTAAAGGTACTGTACTTTTTAAAGGAGATAATTTCATGTCTGCATAGGAAACTCTCAGACCTTAGGTCTAAAGAACTTTTGGTCATATCCTGTTAAGACACTTCACATCCACGTAGGCAAGTAGTATTTACTGACCAACAGTGGTGGTACAGATGAGTCTTCTGAATCAGGTTGTCTTTATCATGACCTTTACTGTTGGAATCCAGTCAACATTTTGCTGTGGAACTTGTGATGTGTCCACTTTGGTTGGGATGACCATGCATAATATATACATTATTTAAATGTTAGGGTATAGTAGGTTGCAAGGTAATATTAAGTTAATACAGGCTGCTTTTCAGTACTAAGCATCACTTTTGTAAGGTTGGAAGGTAAAACTAGTTTTGATAATTTTTCATCATTAAATTTCACTTTAAAGGTACTTTTTAAAGTAGATAATTTCATGTCTGCATAGGAAACTCTCAGACCTTAGGTCTAAAGAACTTTTGGTCATATCCTTTTAAGACACTTCACATCCACATAGGCAAATAGTATTTACTGACCAACAGTGGTGGTACAGATGAGTCTTCTGAATCAGGTTGTCTTTATCATGGCCTTTACTGTTGGAATCCAGTCAACATTTTGCTGTGGAACTTGTGATGTGTCCACTTTGGTTGGGATGACCAGGCGTTATATATACATTATTTAAATGTTAGTGTATTATAGGTTGCAAGGTAATATTAAGTTAATATAGGCTGTTTTTCAGTACTAAGCATCATTTTTGTAAGGTTGGAAGGTAAAACTAGTTTTGATAATTTTTCATCATTAAATTTCACTTTAAAGATACTTTTTAAAGAAGATAATTTCATGTCTGCATAGGAAACTCTCAGACCTTAGGTCTAAAGAACTTTTGGTCATATCCTGTTAAGACACTTTACATCCACGTAGGCAAATAGTATTTACTGATCAGCAGTGGTGGTACAGATGAGTCTTCTGAATCAGGTTGTCTTTATCATGGCCATTACTGTTGGAATCCAGTTAACATTATGCTGTGATACTTGTGATGTGTCCACTTTGGTTGGGATGACCAGGCATAATATATACATTATTTAAATGTTAGGGTATAATAGGTTGCAAGGTAATATTAAGTTAATATAGGCTGCTTTTCAGTACTAAGCATCACTTTTGTAAGGTTGCAAGGTAAAACTAGTTTTGATAATTTTTCATCATTAAATTCCACTTTAAAGGTACTTTTTAAAGAAGATAATTTCATGTCTGCATAGGAAACTCTCAGACCTTAGGTCTAAAGAACTTTTGGTCATATCCTGTTGAGACACTTCACATCCACGTAAGCAAATAGTATTTACTGACCAACAGTGGTGGTACAGATGAGCCTTCTGAATCAGGTTGTCTTTATCATGGCCTTTACTGTTGGAATCCAGTCAACATTTTGCTGTGGAACTTGTGATGTGTCCACTTTGGTTGGGATGACCAGGCGTAATATATACATTATTTAAATGTTAGGGTATAATAGGTTGCAAGGTAATATTAAGTTAATATAGGCTGCTTTTCAGTACTAAGCATCACTTTTGTAAGGTTGCAAGGTAAAACTAGTTTTGATAATTTCTCATCATTAAATTTCACTTTAAACGTACTGTACTTTTTAAAGAGATAATTTCATGTCTGCATAGGAAACTCTCAGACCTTAGGTCTAAAGAACGTTTGGTCATATCCTGTTAAGACACTTCACATCCACGTAGGCAAGTAGTATTTACTGACCAACAGTGGTGGTACAGATGAGTCTTCTGAATCAGGTTGTCTTTATCATGGCCTTTACTGTTGGAATCCAGTCAACATTTTGCTGTGGAACTTGTGATGTGTCCACTTTGGTTGGGATGACCAGGCATAATATATACATTATTTAAATGTTAGGGTATAGTAGGTTGCAAGGTAATATTAAGTTAATATAGGCTGCTTTTCAGTACTAAGCATCACTTTTGTAAGGTTGGAAGGTAAAACTAGTTTTGATAATTTTTCATCATTAAATTTCACTTTAAAGGTACTTTTTTAAAGAAGATAATTTCATGTCTGCATAGGAAACTCTCAGACCTTAGGTCTAAAGAACTTTTGGTCATATCCTGTTAAGACACTTCACATCCACGTAGGCAAATAGTATTTACTGACCAACAGTGGTGGTACAGATGAGTCTTCTGAATCAGGTTGTCTTTATCATGGCCTTTACTGTTGGAATCCAGTTAACATTATGCTGTGGAACTTGTGATGTGTCCACTTTGGTTAGGATGACCATGCATAATATATACATTATTTAAATGTTAGGGTATAGTAGGTTGTAAGGTAATATTAAGTTAATACAGGCTGCTTTTCAGTACTAAGCATCACTTTTGTAAGGTTGCAAGGTAAAACTAGTTTTGATAATTTTTCATCATTAAATTTCACTTTAAAGGTACTGTACTTTTTAAAGGAGATAATTTCATGTCTGCATAGGAAACTCTCAGACCTTAGGTCTAAAGTACTTTTGGTCATATCCTGTTAAGACACTTCACATCCACGTAGGCAAGTAGTATTTACTGACCAACAGTGATGGTACAGATGAGTCTTCTGAACCAGATTGTCTTTATCATGGCCTTTACTGTTGGAATCCAGTCAACATTTTGCTGTGGAACTTGTGATGTGTCCACTTTGATTGGGATGACCAGGCGTAATATATACATTATTTATATGTTAGGGTATAATAGGTTGCAAGGTAATATTAAGTTAATATAGGCTGCTTTTCAGTACTAAGCATAACTTTTGTAAGGTTGGAAGGTAAAACTAGTTTTGAAATTTTTTCATCATTAAATTTCACTTTAAAGGTACTTTTTAAAGAAGATATTTTCATGTCTGCATAGGAAACTCTCAGACCTTATGTCTAAAGAACTTTTGGTCATATCCTGTTAAGACACTTCACATCCACATAGGCAAATAGTATTTACTGACCAACAGTGGTGGTACGGATGAGTCTTCTGAATCAGGTTGTCTTTATCATGGCCTTTACTGTTGGAATCCAGTTATCATTATGCTGTGGAACTTGTGATGTGTCCACTTTGGTTGGGATGACCATAATATATACATTATTTAAATGTTAGGGTATAATAGGTTACAAGGTAATATTATGTTAATATAGGCTGCTTTTCAGTACTAAGCATAACTTTTGTAAGGTTGGAAGGTAAAACTAGTTTTGATAATTTTTCATCATTAAATTTCACTTTTAAGGTACTTTTTAAAGAAGATATTTTCATGTCTGCATAGGAAACTCTCAGACCTTATGTCTAAAGAACTTTTGGTCATATCCTGTTAAGACACTTCACATCCACATAGGCAAATAGTATTTACTGACCAACAGTGGTGGTACGGATGAGTCTTCTGAATCAGGTTGTCTTTATCATGGCCTTTACTGTTGGAATCCAGTTATCATTATGCTGTGGAACTTGTGATGTGTCCACTTTGGTTGGGATGACCATAATATATACATTATTTAAATGTTAGTGTATATTAGGTTACAAGGTAATATTATGTTAATATAGGCTGCTTTTCAGTACTAAGCATAACTTTTGTAAGGTTGGAAGGTAAAACTAGTTTTGATAATTTTTCATCATTAAATTTCACTTTTAAGGTACTTTTTAAAGAAGATATTTTCATGTCTGCATAGGAAACTCTCAGACCTTAGGTCTAAAGAACTTTTGGTCATATCCTGTTGAGACACTGCACATCCACGTTGTCTTTATTATGGCCTTTACTGTTGGAATCCAGTTATCATTATGCTGTGGAACTTGTGATGTGTCCACTTTGGTTGGGATGACCAGGAATAATATATGCGTTATTAAAATGTTAGAGTATAACAGATTGTAAGGTAATATTTTAAACAGGTTGTTTTTCTTTTGTTAGGTTGCAATGTAATATTAGTTTAGAATAGGATAATTTTCATTATGAAATATCACTTTTAAAGTATATCTAAAGAATTTTTGGTCGTATCCTGTTCAGATTACGTCCGTTTGGGCAAAAATTATTTAATGACAAAACAGTCATGTTACAGATGAGTTTTTCTAATGACAAGTTGTACTTGTCTGGGCTGTCACTGTTGGCATCCTTTTAACATTTTGCTGTGGAACTTGTGATGTGTTTAGTTTGGTTGGGTTGACCAGGCATAATATATACATTATTTAAATGTTAGGGTAGAAAAGGTTGTAAGGTAATATTAAGTTTATATAGGCAGCTTTTCATTACTAAACATCACTTTTGTAGGGTTGCAAGATAAAACAAGTTTTGATAATTTTTCATCTTTAAATTTCACTTTAAAGGTACTTTTTAACAGAGATAATTTCATGTCTGCATAGGTAACTCTCCGGCCTTAGGTCTAAAGAACTTTTGGTGGTATCCTGTTAAGACACTTCACATCCATGTAGGCAAGCAGTATTTACTGACCAACAGTGGTGGTACAGGTGAGCCATCTTAATTAGGTTGTGTTTAGCATGGGGTTTACTGTTCCAATCCAGTTAACATTTTGCTGTGGAACTTGTGATGTGTCCATTTTGGTTGGAATGACCAGGCATAATATAACATTATCAAAATGTTTGTGTATAACAGATTGTAAAGTAAAACTTTAAATAGGTCATTTTTACATTATTTTTACATTACTTCTGCAAGGTTGCAATATAATAAGTAGTTTCAAATAGGATGTTTTTCATCATTAAATATCACTTTGAAGGTATGTTTGAAAAGAGAAAATATCATGTTTGCTTAGGAAACTATCAAACCACAGGTCTAAATAACTTTGTGTCATATCCTGTTAAGACACTTCACATCCACGTAGGAAAGTAGTATTTACTAACCAACAGTGGTGGTACTGATGTTTCTTCTGAATCAGGTTGTTTTTATCATGGCCTTCACTGTTGGCATTCAGTTTACATGTCGCTGTGGAACTTGTGATGTGTCCACTTTGGTTGGGATGACCAGGCATAATATATGCATTATTAAAATGTTAGGGTATAACAGGTTGCAAGGTAATATTTTGAACAGATTGTTTTTAATTACTTTTGTTATGTTGCAATGTAATATTAGTTATAATGTTACGACCGAGCACTCCTACCTTCGATTATCTGCCTTGGCAGATTAGGCATAGCTTATAAGTATATATTCAATCTCTGACAACTGCGTCAGGGAGTCGACTCTTTGGCTCAGTGGTTAGAGCATTGGATTTTTAACTGGGAGGACCGGGTTCGATTCCCACGGCAGACGTGAGTTGTTGTTTTTTCAGCTGTGCTTCATTCCTTTGGTTCGGCTTTCATGTCGTAAGATGGAGGCTCGTCTGGGATTGGACTTTATACGCCGAAAATGGCTTCACGTCATCATAAATGATGACTTCCTTGAAGAGGGGGAGTGTTACGACCGAGCACTCCTACCTTCGATTATCTGCCTTGGCAGATTAAGCATAGCTTCTAAGTATATATTCAATCTCTGACAACTGCGACAGGGAGTCGACTCTTTGGCTCAGTGGTTAGAGCATTGGATTTTTAAACGGGAGGACCGGGTTTGATTCCCACGGCAGACGTGAGAGTTTTTTTCAGCTGTGCTTCATTCCTTTGTTACGGCTTTCATGTCGTAAGAATAAATAGAATGATTTCCATCAAAAATATCACTTTTAAGGTATTTTTGAAATGGTTAAATTTCATGTTTGCTTAAGTAACTCTCAGACCACAGGTCTAAACAATTTTTGGTCATATCCTGTTAAAAGACACATTACATCCACTAGAGCAATGATCGTTTAATGACCAACCGTCATGTTACAGATGAGTTTACTCAATGGCAAGTTATACTTAACTGGGTCATCACTGTTGGCATCCTTTTAACATTTTGCTGTTGAACTTGTGATGTGTTTTCTTTGGTTGGGATGACCAGGCATATTATATACATTATTTAAATGTTAGAGAGTATAAAAGATTGCAAGGCAATATCAATTTTAAACAGGCTTCATTTCATTGTTAAATGTTAATTTTAAAAGGTTGCAAGGTAAAACTAGTTTTGATCAGGATGATTTTCATCGTTAAATTTCACTTTAAAGGTACTTTTTAAAGTAAATAATTTCATGTCTGCATAGGAAACTCTCAGACCTTAGGTCTAAAGAACTTTGGTCATATCCTGTTAAGACACTTCACATCCACGTAGGCAAGTAGTATTTACTGACCAACAGTGGTGGTACAGATGAGCCTTCTGAATCAGATTGTGTTTATCATGGCCTTCACTGTCAGCATCAAGTTAACATTTTGCTGTGGAACTTTTGGTGTCCACTTTGGTTGGGATGACCATGCATATTATATAAATTATTTCATTGTTAGAGTATATATTTTCCAAGGTAAAATGGTAAATAGGTTGTTTTTCTGTTAGTTTTACAATACTTCTGTAAGGTTGCAAGGTAATAACTAGTGTTAAATAGGATGGGTTTTTTTCATCATTAAATATCACTTCGAAGGGTTTTTTTGAAAAGGGAAAATATTATGTTTTCTTAGTAAACTCGCAGACATTAGGTCTAAAGAACTTTTTGTCATATATCGTTAAGAGACTTCACACTCACATAGGCAAGTAGTGTTTACTAACCAACAGTGATGGTACAAATGAGTTTTATGAATCAGGATGTGTTTATCATGGCCTTTACTGTTGGCATCCTTTTAACATTTTGCTGTGTTACTTGTGATGTGTCCACTTTGGTTGGGATGACCAGGCATAATATATGCATTATTAGAATGTTAGAGTATAACAGATTGTAAGGTAATATTTTAAACAGGTTGTTTTTCATTACTTAACATTACTTTTGTAAGGTTGTATTGTAATATTAGCTTGGAATA
This sequence comes from Anodontia alba, assembly GCA_964016985.1. Taxonomy (NCBI): domain Eukaryota; kingdom Metazoa; phylum Mollusca; class Bivalvia; order Lucinida; family Lucinidae; genus Anodontia; species Anodontia alba. The sequence continues at coordinate 59,457,992 of OZ024832.1, read as the reverse complement.
GTGTAATTTTCATTATGAAATATCACTTTTAAGGTTTTTTTTAAAAATGGATAAAATTCATGTTTGCTTTGAAAATTCTCAGAGCACAAGTCTAAAGAATTTTTGTTTATATCTTGTTAAGATACGTCATGTCCATTAGGGAAAAAATATTTAATGACCAACAGTCATGTTATAGATGAGTTTTCTGAATGACAAGTTATACTTATCTGGGCCCTCACTGTTGGCATCCTTTTAACGTTTTGCTGTAGAACTTGTGATGTGTTTACTTTGGTTGGGATGTCCAGGCATTATATATAAATCATTTCAATGTTAGAGTTTAAATGTTGTAAGGTAAAATTGTAAATAGGTTGTTTTTCTATTATTTTTTTAAATACTTCTGTAAGGTTGCAAGGTTATAACTAGTTTTGAATAGGATGCTTTTCATCCTTTAATATCACTTTGAAGGTATTTTTTAAAAGGGAAAATATTATGTCGTCTTAGGAAATCTCAGACCTAATTTCTAAAGAATTTTTGGTCATAACCTGTTAAGATACATTAAGTTCATTAGGGTAAAAATTATTTAATGACCAATAGTAATGTTAAGTAGAGTTTTCTGAATGACAAGTTATACTGATCTGGGCTGTCACTTTTGGCATCCTTTAAACATTTTGCTGTGAAACTTGTTATGTGTTTACTTTGGTTGGGATGACCAGGCATAATATATACATTATTCATATGTTAGGGTTGTAAGGAAATATTAAGTTTATATAGGCTGATTTTCATTAATAAACATCCCTTTTGTAAGGTTGCAATGTAAAACAAGTTTTGATAATTTTTCATCATTAAATTTTACTTTAAAGGTACTTTTTAAAGGAGATAATTTCATGTCTGCATAGGAAACTCTCAGATCTTAGGTCTAAAAACTTTTTTTCATATCCTGTTAAGACACTTCACATCCACGTAGGCAAGTAGTATTTACTGACCAACAGTGGTGGTATAGATGAGCCTTCTGAATAAGGTTGTGTTTATCATGGCCTTTACTGTTGGAATCCAGTCAACATTTTGCTGTGGAACTTGTGATGTGTCCACTTTGGTTGGAATGACCACGCATAATATGTACATTATCAAAATGCTAGTGTATAACAGATTCTAAGGTGAAATAGGTCATTTTTACATTATTTTTACATTACTTCTGAAAGGTTGCAAGGTAATAACTAGTTTCGAATAGGATGTTTTTCATCATAAAATATCACTTTGAAGGTATGCTTGAAAAGGGAAATATCATGTTTGCTTAGGAAACTATCAGACCACAGGTCTAAACAACTTTTGTGTCATATCCTGTTAAGACACTTCACATCCACGTAGGCAAGTAGTATTTACTAACCAATAGTGGTGGTACTGATGTGTCTTCTGAATCAGGTTGTGTTTATCATGGCCATCACAGTTGGCATCCTTTTAACTTTTGCTGTGTTACTTGTGATGTGTCCACTTTGGTTGGGATGACCAGGAATAATATATGCATTATTAAAATGTTAGGGTATAACAGGTTGGAAAGTAGTTTTTTAAACAGATTATTTTTTTATTAATTACTTAACATTACTTTTGTTATGTTGCCATGTAATATTAGGTATGAATAGAATGATTTTCATCATGAAATATCACTTTTAAGGTGTTTTTGAAATGGTTAAATTTCATGTTTGCTTAGGAAACTCTCAGACCACATGTCTAAAGAATTTTTTAATAGGATGATTTTTTTATTATTATTAAATATCACTTTTAAGATATTTGAGATATTACAATGAATTAAACAGGTGTCCATTCACTGTCAGTCTTTTCATAAATAAATGATCTGGTTAGACAGTATTTCCCTGACTTTGACACCTTCACTGTTGTTCTATTTTGAAATGAAAATTGAAAATTAATAACACTTTGTACATGTAGTTACATTTATATGCTTTTGTCGCAGGTGCAATGAAATGACTCTGACATTCATGTATCGTTTACCACCACTGTGTTGCTTAACCCACTTTCTATCAATAGAATGTTCCTTACAGACTGAGCAAGTTTACTGACCATTCTAAGGTGGTGGTCCCGGTGTTAGTTTTACTCTTTGTTGCTTTGTCGTTTATTCTATGAGGCGATTTGTTGTATGTCTTTCCATGTGTCATTTTGTTCTTGTGTTTTTCTGTCCTTTTAGTATTGGGATTACCTTGCTTGGTGAAGAGAGAGCTAATCTTAGTGCTTTTCGTATGTTTGTTCGATTTGTGCTTGTTTGGATTTGTCGGTTTCCTCTTCCTCTTGGGGTCTGGGAAGGGCTGCGGTTTGTGATTGTGGCACTCCCTAGACTTTTCTCTTACCTTTTTTTTCACTTATGATTTTAGGAATGTCTGTAGTGAATTTCTTCTCTTTTTGATAGAGCACTTCATAGCACAAAGCCTCTTCTTAACATGCTTCCATGGTCTCAGTATGGCTTAAATAAGGTTGAAAATGATGTATGTTTTTTTGTTTTGTTTGTTTGTTTTTTGTTTTGTTGCTATTCAAAAGGGAGTCTGCCTAGATTGTAGAGAAGAACTTTTTTTCCCTATGAATAAATTTGTTGCATAACCACTGCTCTGCATAAACACAATTATATTCTGGAGTACAACAAACCTCACACAGTTCACAGTTCTTAAGAACATTTGGTCATTATTCTGTAGTGACACTTCACAAGCACTGAGGCAGTACAATTTACTGACCAACAGTAATGTTGCAAATGTGGCTTCTGGCTAACTGGCATTTTATGCTTGTTTGTACCCTAACTGTTGCCGGCCTCGGTGGCTCAGTTGGATGCGCCGTCTGACTGGAGACCAGGAGGTTGCGGGTTCAATCCCCGCCAAGGTCGGCAACATTCTTTCACGGAGATTGATCATGAAACATTTTCTACGGTCATTCTCTCCCTTCTGTTGAAAGAATGTGCACAATACTGGTTAACTGCTTAGAGGACTAAGCCTGCCCAGTAAATGTGTGGTTAGGTAAACTGACTGCGCTCGACATGACCCCATTGGGTTGACTGGGCTGTAAAACCTCAACACAAATAAAAACTATAACTGTTAGTAATATCAGTTATTTCAGTAGGATGCTTAAGTTATTCAATTTGACCTTTTTAGTATTTTTAAAGGGACAATGATATGATCACATAGGAAACTCACATCAAAGTTCTTGAAAAGAAAAATTGGTCAGTATCCTGTAATGACACTTCACATGCACTGAGGCAAGTCAAATCTGCTGATCACCAGAGATGGTGCAGATTAGGTTTCTGGATTGTGTGTTACATTTACTGTGGCCTTCACTGGTGACATGCAATTTACACTTTTGCTGTGGAACTAATGTAGTGTCCACTTTGGTTAGATGACCAGGTTTCATATTTGCAATGGTTAGGTTCCATTGAAAGAAAAAAACTCAACATAGTGCATGTATTTACCTTCTTATATGGGTAGGTTTTGGTTAAGGTTTATGGATTATTGACAGGGCAAAACTCCTGTTTACAAAGCAAAGCCTTCCATCCATAGTTCTGGAGAACGTTTTGTCAATAATCTTCTGAACTAAGTGTGCTATAGACGGGCCCCCGTAGCCTAGTGGATAAGAGAGTTGACTCTGAATCCATTAGGTTTCTCACCGCTGTGGTTCGAGCCTGGCTCGGGTTATATGTGGGAAAGCCAAGTTCTGCTTACGGATGGTCAGGTGGTTTTTCTCCGGGTTCTCCGGTTTTCGCCCACCTTCGATGAACGATCGGCTCGATATAAGTGAAATATTCTTGAAAGGGCCGTAAAACCCAAATCAAAAAAAAAAAAAAGTGTGCTATAGGTAAATTTATCATGCCACTGATTGATGATATATTTCTTATTTTCTCATAAAAATCTGAATTGATGATTTAATGTTAAAATATTGAAAAGACAGTCGGTTATTGGATAGTCATAAGATATTGTCCTTGCTTCAAAGCACCACATGTTACAAATTTATTGTTTGTACAAGATTTCCAAAAAACTTAGATTGGACTGTATACTTTTGGCATAAATTTCAGGACAGTATTAAACCTATGACAGCTACACCACTAAGCACAGAAGGTTTATTTCTCTTCAGACATTTTTATGGCCCTGCATCGGATGATGCTGGGGGTATATAGTTTTTAGGTTTTTTGTATGTACATTCTTGTACATACGTATGTACATGATCCTGTTAGACTCCGGTTAAGGCATTTGTACCAGGTAGAATTTTGCATTTTTATTATAGTTAGGTACCCCACAGCGGGGGCATCCATGTACTGTGGACACATTTCTAGTTTTATTCATGATTAAAAATTATAAATTTGGTCTGAATTTTGCAAAGTAAAATGCATCAGAAAATTCCAAAAGTTAAGCAGTATGTGATGATAGGCTGAAACTCTATGAAAGTAGGGAGTTTTTCCTAAAATTCAAAGTCTGACTCCCCTTCTGAACAAAACATCTGGTGATATTCAACATCTGAGTAATGCTTTGGAACCTCACAGTAAAGGACATTCTCTTCACTGTAGTCAACCTCAGCATAAGTCGTCATCATCTTCTACAGTAACTTGGTGTCTGGGCTTCATGTAGTTTTCCAATATTATGTCAATCACTGTGCTGCCCATCTTATTAGAAATCAGCATTTTTTGAGTGCCTTGAGGATGATAGGTAGGTGTAACACAGCCCATGTCTCAATGATCAGTTTGCATATACCTAGCAGTTCTGGTTTTCTCATCCTTCCAGTAGCCTTGAAAGAACAACTGTCAATAGTGTACCAGTTATTCCACTTCTGCTATAGCAGTACTTCCATGGGCTTGTTCATTGAGACATCTAGAGGCTGCGATACAAATGTCATTCCACCCGGGATGATAGCCAGTCTGGTTTAGTGGCTATCACATAGTAGCTCCTTAACTTTGTTAGATTTGTAGCATTGGAAACTGTCTGGAACTAGCAGTTTTTCTCTCATAGGTCTGACCACTCAGTCTTTTTTTCTCATACTAATTTGATTCAGTCTTTATGCTCTTCAGAGATGCAGCCACTGGAGGGATCAGTTCCAGCCCAGAACCAGCCAACATATACAAAGTGACAAGCACATCACTACAAAAAGCTTTGAAATGAGTACTCCTCAGTGCCAATTTACTTGGACAAAGAATCCTCTTAGTGTTAGAACACAAAAAAAAAAAAAAAAAAAAAAAAAAAATGAGGCATACAAATTACTGCATTACTCAGATACATGATGAAATCTAAATATGTACAGACTACTATGCATTTTAAACTAGGTTCAATAACAAATCCAGTGCTTAAATTATGAAATATAATTACTATTTCCTTTAAATATGCCTTCAACTCTGTGTTACATTCTAATGCTACAAGCTGTCAGCTCCATCTGATAATGTTCAATCCAGTTCAGCATTATCATTTGACTGGTCACCTCTCAGAACTATATCTTGCTATCAGATTATCTCGCAAGCGTCAACTTAGGAAATCCACTGGTGGCTGAAACCCAGTCACCCCTGTTCATCTGTCTGTTTAGGACTTGTTCCTTTAAGACAGTTTTACCAAATTCTCATCCAACACGAATTCCTATGCTCATAATACAATACTCTGTCTTAAAGGCCAGCCTTTTTGCTCTTCTCTATCAATATTCAGCTCTAATATCCAAAACTGTCTTCTTTCAGAGTAATATTAGGCCATCTCTGCGTTCAGCTGCTGAGTCAGCCAACTCTGTCTTTTTGCTTATGTTGTAATACACTAGTCATTTGTAACCATTGCCCTCCAACTTACGGGGACTAGCGGTGTCAATGAGTTTCTCTATCACAGTCCTGCTAAAAGTCCTGCTCTGGAGGGACATATTGAAATCCAACCTCTGCCCTTGTTCCCGCTCCTTTGAATAGTATAATTCCATGGAGGTGCATTTTGCATAATATGCCACAAGCCTAACACTTACTCAACACTGCAGGAAACCTTGAAGTATCACTTTGCTGCACATCAGCCCTCAGGCCATCCTGAACCCATCCGTATAGGTGGGGTAACAGTGGCACAAATACCTGCTGCATAAGCTCATCTGTATATTTGGTTCCTGAGAGTCCAGCCCTGTTGACCGCAGTCAACAACCCATACTCTTATACCAAGCTACTAAATGCATGCCTTCTCTAAAAGCTAGGATTACAAGAGAGCCTAGAAATTAAGTTTGTTGGTACATGAATCTCTCTTGAGCAATTATTGATCAGTACTGTTCACATCCTCTGTAGATTTCATTGATATTTATTCTCCCATAGCTTCTTCACAACTAACCAAGTTCCAATAGGCAGTCTGAGCTTTTATAGTATTTTCTATTTTCTCAATAACATATTCATTTCAATTCATAAACTGTATACAGTGCTCAAGATAGCCTCTGTCCATCCATAAATAATGGATCCTTTTGCACCAATTTGAAACTTAGCTGTCCCCAAATATGGACACATTCTACAGATATGATGCAGCTTTTTAGGTAACCCATAAGAGTGCAACATCATGTCTGGTTTTAGATAATTAGCCTGAATCAGAAGAGGTTCAGTGCCTTAGATATCAGTGTGTTTTCCGTAAATACCCCAAAAAATATTTAAGCCTTTCACTGCCAATTATACAGTGAAAAGTACTCCTCAGTGGCAAATATTTTTTAATAACTCTCTTTGAGCAGAGTACTGCTAGTGAAGGCTTCAGTGGCTTGGTTGGATGTGCCGTCCAACTGGAGACCAGGAGGTCGTGGGCTCAACCCCCTCAGAGGTCGGCAACATTCTTTCGTGGAGATTGATTATGAAATATTTTCTACGGTCATTCTCTCCCTTCCACTGATTCAAGATGGGCAGTTGTCAGTTTCTGGCAAAAGAATAAGCACAATACTGGTTAACTGCTTAAGAGAACTAAACCTGCCCAGTAAATGTGGGGTTAGGTAAACTGACCGCGCTCGACATGACCCCATTGGGTTGACTAGGCCATAAAACCTCAACACAAACAAACAAACTACTAGTAAAATCTTTATATCTTGGGAACTAATAAAGGTATTATGTTCCAGTTTTGACTATAGTTTTATTTTTTATTTGTGAACAAGTTAAAAATTTCATAATGAAATGTTTTGGATTTTTACGACCCATCAACCCTGCAAAATACCATTTAGGACTTTTTCCTCTATTTTTGTAATAATTGTCTGCAGGACCCATACAAACTGCAATATTTGTGACAGAATCAATTCTTATCATCATATGCACAATATTCTACAGCTTGACACATGAGATCTTCAAGATTAGCCAGTGCATATAAAAGTAAGTACTGTATAGAGGAGACTTCTTTGGAATGAAAATGACCATGTTTACGGTGCATTTTATAGCAAGGAATAAAACAATGAAGCAGGCTAACAATATGCAGTAGCAAAACGAAAAACAATCAAGAAGCCTTTGTGTGCTCTTTTACAGTAATTCAAATCAGTTTACACAGGTATATGCCTAAAGATTTTGACATGCCCCATAGAACAAAGCCAAGAACATACCTCACCTGAATCTAAGCCTTTCTTGTCATGTCACCTGGCCTTTGTGCCCCTAACTTGGCCTAAAATATTCTAAGGGCACATTAAGTTGATAAACACTATACTTCTGAGGCTATTACTACCTGTTTTCCTTCGTTTTTTCCACTTTAAATAATATTTTAATCACATCCACCCTTGTTAAACCTTTTTAAACCTTGTCGCCATTTTGAACCCCCAAAGTCCAAAACTTTGCTTTATAAACTCAAAAAAAAAATAGCTTTGTCAAGTTTACTTTTGGTTTTGACAACACAACATTGTGTAAACACAAAGCATAGATTATGTTTCTCGTGTACCATGAAAATTACCAGCTTGTAAAACTTACTTAAAACATATACTAACTTTTGTTGACAAAAGCCACCTATGGCAGTCAGCCAAGAGCTGTCAACTATAGTCACTTAAGGCAGTGAAAGAGTTAATGGAGAATACATTTAAAAATCAATTTGTAGCATATCAAAATGAATACAGTCTGTTGTTTTCAAAATGATAATGTTTGTATGGATAGCCCTGACAGCAAAAGTTTCACCCTGATACACATTGTCATCTATTTCCCATGCTAAACGTCTGTGCATAATTTCTGTGCATAAGAGTGACTAGTTCTCAGCATCATTGTCTGAGTTAAGTGTTAGTGACAAAAACTTGCAGGTCACCATTCTGCATTGGGATTTTCCAAGATTTCAGAAACTTTGCCTCCAGAAAATGAGGAATGAGGAAAGAGATTACAGAACTGCATCAGATAAAATAATATGGTGTTTTAGCCAGTTATTGTTATTTGATTCATTGTCTTTATTTAATGTGCAACATAACTGATTAAGTCATCAAAGCATCAAATGAATGCATACAGAATCACGTCTGCAGTCGTGACCGATCTGTGTAAACAGCCTCAGAAGTGAAAGTAGTTTGCAATGAATGGGTTTAAAAGTCACTAATAAGACTTCAGTACTGGAAAGCTAAGTACATTTGATAAATCATTGCTAGAGCAGATTAACAAAGAAAAACCCAAAGGTCACCCGAATTCTACGTAAGGTGATTGGTTCTGTCATTAAAAAGGGGTTCCCTGGAGTAGGGGATGTGACACATAGCACCCGGCCATTTCAGAGCTGTTTTTTTAATTATGAAAGAGATAAATACAGAAAAATGATCAGCCGTATTGTAGTGCACAAAAATTAATGAAGATGTACAGATAGAGACACAAACAAAAATTAAAGCATCAAAATACACACTTTAAACAAGTTATTTAAACCACAGCTCACCCCTCCCAACAAACCCATGGGCCAAAGAATATCACTAAGATTGTCCACAGCATTGATACTGATTCCAGAATCCCAGTTTTGCCCTTACTGGCTGGCTTTAAATTTGGCCAGTACAATACTGGTTGGAAAACTAATTATCTAATGCACTGAGTATACTTCTGAAACTGAGATCAGCTCAAATGGGATGAGGTTATAAATAATATGAACAAGACTGTGACTGCTTTAGGAGTTAAAAATTAAGCCTGTTTCCAATACTTCTTCTTTCTTAGCTCAGTCTTCTCTTTACCTAATCAAAACCAATCTGTAACAGCCATTGATGATTGTTTATAAGCAACTTCCATGTTCCTGTTTTTAAATTAGACCACATGACTCCTGATGACCAGTTTTATGTCTTCAGTAGATAAAAAATAGCACCGGTACTTACTTTGTTTTGAAAAAGGTATTTGATATACCGAAATGTGTCCATCATAATAAATATTAACTTAAAGGTACATTGCTGGTTGTTTATTCTGTTGTCTACCCACAGTTTTCTTGAAATAACGGACTTGTGCATTTTATATTACATTTTTTATTATTTGTCAGATGCGTATGTTATTAACTCTTGTCCTGCTGAACCTGGATATACCCTGCCTTTGCAAACAACAGGATCAGTTGGCTTCTGAACTGATCTGGATCTGCACTGTTTGCCATTAAGTATGTGAAATTATAACAACAATCCAGGGGCCGGCCTCGGTAGCTCAGTTGGATGCACCGTCCGACTGGAGACCAGGAGGTCGCGGGTTCAACCCCCGCCGAGGTCGGCAACATTCTTTCGTGGAGATTGATCATGAAATATTTTCTACGGTCATTCTCTCCCTTCCGCTGATTCAAGAAGGGCAGTTTTCAGTTTCTGGCGAAAGAATGTGCACAATACTGGTTAACCGCTTAGAGGACTAAGCCTGCCCAGTAAACGTGTGGTTAGGTAAACTGACCGCGCTTGACATGACCCCATTGCATACATGCCATACCTCACACTGTGAGACAAAATCTCACAGAATTTTGGCCCATCTGGACCCTGTTTCCCGTAAGATTTTCAAATCTCACAGATTTTTCATACCATTTAATAAGCTATTTTTTGAAGAACTGGAAATACATCACACATTTACATGGCTGTCCCAAGCTTAATTCATTACAATAATGGCTTTTGTCTTACTTATGTAAGCTTGAAAGTGATTTTCACAAAAATCTCACAGAATTTCATCAAATCTCCCCTAAAAATTTGCAAAATCTCACAGATTTCTGTCAACAGCTAATGGCATGTATGCCATTGGGTTGACTGGGCCGTAAAACCTCAACACAAACAAACAAACAACAATCCAGATCAAGTAATCTGAAAATTAGAAGTAGGCATGGCTCATTGATTTATTCAGCAGGATAAGGGTTAAACTGAAAGTCAGTGTTTAAGTCCAGAAATCATTGTCAAAGCCTATCCTTCCTAAACAAACACACATATAGTATATATCCTTGAAACCCAAAATGTCACTTTTTATTAATGAATAATTTTGCTTCTATTTCGATTTGGTTGTAATAAGTTAGTCCAATTGTTTTCCACAGTTAGTCTCAACAGAATTCAAGAGAGAACATTCATGTAAGTGATTCCTGTCTCGAGTTACCTGCCTTTTCATCAAAAACAGTATTTTCACATTTTCTCACAACTTCAAAAGCAGAACATGATTTTCAATACAAAATCTGAAAGTGCATTTTTTGTCAATAAAATTCCCTGCAAAACATTTTTTCAGTTCTACCTGGCTAATTAATGGCAATTACTCAAATTTGCTTCACGTTGAAATTACCTCCCTTGCAATAAAACTATAGTAAACTTTACTTGCTTGTAAATGCCATATCTCCGATATTTTTTGGAAGTTTTTTTTAAACTGCGAACTGTTTGGACCTGTACAGAGACTGTATGACCAGAAAAAGATGCAAAAGTTCTTATCACGTCAAATGAAAAATGGATGACAATTACCTGTATGATTTCCATTACAAACATTGTTAAGTTTGATCAAACCGCCTTCTCGACAAAAATCAACAAGTTCTGAAGTTGCACAATAGATGATGCAGACTTTTTGTTAATTTAAGAACACTTTTCAATACATGTCTAAGCGAATTAAGCATTTTCACCTGAAATAAACCTGTATTTAAGGTACAGTGACCTTCCAAAATTGAATTAATATCGTAACTTTTAATTCTGTTGTGAGAAAGACCATTTTGATAATCTGTTTGACAGAAAGGGCTCAACAACTGTGTGTCATGTGCACAAATAATTCTTCATTATCATCTTTAAAACAGTTTTTAAATTTCACTCAGCAAAGGGTATAAATATAAGCTTTAAAGTTACTTTTGGCTTTAAGTATACATAACTATACTGCTGCACACTCAAACTTCAATACCATATTTCTTAACGCAAATGTGTTAGCATGGGCAACTTAGGTGTGCAAAATTCCCTCTGATTGTTTGTCCTTGTACTTACATACACCCTAGGGCCCAGTCTGTTTGTTTCACTTTGCTGATAGTTTCATCTCACTGAGCTAAACAAGGATGACATTTCTTACTCTGACGCAGGTGTAATTAAGTTCTTTTTTTATTTTATCAGCCTTGGTGGCTCAGTTGGATGCAGGTCTGACTGGAGCAGGTTCAACATTTGCTGGGTAGGCAACATTCTTTCATGGAGACTTGATCACGAAATACTTACTATGTCCATTTTCTCCCTTCTGCTAATTCAAGAAGGGCAGTTGTCAGTTTCTGGCAAAAGAATGTGCACAATACTGGTTAACCTCTTAGAGGACTAAACCTGTCAAGTGAAAGTGTGGTTAGAGAAACTGACTGCACTCAAAATGACCCTGTAGGGTTGCCTGGGCTGTAAAAGAACAACACAGGCAAATAATATTACCGTAACTTTAATTCTGTTTGCAGCAGAATCATTTTACATTGCTGGACAGGGTTCCAGGTTTGAACATTATACAAGCAATTCTCATATCCTAGTTCTTAAGAATTTTAACTGCACAATACATTAACCTATAGATAATGTGCTATATTCTATTCTGTTCATACCTTCCACAGAAAAAAAACGACCGTACAGTCATCCTGTACAGTCTTAATCCAGAAGGCCCCTTAGGCAGTCACCTGTGTGATGTCATTCCTCCTGCTCTTTTGATCAAGTGTCAGTTTCTTTTCTATGGAAGAGAAAGTAAACAGGATTTTTCTCAGGGTGAAAGAAATCTTTGTGGTTTTCCTTTTTCTCCAGTTGAAATTATAATCTTTATTCTTTCTTCTGTTCCTTTATCATGCGTTTTCACTATTCATACTATCTTTTGTTGTAAATCAATTTCTTGTAATTATCCATTGCTCGTTTGTTTTCGCAACTTTAATGACTATTCTTCGTGGTGAATGTGGTCATATAAAATTGTGTGGGATAATCATAAGAGTTGTATAAAATACTCTTCTTGTTCCAGGGAATCAACCTGCTCTACATGTAGCTCCTGGTCAGATAAAACCTGGAAACTTGCCGAAGAAAGAAGAACTTGCACTTCTAGAAAGTAGGTCATGGCTATAAAGAAACCATATCTGATTCATCAGACGAAGAAAATTAGATAGGATCACCACCCCACATGGCCCTGCTGCCCTGGGGAGGACCCATCCAGGTGGCAACTCCAAGGGTACTTGTACCCGGATGAGTGTAAGTCCACTGGCCACCGGCTGCCGGCCATTCGCCCAATGGACAAGAAGACATCACTGACCAGCCAATGGTCACCAGTCATCAGCCATGGGTCAAATGGGCATTACACAAGAATATTCAAGTCAGTCAATCACTGGTCACTGGCTATCCAGCCACTGGTCATTGGACACAGGGGAAAGTTAATATTCGCCAGTCAACCGGCCACCAGTCACCAGTCATCAGACTTTATATCAACCTACATTTAGTGAGACTCATGCCATGGGCATGGAGTTCACTAATAATAACTCAAAAAGAGTTTTATTACCCCTGGAACTGGACTTTAGTGATATGTCTGATCCCAGTGTTGTTATCAAACCACCTGACAACAACTGGAGATAAGACAACAGACAAACTTTACAGACTTCCCTCTCTGGACATATTTCCAGGATGGATCAATCTAGAAGTAAACATAAGTCCAAGAAGAGGAGGAGACATAGATCATCCTCTACATCCTCCTCTTCTAGGGCTGCATCTTCAGACTCCTGCAAAAGAAACAGAAAGTCAAAAAGATCCTAACTTATAGATCTTCTTCATTCTCTGATAATCAGTCTCATGATTATGGCAGATACAAAAGAAGTAGACATAGTCCACAGGCTGCACAGAATCTGAGTATGCTATGGCCTGCGGAAATAACTAATGTCCAGACAATACCACAACCTGAACAGACTTTACAACGCTCTACAAAGGACAGGTTCAGACTTTAAATATCTGCATTGATTCAGAGAATGGCAAAGTTAACATAATTTTATGCATTAAACATTTGAGTGTCCTAGTGGTTAGTGGTCTCAACCTGTAAGCAAGGTGTCATGCATTTGAACCTTGTTTAGGTAGGGAAAGTTTCCTATCATTAGTACATCAAGCTCATATTCAACATGCCCTGGATTGAGTATAAATTGGACAGGGAAATGCTTCATCATGAGACAGCAGGAAAAGCGTGCATGGACAAGACTGTACAAATGCAAGCATTAACACACATCATGGTTCAGTGTAGCACGAATACTACACGAAGGACTAAAAAGCTTCAGAACACCACCACAAACATTTGAATTGTTGTGTTCTGTCATATATGTATAGGACAACTAGTCACAATTCACACATAAGTTGCCGGCCTCAGTGGCTCAGTTGGATGCGCCGTCCGACTGCGGACCAGGAGGTCGCAGGTTCAACCCCTGCTGAAGTCGGCAACATTCTTTCGTGGAGATTGATCCTGAAATATTTTCTAATGTCATTCTTTCCCTTCTGCTGATTCAAGAAGGGCAGTTTTCAGTTTCTGGCAAAAGAGTGTACACAATACTGGTTAACTGCTTAGAGGACTAAACCTGCCCAGTAGACGTGTGGTTAGGTAAACTGACCACGCTTGACATGACCCCATTGGGTTCATAGGGCCGTAAAACCTCAACACAGACAAACACACATAAGTTTTGTTTCACAAAACAGCCTATATCAGGGTAGATAACTCTTTCTTTGTCCTTTTTTTGGAGGTGGTCGGGTGGTGCGAAGGTGTCGTGTATCTTAAGTCACCGGGGCGTCCAACTGATATTGGCTTACAGTTGGGCATGGCCTGCTATCTTTGTAGCAGGTAAGGGTAGGGGGAATGTTTTTATTTCTTCTGTTTCTTCACTTTTATTCCTGGTCCTCTTTCTTCCTTGTCCCTCTCTTCTACCATGTGTCCTATCTCTTTTCTCCCTTTCTCTGGGAGATGACACAAAATGACCCTTATACAATCAATCGTCCTTTTTTTTATTATCTACTATCTTGGTTTCAGAATTAAAAATTCATCTCTGCAATAATGCTGTCTTCTTCACTTCCAACTACTTTCTATGATATTACTATTTAATAGGTACATGTATAAGCAAGGTAACAATGCATTTCTACATTTTTATTTACTCAAGTTAATTTACTGATAGTTAACATATACCCAGGTTGGAATATATATATTTTTTCCTTCTTTCTATTTCATTCAATCTAGGTATTAACTTTTATTCTCAGATCTAACTCTCAACTGAGCTCTAACCCGACTTCCTTGTGTGATATGCTCAGACAGTATTTATACCTCATCACCTCAACTCTCCGTCTGACCATTGGATGACTTTTTATGATGCTGTGCTCACACTCTACCTTCATGACTTTCAAGGTTGTGACCATATAAGGATATGTAGGTTAACCTAGAACCCTGATTTCTTTGGATTTATTATTACTCACCGATTTTGTGAACTTCTTGAAATGCCTTACCTTAAATGAATTCTGTATACTGAATTACCCCTAATATCTGCACTCGCCCTAAATACTCTGCTTAGTCCTCTAAGCGGTTAACCAGTATTGTGTACACTCTTTTAGGGAGAGTGCAGATATTTACAAATAGATAGAACACAAACCGAAATAATATTCACTAGCTAGAGTAGTTAACTTTATTGAGAATCCATGTTTCTGTCTCCTGGACCTCCATAAGAAATCTTTATTACCCATTTCAGAGTATCCTATCTCTATTTGAAAATGTGAGTGCAGAAAAGCAATTTTAGAATATTTATGTATATGTATAGATGCTTGAATTCTTTAGTCATAACCACCAAAACATAAAAGGAAAATCTGATGAGATTTTGCCAATCCCAACTACATTTTTAGTTTCAATAAAATACCTTGAAAATTTTTCATTCTAACTGACGTCATAAGGGGAATATCAAAATCAATTAAGTTAGTTTGGTGTCTTTTGGTAGTAAGTAAAGAAGGATTTTGATCTTTGTTCAGCCATCTACCTAGAAATATGCATCAGAAGATGTCTTGTTTCCAGCAGACTGAGTTTAAGTTTGTTCTTTTATTTTTGGTATGGTATAAAAAAGTTTCTAAATTAGACAGCATTATTCCATAGATGAAGCATTTATTTGTAAAAAAAGAAATTAGAAAGGTACCAAATTAGAGGGAGTTAACTGCCATTTTAATATGTAACATACTGTTCCGGTGGTAGCAAAGTTTCATTTAAATACCTGTGTTGATTCAGAGAGTGGTAAGTTTAACATATGCATTAAACATTTGGGCAGGGTGTCTGAGTGGTTACTGATCTCAGCCTGTAAGACAGGTGTCATTAGTTTGAACCCTGTTTGGGTTGGGAATGTTTCCCCTCATTAGTACACCTAACTCATACTCAATATGCCCTGGATTGAGTATAAATTGGACCGGGAAATGCTCGGTCATAGAACGCAGAAAAAGCATGCATGGACAAGACTGCACAAATGAAAGCATTAACTCACATAATGGCCCAATATATTATAAATTGTAATACTACACAAAGGACAATAAAGGGACAGAACCCACAAATATTTGAATTGTTGTGCTCTGGTCATATATGAATAGGACAACTAGATGCAATTCACACATAGTTTATGTTGCGTAAACAACCTATTTCAGGGCAGATAGCTCTTTCTTTATGCTTTTTGTTTTATCTGGCATCTATGTTTTAAAATTAAAAACAACTAGAGTGGTTAATTTGATTAAGAATCCATGTTTCTTAATCCTCAACATCCTCAAGGAGTCTTTATT
Source organism: Anodontia alba (assembly GCA_964016985.1). Taxonomy (NCBI): domain Eukaryota; kingdom Metazoa; phylum Mollusca; class Bivalvia; order Lucinida; family Lucinidae; genus Anodontia; species Anodontia alba. Next base: position 59,441,894 of record OZ024832.1, on the reverse strand, counting down.
ACCAATTTCAGAGCATCCTATCTCTATTTGAAAATGTGTGTGCAGAATAACAATTCTAAAATATTTATGTATATGTAGAGATGCTTAAATTTCTTGTGCATAAACACAGAAACATAAAAGGAAAATCTAACGAGGTTTTGCTGATCCCAACCACATTTATAGTTACCAGAAAATGCCTAAAATATTCTTCATTCAAACAGATGTCTTAAGGGGAATAGTAAAAACAGTTAAGTGAGTTAGTTGTCTTTTGTTGGCAAAAAAAGAAGGCTTTTGATCTCCGTCCAGCAGTCTGCCCAGAAATATGCATCAGAAGATGTCTTGTTTCCAGCTATTCAGGGTTTTTTTTTTTTTTTTTTTTTTTTTTTTTTTTCTCATTTTTTTTTTCTATTTTTTCGGGGTAGATAACTCTTTCTTTGTCCTTTTTATATTATCTAGCATCTTTGTTTTAAATTCAAAATTCATCTCTGCAATGATGCCATCTTCTTGACTAGTCTTGTTTCTTCTAGTGAATTAATTTGTTTACATAATTTATCTGTTACTAAGGAGTGCTGATACAAGTAGTATCCAGATACATATTGTTCAGTTGGACAGACAGATGTAATTCTTAGATCCCCTTGTATGACCCAAATAAGATTCACAATTCTCCCAAATTACTTTCTTAGTAGTTGATGGAACCTAAACAGAATGAATATCAACAGCTAAAGTGGTTAACTTGATTGTGAATCCATGTTTCTGTCTCCTCAACCTTCCCATAAAAAACTTTTAGGCCTTTAGATCATATAAATGGAACACATCAAAATCATGTTCTGAGTATGATTAAAATATGATTAAATTTCACATGCAAATGAGGCTCTGGCTCACTAATTAATATTCATGAGACAACAAGATACAGGGAAAAAGTTCTTTTAGTTTGTAAGTAAGACATATAGTAAGCATATCACGGTCATATTAAGATTACTTCTAAATCATATTAAGACCACTCTGCTAAATCATATCAAGATCAGTACAATTCTAAATCATATTACAGTCACTCCCCAAATTATATCAAAATCACTTGAAAGCATATCATAATCACAAAACCAAATTATATCAAGATCACTACTAATTTCTAAATATAGCTCTGCAGGGACAGGGTCACACCTGACAGGCCAATGTCAAGGACAACGGTCAAAAATATATTAATAATGGTCGATTTGGGAGTCACATGGAACTAATGTCCCAGGCACCAAATAGTCTTCAAGATATAAGGATAAATCACAGGACCTAAATGAAGTAGGCTACATTTTCGCAAATTAAGAGGATTTAAATATAAACCTGGGTCGGCTAGTAAAAGAACATCCTTTTCGTAATTAATATTAAAGAATATTGCTTTCCCATTTTGGGACAATAAATGAATTTCTCGAGTGAAGTTTTTACTCATTTCTCCCCATTGATTACAGATGAACAGATACATTACTGCAAGAAACTTCTTTTGTTCTCATTTTTTCAGATGAGTGGAGAATTATAAACAGTTATAATAAATGATTTTTAACATGCATTTAAATCCCTATAACCTAATTAAATAAGTCCTATAAACTCTCATAAAAAAAACTTTATCAAAATTACTTACTGTATCTAAAGGGTATGAATTTAATCCAAAAGCATCACTGAGAAATGAAAAATGATACAAGCATGCTTCCAATTTTCCCTCCAAGTTTGAATTTACAGGAAATGAGTCAGCAAAACTGAGCATGCGCAGTGATGCCTTTTCGGTTTCACTGGATCATACTTAAATCATTTAGTCAATGAATGAAGTGGGTTTAGATTCGCAAATACTGGATTACATTGAAATCATTCTGTCAGTGAATGAAGTGGATTTAGATTACATAGAAATCACTTGGCTACAACAGAATCATACTGCAGTCATAGTTTCCCAAGCCAATAAAGTTATAGATACAAAAGATCACACTTGAATTATTCATTCAGATTATAACAAAATCACTGCTTTCCGCGGGTCAGTGATTTTGATATAATCCATTTATCAGATTAGTCTTGAATCATACTTACAGATCACAAATCTATGATTCAAAAGTAATTTTGATATGATTGTGACATGATTTGAAGAATAAAACTTTTGTATGGGTTCTCAACAAGTCTTTATTACCAATTGCAGAGCATGCTTTCTCTATTTGAAAACGTGAGTGCAGAATAGCAATTTAAAAATATTTATGTACATGTACAGAGGCTAGAATTTCTGGTACATATCCACTGAAACAAAAAAAAATCTGATGAGGTTTTGCTTGTCCCAACTACATTTTTAGTTACAATAAAATGCCTTAAGTATTCTTCATTCAAACAGATGTCATAAGGAGATTAGTAAAAACAATTAATTGAGTTAGTTGTCTTTTGGAGGTCAATAAAGAAGGCTTTTAATCTCCGTCCAGCAGTCTGCCCAGAAATAATTATGCATCAGAAGATGTCTTGTCAACAGCAAACCAAGGTATTATTTTTATTTATTTATTTTTGTTTTAAATAGTTTGGTAATGAAAAGCTTTTAAATGGGACAGAATCATTCCAAAGATGAAGTATTTAATTGTGAAAACAGTGAAATTAAAGAATGAGTTTACTGCCATTTTAATATGCGACATACTGTTACAGTGTTAGCAAAGTTTTATTTAAATACCTGTGTTGATTCAGAGAATGGCAAGGTTGACATATACTTTAAACATTTTGGTCTCAACCTGTAAGACAGGTGTCGTGGGATTGAACTTTGTTTGGGTTGGGAATATTTCCAATTTTTAGCACACCTAGCTCATACTCAGTATGCCCTGGATTGAGTATAAATTGGACAGGGAAATGCTTGGTCATTGACAGCAGAAAAAGCTTGCATGGGCGGGACTGTGTAAATGCAAGCATTAAAACACATCATGGCCTAATTTAACTGTACTACACAAAAGACTTTAAATCTCCAGAAAACAGCCACAAACATTTGGATTGTTGTGTTCTGGTCATACATTCGTAGCATATAAGCTTTTTGTTTACATTTTTACCTCCATAGGGACCTGGTAACTTTCCACAAAGAAGGATTTTTATGGATATCTTGCACATTTTTACACAATCATGCTATTTTTTTTCTCCTATTTATGATTGTTTTACCATTAATCATTGATTGGGCTTATTATCAAGACTTGGCATGTGCAGACCAAAAAAAAAAAAAACCTGCTTTTAAAACTATTTTAGTATCTGTGCAGACTAAAAAAAATGATATTTTACACTATTTTTAGTGTCTGCACATAAAATGTCCAATACCTCTGGCGCGGCTTAACAGCCCGTAAGTTAAGACATGGCATGTGCAGACAATAAAAACCCTGCTTTTTAAATAATTTTAGTATCTGTGCAGACTAAAAAATGATTTTTACATTATTTTAAGTGTCTGCATACAAACTGTCCAATACCTCTGGCGCGGCCTAACAGCCCGTAAGTTAAGACAGGGCATGTGCAGACAAAAAAACCCTGCTTTTTAAATAATTTTAGTATCTGTACAGACTGAAAAAAAATGATTTTTTACACTATTTTTAGTGTCTGCATACAAACTGTCCAATACCTCTGGCGCGGCCTAACAGCCCGTAAGTTAAGACAGGGCATGTGCAGACAAAAAAAACCCTGATTTTTAAATAATTTTAGTATCTGTGCAGACTAAAAAATGATCTTTTACACTATTTTTAGTGTCTGCATACAAACTGTCCAATACCTCTGGCGCGGCCTAACAGCCCGTAAGTTAAGACAGGGCATGTGCAGACAAAAAAACCCTGCTTTTTAAATAATTTTAGTATCTGTGCAGACTAAAAAATGATCTTTTACATTATTTTTAGTGTCTGCATACAAACTGTCCAATACCTCTGGCGCGGCCTAACAGCCCGTAAGTTAAGACAGGGCATGTGCAGACAAAAAACCCTGCTTTTTAAATAATTTTAGTATCTGTGCAGACTAAAAAATGATTTTTTACATTATTTTTAATGTCTGCATACAAACTGTCCAATACCTCTGGCGCGGCCTAACAGCCCGTAAGTTAAGACAGGGCATGTGCAGACAAAAAAACCCTCCTTTTAAAAATATTTTTAGTATCTGTGCAGACTAAAAAATGATTTTTTACATTATTTTTAGTGTCTGCATACAAACTGTCCAATACCTCTGGCGCGGCCTAACAGCCCGTAAGTTAAGACAGGGCATGTGCAGACAAAAAATCCCTGCTTTTAAAAATATTTTAGTATCTGTGCAGTCTAAAAAATGATTTTTTACATTATTTTTAGTGTCTGCATACAAACTGTCCAATACCTCTGGCGCGGCCTAACAGCCCGTAAGTTAAGACAGGGCATGTGCAGACAAAAAACCCTGCTTTTAAAAAAATTTTAGTATCTGTGCAGACAGAAAAAATGATCTTTTACATTATTTTTAGTGTCTGCATACAAACTGTCCAATACCTCTGGCGCGGCCTAACAGCCCGTAAGTTAAGACAGGGCATGTGCAGACAAAAAATACCCTGCTTTTAAAAATATTTTTAGTATCTGTGCAGACTAAAAAATGATTTTTTACATTATTTTTAGTGTCTGCATACAAACTGTCCAATACCACAGCCCGTAAGTAAAGACTTGGCATATGCAGAAAAAAAACCCTGCTTTTTAAATTATTTTTAGAATCTGTGCCTACTGAAGAATGATTTTTTATACTATTTTTAGTGTCTGCATACAAACTGTCCAATACCTCTGGCACGGCCTAACAGCCCGTAAGTTAAGACATGGCAAGTGCAGACCGAAAAAACCCCCCTGCTTTTTAAACTATTTTTAGTATCTGTGCAGACTGAAAAAATAACAGCCCATAGAAAAACAAGTAGGGAAGTTGCGACAAAGCTCTATCTTTTTTGCCATTTCTGATGACAAATGGAACAAATTGATTTTTATACTATGTTTAGTATCTGTACAGACAGAGAAAAAAAAAATCAAGATTTATACACTATTTAAATATCTGTACACAAAATGTCACATACCTCTGGTGCTAAAATGGTTCTGCTCTGCTGAACAAAATAACCACCAGGGCTGAAAATAAAAAAACCTTTAAACAACGTCTGCGTATGGCCTGATTTCAAAATAATTTCGCAGAAATGTTCTTCTGATTAAGTCTTATTCTCCTGATACTTGTATTTGTATAGGACAATTCACACATAGGTTGTGTTTCACAGAACAGCCTATGTCTGAGCAGATAACTCTTTCTTTGTCCTTTTTTTTTTTTTTTTTGAGGTGGTCGGGTGGTGCGAAGGTGTCATGTATCTTACGTCACTGGGGCGTCCAACTGATATTGGCTTACAGTTGGGCAAGGCCTGTTATTCTTGTAGCAGGTAAGGGTAGGGGGAATGTTTTTATTTCTTCTGTCTCTCCACTTTCATTCCTGTTCCTCTTTCTTCCTTGTCCCTCTCTTTCATCTCTTCTACTATCTCTTCTATCTCTTTTCTCCTTTTCTGGGAGACGAAACAAAATGACCCACAAGGGTTGAGGGGTTGTTAAACACCAACACAGGAGGTCACGGGTTCAACCCCTGCCGAGGTCGGCAACATTCTTTCGTAGAGATTGATCATGGAATATTTTCTACAGTCATTTGCTCCCTTCTGCTGATTCAAGAAGGACAGTTGTCAGTTTCTGGCAAAAGAATGTGCACAATACTGGTTAACAGCTTAGAGGACTAAGCCTGCCCAGTCAGTGCATCCGTCTGTCCATCTGTTCACATTTTCAAATGACCTCCGCTGAAGCCTCAGGGCCAATATTGCTCAAATTTTATACAAAGCCTCCTTAGGTTGGGGGAACGAAAGATTGCTAAAATGATTGTAGTCTGTTGACCAAGGTGGCCACCATGCCCATATATGGTAAAAACCTTTAAAAAATCTTCTTTTCCAGAAGAGAGGATGCCTTAAGGCTGAATCTTTGCACAATTCATCAGGGATGGGAGGTCTACCAAAGTTGCTAAAATGATAGTCATATATAGACCTTTGACCTTTTTATGGCAAGGTCAAATTTGCTTCCCTATGCATTTGTATGGGCACCATACATCTGTATGGGAAAAATGTTGAGAATTTCAAACGACTTCTCCTCTTAAGCCTCTGGGCCAATGTTGCTCAAATTCTATGTGGTGCCTCCTTAGGATGGGGGAACAAAAGATTTCTAAAATGGTTGCGGTTCATTGACCAAGATGGCTGCCATGCCCATATATGGTAAAAACAATTTAAAAATCTTCTTCAGTACCAAATAAGCCCTGAGGCCTTATCTTTGTACAAATCCTCGGGGACAGGAGATCTACCAAAATTGCTAAAATGATGGTCCTACATTGACGTTTGACATTTTCATGGAAAGGTCAAATTTGCTTCCCCCATGCATTTGTATGGGCCCTATACATTTATACGGGTAAAATGTTGAGAATTCATATTTTGGACATCTCCTCTATAATCTAGTTGAATCGAAAGTTGATGATGAGCATTAGGCACTTATGAGACTCAAAATAGTTAAATGAGCCAATAGAAAATCCAAGATCACCACCACAGCACCCATCTTGAAAATCAATTTTCGACATCTCTTTTCAAACCTTAGATCGCTTTGAGCTGAACTTGCTCTTCAGCAACAGGATGACTTCCGGATTGAAACAAGCTAAAATTGTGTCGATCGAAAATCAAAGATAGCCACAATGGTTCTGCTCCATTGAACAAGATGGCGGCCAGAGCTAAAAAATAGAAAATCTTCAAACAACATCTCGTCCTTGGCCAGTGGCCTGATTTCAAAATATTTGCACAGAAGTGTTTCACCAATGGCCTTCAACCAAAATTACTAAAATGGTTCTGCTTGGCTGAACAAAGTGGTGGCCAAAGCTAAAAATAGAAAAACCTTTAAAAGACATCTCCTCAACAGCCAGTGATCTGATTTCAAAGTAATTTCACATAAGTGTTCCTCTTATGGCCCTTTAACTAAATTGCTAAAATGGTTCTGCTCGGCTGAACAAAATGGCTGCCAGAGCTAAAAATAGAAAAAAAAAACAAAAAAAACTTTAAACATCTCCTCCTTGGCCAGTGGCCTGATTTCAAAATTTTACAGAAATGTTCCTCTTATACCCCTTTACCAAAATGCTAAAATCGTTGTGCACTGCTGAACAAAATGGTCACCAAAGCTAAAAAATAGAAAAACCTTTAAATGACATCTCTGTGGCCAGAGGCAAGATTTCAAATTAAATTCACATCAATGTTCCTCTTATGCCCTTTGCCAGAATTGCTAAAATGGGTTTGCTCTTCTGAACAAAATGGTTGCCAGAGCTAAAAATAGAAAAAAAAAAGCTTTAAAGGACAGGATAAGTAGATGAATCAAATGACTTCTGAAAAATATCTGAACTTTTTCACTTATGGTGTTTTGAAAATTTCAGCATTTTAACCTTGTAAGCAAGATATCTGAAAAACTGTTTAAGCCATTTCCTTGTCATAAGTTTCAATATTTGACAGTAATGGAAAAATGTTGCATGCCATCTGCATATCTGCAGTGGCGGTTTCACTCAGGTGAGCGAGTTGTGGCCTGTGGGCCTCTTGTCTATAGGTTAATGTATTGTGCAGTTGAAATTATGTTTTTAAAAAGAAAACATATTTTAACTAGCAATACTTAACCTATAGATAAGATAATCCTGCCTCCCTATCCTTTAGGGCTTTACATTCAAAGAAACGGACACATGATCAAAAGAGCAGGAGGAATGATATCACACAGGTGACTGCCTAAGGGGCCTTCTGATTAAGACTGTATGAGAAAACTGTACAGTCGTTTTTTCTGTGGAAGGTATGAACAGAATAGAATATAGTACATTATCTATAGGTTAAGTATTGCTTGTTAAAATATGTTTTATTTGTAAAAAACTTCATATTTGGTCTATATCTGAAACGACACTTCAAATGTGCTGAGGCAAGTGGATATTATTGCCCAGCAGTAATGGTACAGATGGGGCTTTCTTGTTAATATTTTTTTCCAGGCCTGCACTGTTGGCAACCAGTGTATCCTTTTGCTGTGGAACTTGTTATGTCCCCACATTTGGTTTGGATGACAAGGAAAACAATACTAAAACACGCCTATTCAAATATACTGAAAATTGTACCACCAAAAAATGAAATTTTTCAGATAAAAAATTCTGATATTTTTCATATTTCTGCTCAAAACATAGATTGTGGGTACTCTTAGAACTGCCTCAATGAGGCAGTTCTAATGAGTACCTACAATCTATGTTTTGAGCAGAAATAAGAAAAATATTGTATACCTCTGTAAACCCCATTTTTACATATAAAAGTGGGGTTTAAGGGGGTCAAAATTATATAGGCATGTTTTCGTGATGAACCATATTGGTGATATTTTTCCCAGAAAACAGTATATGACATTTCATGCAAATTGCCTCCATCCATTGGGGACAATTTGTATGAAATGTCAAAACCTCTTTTCAGTGATAAATTAGAAAAATATTTCAATATGTCCTCTGCTGAAAATTTTTACCCAGATTGCTAAGCATTAAAATCAAAGGAACTTCAGTTTACCAACACAAATAGTTTTTACAACACTCTGATTTTGGACTTTCATTTTTAAAGTATCTAAGTTATCTAAGTTGATTTTAATGAGTACCCACATGTTTTTCATGGGGAAATAAGAAAAACTATTCACCTGATACCTCCTCTTATCTAGAGCTATGAGTTTCATTAATTTTGAAAAATGTCAGGGAGATTTTGATAATTTGAGAAAGTCAGGGCATTGTCAGGGAAATTTCTAAACTGGTCAGCAAGTTTGCAGTCTTTTTTTGAGGGCTAAGGCAGTTGTTTTCTTTTTTGGCAGCACTAAATTTCATATTTCACTAACTTTTTTCCAGTTGTAAGGTATATTTGCATAGTACTTTAATTCTTAAATTTGCATATAGGATAATTTTAGTTTTAATATTCTTGCAGAAATTTAAATTTCTATAGTAGCTGAAAGGGATTTGCACCCTTTGCCTCCTGAGCAATTCTTCATATGGCATTTGTGTCTAATGATTAATAGCTTTCTTAACTATCTACACAGATATTATAGTTGATATTGAGGCCCCAAAACCACAAAAAACAGTCAAACTTTAACCCTTGTAGTGCTGAATAAATTAAGATGCCAAGCCCATTTCTGCCAACCAGATTACTTGATCTAGATTGTTGATATAAATTCACTTACTTAAAATGGCAAGCAGTGCAGATCCAGATCAGTTGGCTCTTTCAGAAGCCTACTGATCTAGATCTACACTGTTTGCAAAGGTAGGGCATATCCTTGTTCAGCAGGACTAGGGTTAAAACTAACCTGGAGCAGTGGGCCAATTCTACAGATGACAGATATTTTTCTTATTTTTTCTAGACATTGGGGTCTGACACATCATGAAAATTGTCTTGAAATGTCAAATCCTATTTTTGGGGAAAAAGTAAGAAAAAATATTTCAAATTGTCATCCGCTGTCATTTTTACCCAGCATGAAAAAAGTTAATTTTAGTAAAAGTTTATAGTTGTAGCAAGAAGGTTCAGTGGATATTGGAGACATTTTGTGATATTGGAGCTAGATGTACTGTTCTTTCATGTACACTGCTAATGATTGAACAAGTACAATGCTAATGCATGGTACACCTAGTGTGAACGGAGACTAACAGTGTGAACGGAGATTAGCGTTGTCAATAACCTTCATGTAGTTAGATGGTCCGGTGCAAAATTTAGGACAAGTCTTGGTCAAAATTTTGCACATTATCTTTACTCAAAGTAATGGCCTACAGAAATTTAGAGATTTTTCAGTAGCAACATGCAAAATGTGTTTCATGGGTTAAATAAAAAAAAAAATCACAGATATCATGATAGTCTTCAGTAATCAGTAATGCATATAAAAACTTTGCTAAACAAAGCCATGACATTGCTTAGCAAAATGCCATACAGAAAAGAAACAACAGCAAAAATGGGTGAACCCATGTGAAATGAATGAGGCATGTTTTAGGCATGATAGAAGAATGCATGTATAGCCCCAGAAAAGAAGGGATATCCACATCATCTTTTTTTCTTATTTCTCCATGAAAACATATTCGAAGATTGATCGCAAGACTGTAGTAACTCAAACACAACTTTGAAACCCTTGTTTAGGGGCAACTTTGACCCCTTTATAAACAATGCAAATTTAGCTGCCATTGCTCATACGAGCAATGGCATCTAAATTTTCATTGTGTACAGAAAGGAATGTGGTAATCTTCATAATGCCTTCCTGGTGAGGAGATGAAGTTCAGGGAAAAACAACCATCTGACTTACTTCAGTCTTTTGCTCAACCCTTGATATTATGTTGTGGGTACTCTTTTGAAGTAAGTCAATGAGGCCATTCTAGTGAGTTCCATGACATATGTTTCATGGAGAAATAAGAAAAATATCAGTATTTTTTTATTGCAAAACACACCTCATCAGGAGCTTTGACTGACTTGTCTCGTGGGAATATGCAAGGCTGACAGTAAGATGCCCATGCCAGATTGTACTGGTGTTACATGGTGCCAACATCTCCAGGGGATGCAAAATCAGTGGAGGGCAATCTTGTTCACCCATGATTCTTGATTTTACTTAAACAGGGTGGCCGTGCTTCATTGCACAATCAATAGCTCATCTGACTGCAGATCCAGGGATCACGTTTGAATCCCAGCTCAGCTACATAAGTTCATAAAATCATTTCTGTGGTCAGTATTCCACTTCCACTGATTCAAGAAGGGCAGTTGTTAGTAACTGCTGAAAGTGTGTGCACAAACTACTGATGAACCACCTAGAGGACAAAGCTTGCTAGGAAAGTATAAGTAGGTTTAATCAAATCAAAATTAAAAAAAAGATAGGGTGGATGGATATGTGTGAGCCTGGCATCTCATTGGGGAATGCCATGCAGAATGAAATGTCTTGTCAAATGGATTGTTAGGGCAGGGGTGGTGTTATGGCGTGGACTGATATCATATGACACTACAGAATTACTCTGCTAGTAATTGATGGCAGTCTGATGACAAGGATATACATTGAGGAGGTATTCAAACCTCTAAAACTTTTTTTTTTCTGTGCCAGCACCCAAACCAACCTTTTCCAGCAGGATAATGCATGACCATCCTCTGGAATGATAAACTAGTGAAGTAGGTGTGTGACAAATTTACTGGTAGGTCACTACAACCTTTATACTGATCTCTGACCTACATTGCAGAAATAAATATATCTAAGGTAAGAGTTCTTGTGGTATATGGTTTATGAGTACAAATAATGGGTTTAGATTGTACTGTGTCCACGTCCAGTAGTAGGTAGTAGCAGTTTATGTGTTAGCCCTTGTGTCTAGCTGAGACCTAAGTGTCTGGGACATCTGTCCGGTACTCTGTGGCCCATGTAGACCAAATCTGGAGTATGGATATTTCCAGTAAAGATTGTTTGTCAAGAGAGAGTTGATCAGTATGACTACAGACCTGTTTTATAGAAAATACCAGTACTTTTCCTGAGCAGGTTAAATTGCATTGTGCAAAATGGTCCCCACTTACTGGGGCTTCCAGAATGGGCTGTTTTGTGCCTCTGCAGCAGTTTCTAGTAACCTTTTGCAGAAATTGAGTTTGTGAGAGCGGATAAAAGTCCCACAGATTCAGAGACAGTTTCTGTGGGAGATGGCTCATATTGACTCAAATCAAACAAGTTTTAAATTTTAGGTGTTAGAATCCATAGAGCAGTCCATAGCATGCCTGCTTATAAGTTCAAATCCCAGTTTGGCCTCACAGCTTTCTTAGCAGTTGATCATAAAATACTTTCTGTAGTCATTTTCCCCTTCTGCTGGTTCAGCAGGTCTCCATAGCAGTCAGTCTGACAGCAGATCCTGGGGTCACAAGATAGAATTTCAGCTCAGCCACATAATTTGTGGAGATTGATCAGAAAATCATTTCTACAGTCCTTCTCCCTTCCACTGGTTTAAGAAGAACAGTTTTCAGTTACTGACCAAAGTACACAAGTACTGGTTTAAACCACTTAGAGGAATAAGCCTACCCAGGAAAAGTGTGAGTAGGTTAACTGGCCAGCTTTATTTGATCAGAATTGAGTTGACTGGACAGTATAGCTCCAATTCCAATTCAAACTCAGCTGACTCAAGAAGGTCATTTGTCAATTACTGGCAAAAGTATGATCACAAAGTACTGTTTAACTGCTTAGATGACTACTCATGCCCACTAAAAATGAGTAGGTGGACTGACTGGCTAGACATGATTTTAAGATTGTTGACGGGACTGTAAAAATTCAGTCAAAGTCAAAAGTTTAGATATCAGAGGGCAGTTCTTCAGATTTATTCTTCCAGTTTACTCTTTGACAGGTGTGAAGATGTTGGAATATTTCTTCAGATCCCACCTTCTTGGTAAGAGGGTTGAATTCAAGATTTAGGTGTCAGCATGTTGACTGTTTCTGAGGAGTTGTCATTCAGTTTTTATCAAAGGAGTTTCATGGCTTTGTTTCACATTTTCAGGAGTTCAGGTATCAGTAGGTATTTTCAGGTCTTGTTGTTTTGTTTGTCAGAGGGTTTCAAGGTGTCAGAGGGTTGTTTTATTATATTTAAGTGTACTATCTCCCAGTTTTTATATGCCCGTTTGAAAAAGGGGACATATTATGTTACGGGGTATGGCGTCCGTCTGTCCCTCTGTTAACGTTTTCATTTCCGGCTAACGCTAACTCCTCCTACAATTTACATCTGATCAAGCTGAAACTTGGTATATAGTTAGATCATGATGTGGTGCAGCGCATATTGTTTCGGGGTTACAGTCCACCAAATGTTTGCAGAGTTATGCCCCTTAGAAAATTTACATCCAATCAAGCTGAAACTTATGCATGGTTGGACCACGATGTGGAGCAGTGCATATTGTTTCGAGGTTACAGTCCACCAAATGTTAGTAGAGTTATGTCCCTTTGAAAATTTCAATAGACTTTTCGTTACCGGCTAACTCCTCCTACAGTTTACATCCGATCAAGCTGAAACTTGGAATATAGTTAGATCATGATGTGATGCAGTGCATATTATTTCAGGGTTACAGTCCACTAAATGTTTGCAGATTTATGCCCTTTAGAAAATTTCTGTAAAGTTTTCATATCCGGTTACCTCCTCCTACATTTTACATCTGATCAAGCTGAATCTTCATGTATAGTTAGACTGTGATGTGGAGCAGCGCATATTGTTTCGAGGTTACAGTCCACTAAATATTAGCAGAGTTATGCCTCTTTGAAAATTTCAGTAGACTTTTCGTTTCCAGCTAACTCCTCCTACAGTTTACATCCGATCAAGCTGTAACTTGATTTGTAGTTAGACCATGATGTGGAGCAGCAGATATCTTTTCAAGGTTATAATCCACTAAATATTAGCAGAGTTATACCCCTTTGAAAATTTCAATTAAATTTTTTGTTTCTGGCTAAATCCTCCTACAGTTTACATCCAATCAAGCTGAAACTTCATGTACAGTACGACCTTGATGTGGAGCAGCGCATTTTGATTCGAGGTTACAGTCCACCAAATATTTGCAGAGTTATGCACCTTTGAAAATTTCAGTAAACTTTTCGTCTCTGGCTAAATCCTCCTACAGTTTACATCCTATCAAGCTGAAACTTGATTTGTAGTTAGACCATGATGTGGAGCAGCCCTTATTCTTTCAAGGTTACAGTCCACCAAATATTAGCAGAGTTAAACCCCTTTGAAAATTTCTATTAATTTTTTGTTTCCGGCTAAATCCTCCTACAGTTTACATCCGATCAAGCTGAAACTTCATAAATAGTTACACGATGATGTGGAGCAGCACATATTATTTCGAGGTTACAGTGCACCAAATATTTGCAGATTTATGCTCTTTGAAAGTTTTTGTAAACTTTTCGCAGCATATTGTTTAGAGGTAATAGTGTGCCAAAGGCTCATATGAGCTTATAATATAGCCATGCTTCTGTGGTGTGTCCTCCGTCAGAAAGCACTTCTCCCTAGAAGCAGCAAACTCTTAAGTTACAGTCCACTAAATATCAGCAGAGATTATGCCCCAATGAAATATTTTTATTTTATTTTTTTTTTTTTCTGTAATTCCACTTACAGTATATATCCGGAGCACTGAATTATACAGGAGCCAGTTTATGTGCTGCATCTTATTACTTGCCACGGGCGTATAATGCACCGCTTGGCGGAGCTCTTGTTATCAAAGGAGTTTCTGGATATTTTGGTTAATGGTTTAAGGAGTTCAGGTATCACAGTTTGTCAAGGTTTTGTTGTCAGAGGTTTTCAAACTGTTAGTCTGTTTGTCAAAGATGTTGAAGTGTTTCTTCAGGTCCCATGTACTTTGTGTGTCAGAGGGTTTTATGGTTTAGGTATTGGAAGGTTTCTTCACGTACAATCTGTTTGTTGGAAGTTTTGGTATCAAAGGTTTCTTCAGATCCTTTTTTTTTGTTGTTGTTTTGTGGGTTTACAGTTTGTCAGATGGTTTCTTCAGGTTCTCTATGTTTGTCAGAGTTTTGGGTGTCAGAACATTGCTTCAGGTTCTTTGGTTTGGTGTATTAGAGGTTTCAAGGTTTAAATGTCAGAGGATTTCTTCGGGTTTGGTTTTTCAGTTTGAGGGTTTGGTATCAAAGGTTTCTTCAGATCCTTTTTTTTTTGTTGTTGTTGTTTTGTGGGTTTACAGTTTGTCAGATGGTTTCTTCAGGTTCTCTATATTTCTCAGAGTTTTGGGTGTCAGAACATTGCTTTAGGTTCTTTGGTTTGGTATGTTAGAGGTTTTAAGGTTTAAATGTCAGAGGATTTCTTTGGGTTTGGTTTTTCAGTTTGAGGGTTTGGTATCAAAAGTTTCTTCAGATCCTTTTTTTTTTTGTTGTTGTTGTTTTGTGGGTTTAAAGTTTGTCAGATGGTTTCTTCAGGTTCTCTATGTTTGTCAGAGTTTTGGGTGTCAATACATTGCTTCAGGTTCTTTGGTTTGGTGTGTCAGAGGTTTCAGGATTTAAATGTCAAAGGGTTTCTTGGTTCGGTTTTTCAGTTTGAGTTGAGGTTGAGGTTTGGGTATCAAATGATTTTAAGGTTTAGCTGACAGAGGATTGTTCTACGGTCATTCTCTCCCTTCCACTGATTCAAGAAGGGCAGTTGTCAGTTTCTGGCGAAAGAATGTGCACAATACTGGTTAACCGCTTAGAGGACTAAGCCTGCCCAGTAAACGTGTGGTTAGGTAAACTGACCTCGCTCGACATGACCCCATTGGGTTGACTGGGCCGTAAAACCTCAACACAAACAAATTTTCAGGGCAAGTATTTCAGGTTGTCAGAGGTTTAGATGTCAGTTTCTTCAGATCCAGTCTTTGTCAGAGAGGTAAAGTAGAGTCTTTGAGGCATATTTCAGTTTTATTTCATAGGTTGGTAAGTAAGTGTTGTTGGGTATGTAGTGTTTCATAAGTAGGTTTAGGCATCAAAAGGTTTCTTGAGGTCCAGTTTTTCAGCAGTATCATGGATATTGTATCTCAGTTTGTCAAGTTTTAAGGTGTTGGAGTGTTCCATCAGGTCCTGTTCCTTTGGTTTATCAGATGTTTAGGTATCAACAAGTTTGAAAGTTTGAAAATTGGAGGATTTTGTGAGGTAAAGTTTTTGGCTATCCTTCAGCTTGTGACTGAATTCAAACCTTGGGGCATCTGACAACTTATCAGATCATGGCATTCTATTATTATTAACCCTCGATCTATATGAAAAGAACAGTGGGGATATTATGATCACCTCTGTCAATCTATCCATTCTTCTGTCTGTCTACAATGGTTTATCTTCCTACACTGTTGCATGGTTTGCTGCATTCCTTTCCCATTTGCTAGGCTCTTGCAATGTCCTAATGATTTATGGCCCTGAGCAAGGGATCAAAAGGTTAAATGCTTTGATTTTTGCCACTTACTCTACGAGTTTTCTCCTAAACAATTGGTGCAGGATTTGAAGGTACTTTTGCTGTTTACCTTCTTGTATATGCTAAAGTCATGAAATATGTAATGAAATTTTTACTCTGATTCCTAGGGTCTGCTGTCCTCTGTCTATTTAACCTTCAGTCCTCATTGATGGTTTGGAACACAGGAAATAAAAATGTAAGTTAGATCCTAGCTATCTACCCCTATGGCTCAGTTGGATGGTGATCAGGAGGTCCCAGGTTTGATCTCCGCCTGGTCCAGCAACATTTTTTCTTGAAGATTGATCATGTAGAAACATTTCTTCTCTTCTGCTGATTCAAGAAGGGCAGATGTCAGTTTCTGGGTACAGAATGTGCACAAGTACTGGAAAACCATTTAGAATGTTAAGTCTGCCTAGGAAAAGTGTGGTTAGGTAAACTGACCAGCTCATCATGACCTTAGTAGGTTGACTGGGCAGTTATAAAACCTACACTGAAAAACTCACATCCTAGCTATAGGCATTTCTAATGAGTACCCACAACACATGCTTTTGTGGGGAAATAAGAAAACTGTCGATAGTTAAATGGCCCAGTGCAAATTTTAGGTCAAGTTAATTTATGGTTGAAAAACATGCCTTATCTGGAGCTTAGGCAGATTTAGTGTGCCGTGGTTGTGCACTCCATGAGTTATTAATGCTGTGGTGGGTAACATCTAATTCATGAAGGTGGGATTGCCACTGACAAATATCCATAGTCTGTGGAATATAAACTGATATCTCCCACACAGCAGACTGCACAGGATGGAAGTGGTCTTTCTGCATTGTTACATGCTCACTTCCTGCCTAGCATAGTGATATAGGTTTCCTGTAGCATTTCAGTGTTGATCTAGCCTCATTACTGTTGCATGAGCAAAACTGAAACATACTATCTCCTGATAGGGCATCCCTACCTGTATCAAACCTACATTATAGTCATTTCTCTGCTATGTAGCAATTTGCTAAGCAATGTCATGGCATCCTTTTGCAAGTGGCTTCATTGTGCAAGCAGTGCATTTCTGATTACACAAGATAAAATAGCCATGATTTTCATGATTTAGGAACACATTTTACTTATTGTGACAAAAAAAATCTTGGCATTGCTTTAAGTAAAGGTAGTGAGTAAACATTTTGAAAAATAAAGAAAAAAAAAAGGAAAGAAAACCTTGAAAATTTTAGGTATACATTTAGCATCAGTTTATTCTGTGACACAAAATGCATTGATGGTCAGTATAAATTTCAGCAGATAATTTATTAACTTGCCTAAACAAAGTTGAACCTTTTTTGTTTTAGCACAAAATTGTTTAGTTTTGTGCTTACAAAACCGTTTTGTTTTTGTTTTTTTCAGAGAAAAAAAGACTTCGCATTTCATGTGACTTATCTGCTAGGCAGACATTACACATGAAAAGTCAAGCTCTGTTTTCTCTGAAAAAAAAAAAAAAAAGAAAAAAAAAATATTTTGTCTGCTGTAGTTAATCATTATCAGTATTAACGGTACTGATAGAGATATTATTGTCATCCTATGTCAGCATTAGTATGTGAGTCATGCTTTGTTAACCCATTTATGATAAGTGAACTTTTTTGTAGCAACACTTTAGGCCAGTCTATTTCCAACAGCAGGTATCTGGTTAGTTTTTATGATCACTCTGTTTTATAAAAGTTCCTGTAATTGATGCAAACAATGTTTACCCTGATCAGACACTTCATTTTGCAGCATCTGATCTGGGTCAACATTGGTTACCAATTACCCTTTTGGGGGTTCCTGACTAAAATCAGTTAAAGTTCTACATTAAAGACTTTTAACCTTTACCACTCTATGGGCAAATTTAGCCAGTGACTAGATGATATTTTTCTTATTTTTCCCAGAAAACAGGATTTGTTGACATTTCATGCAAACTTTCTGCTTTTACAAGAAAACAGGTTTTTACATTTCATGCAAAGTGTGCTTAGTATACAGTTTGCATGAAATGTCGAATCCTATTTTCTGGGGAAAATAAGAAAATATTTCAAATTATCATCTGCTGAACTCTATACCTAGCATACTTGGCAGTAAAATACACAACAAAAAGGCCCACAAAAGTAACAGGCATTAGAGGACATGTTTATCTGGCTGTTACTAAGCAATATCTGCTTTACTGTTTGTAGAATGAAATTGTTGAACAGACTTTCTGCTGCAAAGTCTTTTTTCTAAATAGCAAATAGTCCTGAACCTGACCAGAATGCTCCTTTAGGAGCAGTCTGATCTGGATCTACAGTTTTTTCTGACTTTTTTTGGAAGTGTCCAAGTGGTTAGTGCTCTTGACTTCAGATCAAAGGTTCCAGGTTTGGAGGCAGAATTCAGCTCGTGACTGCACTGTGCTTCATTGCACCGAGCCTATCATTATCACCATTCCATTATCTGGATATGATATATATAATGTTGATAGGGATGTAAAACACAAAACCTTCATCATCATCTGACTATTAGGTATCTGCATTTTACACACAATAGTGGCGGAGTATAATGGTTTCACATTGGTCGTCTGTGAGTCCGTCCATCTGTCTGTCCATCCGTCTGTCGTACGTCCATCCGTCCATCCATTTTTCCTTTCCGGATGATAACTTGAGTAAACATCAATGGGTTTTCACCAAACTTGGTATGTGCATTGATATTGTGGAGATCTGGTTTGGGATTGCTAACGGGCAAATTTCGTCAATTTTTGATGGAGTTATATGCCCGAGACACACCCATATTTTCGTTTCCGGACTTTTAACTTGAGTAAATAACAAGAGATTTTCACCAAACTTGCTATATGCATTGACATTAAAAAGATCTGGTTTGGGATTGCTAAAGGGCAAATTTCGTCAAATTTTTATGAAGTTATCTGCCTGAGACACATCCATATTTTCGTTTCCGAATGATAACTTTAGTAAATAACAAAGGGATTTTAACCAAACTTGCTATATGTATTGACAGTAAGGAGATCAGGTTTGGAATTGTTAATACAGAATGCTCTATACTTCTACCTCTAATAATTTTGAAATTTACTTTGTGTGTGATCTTTAACCCTTGCCTAGCTGAATAAATTAAGAGGCCATGCCCACTTATAATTTCCAGCCTATCAGATTACTTAATCTGGGTTTTTGATAGAAATTCATATTTCATAACAAACAGTGCAGATCCAGATCAGTTAGCTTCTTAGAAGCCAACTGATCTGGATCTAAACTGTTTGCTAAGACAGGGCATGTTGTGTTCAGCAAGAAAAGGATAAAATTGACCATTGACCTTATATTTACTTGTTCCTTTGTATTACAACAGCATGAGATGGGCAAATTCAGCAGAAAATGAATGGATGATGTTTTTTCTTTCTTATTTTTCTCTGAAAATAATTTGCATTAAATATCAAAATCTATTTTCTGAGAAAATTAAAAAAATATATTTAAAAAATGTCTACAATTATTTTTTACCGGCAGTCTTTGGATTAAACTGTACATCTCCAGATTTGTTGAGGTCTTTGAATCATACATTAAACACAAGAGAGCCTCCATGAACAGTCACCTCTCAAATATAGCCAGCTCAGTATAACAGCCACCTCAGTACTATAGGCACCTCAGTATAAGACATAGCTTCAGATATTTTTCTTATTTCTGCATAAAAAGATATTTTGTGGGTACTCGTTAGAAGTGCTTTGGTGAGGTGCTTCTAATGAGTACCACTGCTACCAGTTCTCTCTTCACACCACCTCTCTTTTAAAACATGTGGCCCTGTGTACAGCTCTTGTGTGCCGAGTGCAATGCTCCATGCCAGCGAGACTTGGCCATTGACAAAGCCAAACCTCCAGCGTCTGCAGCAAAATGACAGGGCAATGATCAGACAGATCTGCAATGTCAGACCGCAAGACATTGTCACCACCAGGTCCAGTGAGCTACTTGTGGGGCTTGGCATTGAGGATCTGGATCTCATTCTAAAGGAGAGAAGACTCCGATGATATGGACATGTGGAATACTCCAATGGTGAAGTCAAGACAGCCTTTGACATACAGGTTGATGGAAAGCGTGGGCCTGGGAGGCCCAAGATGATATGGAAACAGCTGACAGAGGGGGATTGCAGAGTGGAAGCTCTTGGCCATCAACCGTCATGATAGACATACAGTAAGTGGAGATCTGGTGTGAAATCTCCCATGCATGCAGCAAGCCAGCTATCTGGAAGGGGGCCCACTGGTGTAGATGTTGCCCCTGTACCTGCATGTTAATCAAAAATCCGATTGTGATGATGATACCACATGTTTTTGTTCAGAATTCAGAAAAAAAAATCAGTAATTTTCAGTTGAAAAGTGTGCCTTATCTGGAGCTATGTAACAGCCCTTTTCAGGGTTCTAAAAGATTTTAGTATAAATTTATCTTCTCCATAACAGCCACCACTCTGCAATGGTAACTGTGCCTCCCCAGTTATAGGAAAGCTATATTCCATATCTGTTAACCCATTTATGTCCAATGAACTGTTCTATCACAGCTCTTTGGACTTGTCTATTTCTAATAACAGGGTGTCTGGTTAGTTAATTAATTTTTATTATTACTATGTTTTATAGAAATTTCTGTAGTTAATGCAAACAGTGTAAAGCCTGATCAAATGCTGCATTCTGTGGCAGCTGATCTGGGTCTACACTGTTTGCCATTGTCCCCTTTATGGGTCACTAGGCATAAATGAGTTAGTTATTTAAGAATTGTATCCCTTGCATGCCTATAGTCTTTTAAATCAATGCTTGGTTATTTGTGTGTAAGGGCCCAAAGATTCCTTTGATGTGAGCATCAACTAGTTCTGTGACCCTAAGGTGAAACACACAGACAAAGAAAATTCACTGTTGCACCTGCTTTTAGCATGGTAGCATGGTGTGATATAAGGGTCCATTTTTCTGTCCATTCATCCAACAATCCATCATCATCTGCATCAACCCTAACTATGATCCTAATGTTTAATTTCATTTCCCAAGAACTGTAATGGCTACAGTGATGGTAATTGGTGTAAACAGGCACTTAGGGATGACAACTCAGCAGTAGCCATATTTGACCTTGAACTATATTTCATGGTTCACCAACTATGTAAATTTGTGTGGCACAACATAGCCTTTGTCGGAATTCTTGTTTCATAAATTTTATATTCAAGATTTTATAACATCTCCTGACTAAATGGATGTAGTTCATACTTGGATTAAAGTTAGAAACTGATCCTAAGATTTCAGTACAAAGTCCTAATCAGTGGCCTTGAGGTCTTGTCGCTTGCCAGAGGTCAAGGTAAGAGTTGTTGTCAAGTGAATATTTTTCTTA
Organism: Anodontia alba; assembly: GCA_964016985.1. Taxonomy (NCBI): domain Eukaryota; kingdom Metazoa; phylum Mollusca; class Bivalvia; order Lucinida; family Lucinidae; genus Anodontia; species Anodontia alba. Next base: position 59,420,613 of record OZ024832.1, on the reverse strand, counting down.
TTTCTCTATAAAAACATATATTGTGGGTACTCATTAGAAGCACTTCACCACGGCACTTCTAATGATTATCCACAACATTAATTTTCATGGAGAAATAAGAAAAAATATCAATATGTTTGGATTTAAAAAAAAAAAAAAAAAAAAAAAAAAAACTCTTATCAAGAGCTATGACTGTCTTTTTTTCTTTTTTTTTTTTTATTTGATGGACACTGTGCATTTTCTGTCTGGTGACAAGTCAGTTATAGTTGCATCTTCTCAGCATATGAACCCATTTATGCCATGTGGACTTTTCTACCTTAACTGTTTGGACTGGTCCATTTCCAGTAGAAGGGATGTCTGGTTAGTTTTCATTCTTATCATGCCGGCCTCGGTGGCTCAGTTGGATGCGCCGTCCGACTGGAGACCAGGAGGTCGCGGGTTCAACCCCCGCCGAGGTCGGCAACATTCTTTCGTGGAGATTGATCATGAAATATTTTCTTCGGTCATTCTCTCCCTTTCGCTGATTCAAGAAGGGCAGTTGTCAGTTTCTGGCGAAAGAATGTGCACAATACTGGTTAACCGCTTAGAGGACTAAGCCTGCCCAGTAAACGTGTGGTTAGGTAAACTGACCGCGCTCGACATGACCCCATTGGGTTGACTGGGCCGTAAAACCTCAACACAAAAAAAACATTCTTATCATATTTTATAGAAATACTTGTTTTTAATGCAAAGAGTGTAGATCCTGATCAGACACCACTGTGGCATCTGATCTGGGTCTGAACTGTTTGCCAATATCCTTTTTAAAGAACGCTAGGCATTAATGAGTTAACATCATTCCCTCTGACAAAGAACAATATGTAGTTTACTATTGTTTGGTGGAATACTTGAGTAAATAAGATCTAATGGTGCTTGTCAGTGTCCATTGACACTTGTCCTGTTGAACCCAGAATAACGCTGCATTTGCAAACAGTGTAGATCCAGATCAGTTGGCTTCTGAACTGATCTTGATCTGCACTGTTTGCCAGTAAGTATGTGAAAATATAGCAACAATCTGAATCAAGTAATCTGATTGGCTAAAAATTAGTAGTGAGCGTGGCATCTTAATTTATTCAGCAGGACAAGGGTTAAAACCATAGTTGCATCTTCACTTACATTAACAGCATTCAGTCTGACAAGAATTAACAGTAGTTTACTCCTGTATGGTGGAAGACTTGAGTAAATGTGATCTGATGGTGCTTGTCAGGGGTCATTAACACATGCATCTTACATAATGGTTGTGGGTTTAACAAGATCTAATCATAGTTGCATCTTCACAACTTACATTAACATCATTCACTTTGACAAGAATCACCAGAAGTTTACTCCTGCAAAGTGGAAGACTTGAGTAAATATGATGTGATGATGCTTGTCAGGGATCAGTAACGCATGCATCTAATATAATGGTGGTGGGTTCATAGTTGGTTCTTTACAACTTATATTAATATCATTCACTCTGACAAAAATTATCAATAGTTTACTCCTGTATGGTGGAAGACTTGAGTAAATATGATGTGATGATGCTTGTCAGGGATTAGTAACACATGCAGCTAACATAATGGTGGTGGGTTCATAGTACGTTCTTCACAACTTACACTAACATCATTCACTCTGACAAAAATTATCAGTAGTTTACTCCTGTATGGTGGAAGACTTGAGTAAATGTGATGTGATGATGCTTGTCAGGGATTAGTAACACATGCAGCTAACATAATAGTGGTGGATTTAACAAGATCAAATCATACATAGTTGCATCTTCACAACTTTCATTAAAGGGGAACACAGCCTTAAAGCACATTGTACTGCAAAGTAAAGAGCTTTACAATGCATGAATTTTGCTACAAATTTTGCCAAAATAGATCAAGAATTAAGGAGGTTATGGACAATGGAATATTTCAACATTGGAGGTATGGGCACTGTCATTTTGACCTTTTAGTGGGGTTACACAAAATTTTAAGATTTGATTTTAAAAGTTGTTCTTGAAAATTTGGATTACTTTTGGGGGATTGCCTGTCACCATAATACAGCACATGATCAACACTGTAGCAAGATATTCTTGAAAACCCATTATAATTAGGTTTTTGTATATTTAATTTTGGCTGTCACAATAAAGCCAAACCATTCAGCCAGTTTGAAAATTTCAAACCATTGCAACTTCCCTATTTCTCAACTGATTTTGATAAAACTTGCATCACAGTAAATGGTTTGCTTAGCTCTTTTCTCCAGAAAACACTTACAACTTTCATTGCCTTTCCCTTTTACATCATTCACTCTGACAAGAATTATCAGTAGTCTACTCTTGTATGGTGGGAGACTTGAGTAAATATGATCTGATGTTGCTTGTCAGAGATTACTAACACATGCATCTAATATAATGGGGGTGGGTTTAACAAGGTCTAATCACAGGTGCATCTTCATAACTTACATTAATATCATTATACCCCTGCAAACCTTCTTTGTGGTGGGGTATACTGTTTTCAGTGCATACCGTCCATCCATATATGTGTCCATCCGTGACACTCTTGCAGTTATTGCCCTTTGTAAATATTTTTCTTAATGCAGTAAAAAGTTTGTGTGCACACTATCTCTTTAACCAGTCGCTGGAATTTGATCAAACTAGTACAGATACATCATCAGGATAGGGGAAAAATGTGATTAGATTTTGGTAACATTGACCTCATTTTCAATGTCACTACATTATAAATACTCAAAAAGTTAGCCTTGTATACACTCTGTCTCATGAATCAATAAATGGAATTTGATCAAACTAGCACAGATACATCATTGGGATTGGGAAAAAAGGCTTATGTGCAAATTTTATCTTGAACTAATGGCTGGAATTTGAACAAATTAGCACAGATACTTTGTTAGGACATTGACCTCATTTTCAAGGTCACTACATTTCATGAATCAATAGATGGAATTAGCTCAAACTAGCACAGATATTTCAGTGGAATGGGAGAAAGAAGTGATTACATTTTGGTGACCTAGACCTCATTTTCAAGGCCCCACTGACACTTTGAAACTAACATTTTGATATTAAAAAGCTTATGTGTACACTATCTCTGGAACAAATGGTTAGAATTTTACCAAACCAGCTCAGATGCATCAATTAGGGGTGGGGATAGGAGGTGTTGAAGAAGTCATTTGATTTTACCTTTACCTCATTTTCAAGGTCACTACATTATAAAGACTCTAAAAATGAGTCTTGTATGCTACCTATTTCATGAATCAGTTGATGGAATTTGATCACACTTACACAGCTTTATCAATCACATATGCTTCAGCTATGAAAAGCAATACCAAACATTGAAAAAATAGGGTCATTCATATACTTTCAGAACAGAAAATAGGGGGCTATTTGGGCCACACTGCCATATTACACCTTGTGTAGGGAGTTACCCCCTTGAGGTGCAGGGAGTATCTACCGGTAATAAGCATTGCTTATTGATACCTTTTTCATTCACTCTGACAAGAATTATTAGCAATTTACTCTTGTATGTTGGGAGACTTGAGTAAATATGATCTGATGGTGCTTGTCAGGAATCATCAACAGTCATGCATCTAACATAATGGTGGTGGGTTTAACCAGATCTAATCATAGTTGCATCTTCACAACTTACATTTACCCTTGTCCTGCTGAACCGGTATAAACCCTGTCTTTGCAAACAGTGTAGATCCAGATCATTTGGCTTCTGAAGAAGCCAACTGATCTGGATCTGCACTGTTTGCCATTAAGTATGTGACCTTGTATCAACAAACTGGACCAAGTACAAATGTAATCTGTTTGGCTGAATATTTGAAGTAGGCGTGGCATTTTAATTTGTTCACCAGGACAAAGGTTAACAACATTCACGCTGACAAGAATTATCAGCAGTTTACTCTTGTATGGTGGGAGACTAAGATCTGATGATGCTTTTTAGTGTCTAGCTGCATTTGTAAGAAATACAGTTGTAGTATGATCACATCAAGACCTATCACTTGACCTCACTTGGTGAGGATAGCTCACCAGAAATTGCACAGGTTCATTATACATGTATGAAAAATTTGTCATTTGTGACTTGATCTCTGGGTCACTGCTGGGTGAGAGAGAGTCTTGCTCTTTGGATAGTATCTAACACCAAACCAAATATCAGTGACATGCCTCCAGACACTCAGGAGATATACATATCTTAAAAACTTTAAAATAAAAACTTAAGTATGAAAATTCTAAGCCTCACACTGAAAACTTTGGACCAGGTTTATCATCACTACTTATCCCCATGCTTTAGTGATAAGGATATTGTGAGAGCCTCTGTCTGTCCCTCTGTCCTTCCATCTGTTTGTCACACTATCTCCTCCTAAACCACTGTGTGGAATTTTAGCCAAACATGCTATATGACTTCCCTGTGTGGCAGGTGTGCAAGAGTAACATTATTTTTCTGTCCATCCATCCATCTGTCTGTCTGTTTGTCTGTCCATCCATCTGTTCATCATGCTATCTCCTATTAACCACTGGGCAGAGTTTAACTAAACTTGCTTTATGACTTGCCCTCATGGTAAGGGTGTGCATAATAAGATTAAATTTTCATTCATCCTTCAGTCTGTCCATCAGTCCATCAGTCCATCATGCTATTAGCAACATTAGCACAGAGAGTGGGGATTTTGCGATGGCGTGCCATCAACTATGCAATCAAGTTATCCATTTAAGTTCATTCGGGGGATCTTAAGCTTTAAAATCTTTTGATATCAAAACATTAACATGGATATTCTAAATAGATTACTTTGAGGGTTGATCTTGCTCAGCAAAACTTTTGACCAGTATGGAACATCAATATCAAGATTCACCTAAATCCATTAAAACATTTAGGATGTATAGAGCTTTAAAAACTTTAACATACCAGTGTAACACGAAAGGTCTGTGACCTTGACCAGGGATTAGGTGGTACAGTATGAAACTATTGACCAATATCTATACCATTTGACAGACAATGAGCTTAATCACATAAGGGCTTTGGCTAGTATGATTTCTTAACACTTAGCAATCTGGGTAATATTTTCAGCAGATGACATCTTGAAATTTTTCTAATTTTTCAAGAAAGCAGGTTTTGACATCTGATGCAAATTGACAATTTCCATGAAATGTCAAATCCTGTTTTCTTGGAAAAATAATAAAAAAATATATATATCATCAGTGTGTTGCCTGCTGAGTTAGCCCAGAGAGTGGAAAAGGTTAATGCTTAGCATGCTGATAAAATACTTCAGCAGACAATGTTTTGAAATATTTTTCTTAATTTTCCTACAAAGTAAGTTTTGACATTTTATGCCTATTGTCTTTTTTGACATTTCATGCAAATTGTCTCTAATGGAGAAAAATATTTCAAAGTGTCATCTGCTGAATTTGCACGGAATGATAACTGTTAAAATATGTGTATGTAATAAGACCTACATTCTGCAATATCTGATCTGTGTCCACACTGTTTACTCAGGTCTGTCTGTTTGAATACTTAGAGCAGAAGACTTATGAAGGAGGAGTATTTAATGATAGTTTTAGGAAAATTTCTCCATAAACCCTAAGTAGTGGGTACCCATTAGAAGTGCCTTGGTTTATGGATAATTAAGAAAACATATCCCAGTATTATCACCAAATAATACTCCTTAAAAAGTCTTCTGTTAGGGTAGTTAATGTAACCTGCAACAAAGTTTTATTGTCTAATTATTTTTACTGGCCTTTTGATTAAAAGAAGGATAAAAGCTATTTAATTAAAAGAATGATGAACAGTGTTTATTTGATACAAAAATATCTGTCACTCAGGAGTATGGATACTTTGGTAAAATATTCTGTCTTTCAGAAGTCATTTTTACCAAATTATCATCATACTCCTTCATGATAGATATTTTTGTATCAGGTAATCACTGTTTTATTTTCTGTATATTTGTAGGTTCTCGTATGTGGTGTCCTGACTGTGTACAGATGATAGAAAAAAAAAACTGACCAAGGAAGGTATGACTATGGAAAAAATTGCTTTTATTCTGACCATTTTCATAGCCCCAGACATCCATGAGGATGTATCACATAAATATTGTTTTCTTATTTCACCTCAAAAAATGTACATTGTGGGTACTCATTAGAAGCACCTCAGCAAGGATGGATGCATCAGACTTAGATGGATGCAATAGCTGATTGGTATATCAGACTTAGATGGATACAATAGCTGATGGATGCATCAAACTTAGAAGAATGCAATAGCTGATGGATACATTAGATTTGGAGGGATCCAATAGCTGATGGATGCATCAGACTTAGATGAATGCAATAGCTGATGGATGTATTAGACTTAGAGAGATGCAATAGCTGATGGATGCATCAGACTTAGATGGATGTAGTAGCTGATGGATGCATCAGACTTGGATGGATGCAATACCTAATGGATGCAACAAACAGGTGATGGAAGGCATTTTTTGTAAGGTATTGTCTACTGGACTTAGGCAATGCCTTACAGAAAATGATAAGCATGCCTCGGAATGGTCAACAAAAAGGATGTAATGGACTCCCTAACTATTACTGCTCATAATTGTGTACATTTCACATCATCCTTCATGCTACATTGTCCAAAGTCACCAAGCAACTTTAGCATCAAACATGGTTCAATTGATCCCTAAATAAATTTAGTAGAACTGCCACACCTAGTTTTAGGAATCCTAGGTTCTGGGAACAAGTAAAGATGAAATTTACTATCATGTTTGACCTTGTAAGGTATGTTGAAAATCCAGACTCAACTGGAAGTAGTCATAGTTCCTACTAATACAGGATGATAGTGATATGTGTGTGTGTGTGTGTGTGTGTGTGTGTGTGTGTGTGTGTGTGTGTGTGTGTGTGTGTGTTTGAGGGGGAGGGTGGCATGGCAGTGCCCACTAGGGATTATTAAACCGCTGGCATACAAAGTATGCCAAAGAGGTATATAGTTTTTATCCATTCTGTTAGGGGTGGGGCTAGAGATCAAAATCTAGGACACCTAAAAAAAGTAGTATATTGCAGTTTGTTTATACAAACAACCTCTTATTAAAGAAGGATGTACATCAGACATGTTTATCAAGTCAACATTCAGTGTAATAAGGTCAAAGTCATAAGTGACCTTATTTTCATGCTTCAGTGATTTTGACATATATTTTGAACTATTTCATGGATTAATGCCTCGATAAAGTAGAATGTTGCAGTTTGTTTATACAGCTTCATCATATTTTCGTACTGCAGCGCTTTTGCCTTATATCTTGAAGACTATTTCATGGATTAATGTGATACTTGGAATATTGGTTATGTGTGACACCAGGATTGACAGCATGACAAATGTAGATCACCTTGACCTATATTTCATGGTCCAGTAATTTTGTCTCATATCTTGAATGTTAATTGATGTATAAACATCATTATTTGGGATTATGAATTAGTATGATCCAACAGTTGACCTAAAAGTAAATGTAAGTCTCTGTGCCCTATATTTCATAGTCCAGTGATTTTATGTTACCTTTTGAAGACAATTTGATGCGTTACTATCATATTTTGGGATTATGTGACCCTATATTTCATAGCCCTGTGATTTTAACTTCATAATACATTAACCTATAGATAATGTGCTATTCTCTTCTGTTTTCACACCTTCCACAGAAAAAACAACCTTTCAGTCTTCAATTAAAGTCTTAAACCAGAAGGTCCCTTAGGCAGTTACCTGTGTGACGTAACTCTTCCCGCTCAATTGACCACGTGTCAGTTTCTTTTCTGTGGACAAAGAAATTCAACAAGGATTATTTACCTGTGATAGAAATTTGGATTATTTCTTTCCTCATGGATAAATTTCTGTATCCTTGTGTTTCTTTTGTTTATTTATCACTCCTTTCACTTTCTGTGTTATTATTTAAAATTTTCAATTTTCGATTTCATGTATTTTTTGACTGGTCTTTTTCCACATGCGTTTTCGCGACTCTCGCTATTCGGCACAACGCTCGTGCGCCATCGGTTCGATAGTCGTGTTTATATATGCAGAATTTTTTTTTGTTCTTTTCGTTCCAGGTTATTCAGCAATTACGATATGTTTTTCCTGGACTTTTATTTGCAGAGATCTTCAGTTGGCTAAAGATTCTCATGGTGGAGAAGCTGATTGTAAAGAACTTGTCAACCCTTGATGGGTTATAAGACAATTCTTTACTGATGGGAGCCCCACCCCATATGGCTATACTGCCGGGGTAAGACCCATCAAGGTGGCATCTTTGGGTACTTAGTATCCGATAAAGTCCACCAGTCACCAGTCATCCAGTCACCAGTCACCAGTCAACCAGGCACCAGTCAATCAGCTTCACCAGTCACCAGTCAACCAGGTGCCAGTCAACCAGTCACCAGTCACCAGTCATCCAGGTGCCAGTCAACCAGGCACCAGTCACCAGTCACCAGTCAAACAGTTACCAGTCACCAGTCACCAGTCAACTAGTCTCCAGTCAATAATTTACTTATTTTCTGGAAAGACTTAGTTTTTGACATATTTCACCAGACAAAATAGTCACGTATACTAACTTCCGGTCTTTATGTCTAATTATTAAAAATTTTTCCCGGGCAAAGTATCAGTAGTATTTTTGATACTTATACCCGGTCATATATTTTTTCTGATTTTTCACCAGGCAAACTTTTACAGAAAGTGTCTGGTCAATTTTTGCCTAATAATTAATTATCATCGGGAAAAAGTTTCGAATACTTGTGCCCGCTCAGTTTTTCATATATAATCTCCCTTTTTCATCGGACTAGAGTTACGAATACTACTATCTGATCAATTTGTCAAATTACTTGTAACTTTACCGGGCAACAGTTACGAATACTAGTGTCCGGTCATTATGTCGGGTAACTAGTGTCAAAATAGTGATCACTAATTCCCGAACAATCTATTATCGTTCATAGAGCTCCAGCTCCATTCATGCTTAAGTCAATGGATATAGGTTATTAAGTGAAATACATAGTAACTTTTCATACATAAAATTCTGTACAGTCTTTCCCGAATCAGACTAGAATCTTTAATATTCCACTGACTTATTATAGGAGTGTAATTCCATTAATATTTTAAATTAACTTATGTTTTATCTCTTTTATCCGCTAGAAAGAGTTAAACTTCCGACTATAACAAAATTTTTACCGGGCAGCAGTTCGTAGACTAGTGCCAGGTCATTCAAATTATGTTTTATCTCTTTCATTCCATAGAAAGCGGTTAAATTCCGGCTCTAACGAAAATTTCATCGGGAGGCACTTCGTAGAGTAGTGCCAGGTCATTCTAACGAAATTCCACCGGGCAGTAGTTTCGTTTCGTAGACTTTGTGTCGGATTACTAGTGTCCGAGTAGTAGTCACTAGTACTCGCTCAACATATATTTATTTATGAACCACTATAGACATGTATAGTGTTGGGTTATAGGTTATGGAATGACAGCGATGGGTTCTAATACCTAGTAGCCACTTATATTGTTGAATTCTGTCCAGTCACTTTTGAACTTGACTTAAATTCTATATATATATTTATTATTTGAAATGAATTAAGAATTATCGGTTACGATCAAATTCGCAATTCATTCACTAAGTGTAGAAGATACTTCCAGCTATAATTATATCTCTTTTATTCACTACAAAGAGATTAACTTCTTACATATTCACCTTATTCGGCTCTAGGGCAAAGGTGAACTATAAAAACTATATCGTTATTTATAAGAAGAAAAATATACACGAAATCTAAAAAATTTTCTTCTTTCCTCCCTTGTTTTCTTCTACATGCTCTGATATGTAATCAGCATGTAATCTAAGGAGTAAATTGACAAGAAAGTAGCAATCGATCTTTTCTACTTTCTATTAATTTTTCATTCTTAAGGTATCAGAAATTTACACCAACCAGATAAATAAATTAACAGTTTTATTTATTTATTCGCTACCTCTCTAGATTACTACGATTTAAAATTCTAGTTGAGGTACATATTTTCCTTTTGCTTTTTCTACATGGAAAATAGTTGATCCGATAAGCTATTATTCTATTTTATACTATCTTTTGATTGATTATATAAGAGTCTAGGTCAGTCGTGCTCTGTCTAAACTCTGCTATAAAATAATAAATAAGAAGAAAATCTTATATTTAGGCATAGATATAATTCGATACGTTCTTTACTTTGCCTGTTTATTTCTTCTTCTGGATCATTTAAGACTACGATAGCAATATACCAGATATTTTTGCCTCAGTAAGAATCTATTACGCCGAAGATTCTTCATATTGGAATAATAATTTTATTATGACTATAATTTCTAGACCCAATTAATCCTCGTATATTATAGGTCTACTTTATCTTATTGAGGAATAGTTTTGCTTCGACTAGCTCTATACCTCTAATATTTTATTTGTAACTAGAGTCCATGTCAATCAAAATTTTCTTGCACTTTGGTATTGACAATGGATACATATTTAGTAAAGGCATTAATTATTCAGTACGTGACAGATTTTTATTGCCTAAATTAGATATTATATACAATATTTTCCTTTTGATATTTTTTTTTAATGACTTTGTAACTATTCAGAAACTGCCAAAGTCAATCATTTCCTTCCTCTAAACTTACCGAAGCTCTAGATTATGTTGATATATATTTTTCATATATGCTTAGAGGTTAATTAACGAGAGTTTACCTCATAATAGCAGATATTATTATATTCATATTAATCAATCTATAGTCTAGGCTTAGACAAAAGGGAAAACATCCTTAATTACGAGCTGGTAAAGAATTAAGACACACTTAATTATCTCTTTACCCCTTCTTTATGTTTACATTCGTTAAAGGGATCTTAGTAATTCTCGCTAAGAGTTCAAGTTCAGTTTGCGAATAATGCAAAGATTAATATCTTGATTTCCAGTCCGCATCAAAAATGGTCTATATATATATATATATATATATAGATAAATATCTTTCCCGAAACTGGATATTTATTTTTCCACACAATAAGTCATTTCAAGACGTTTCGATGATTTTGAAATGCACTGCTTCAATTTATAATATAGAATATGTTTATATTGACTTCACAACTTAGTAAGTGCTGCACCTACGTTCCTGGTCAGATCTTACTTTTGTGATATGTTTTTGAACATACTGAAAGTTTCTCCGATTATACATTCGGTAAATAAACTTTCGAGTAGTATTTATGCTTTTAAACATTCAGATTATTTGATAATAGTTGGAGATAATATATTATACCGATATTTATATATCTTCATTATTTATCTTTCTCATCTTACTTTTTAAGTTAGATTGGCCTTCTCACTACGTTCCAGGTTTAAATCTAGCTAACATTGTGGACCAGTCACTTGTTTATTTCCTAAACAATATTTTAACATTTTTCTCAGTATTCAGAGCATAACGACTTCATGAATACTTGGAAATAATTCAATTCTACGCTTGTTAAACTAAGCCTAAAACAAGCCCTAGTTTTTTAGAATGGATATTATCCTTTGATTCAGTTCATGGAGATACATCCTTTTAGATCCCATTATCTCTATTTCAATCATACAAAATTCTAATGACTAAGTACTCTTTTCCTACGTACGAATACAGAATATCGAGTCACTGTTGCTGCATATTGGTTAAAGATTAAGGGCAGGAGTAATCCTTGGAAAAAATCAGTTGGATTATTGGATATTGGAAAATCCAACTAATTCCAAGTTGGAAAAATGGGGGTGTATTCCTTGGATTTTTTACCTGTTGGAAAATGTTTTGTAGACAGATTTAATTTATTTAAGCATGTAGGAATATGCATCACTTTCATTATTTTTTCAACTTTGGAAAGTCTTACATTTCAAAACTATTCTGTCTTCTGATAAAAGAATGCAAATATGACTGTACAGTTTTTTTTTTTTTTTGTGAGTTTTTTTTTTTTCATTTTTGATGTTTCTCTCTCTCTCTCTCTCTCTCTCTCTCTCTCTCTCTCTCTCTCTCTCTCTCTCAGGAATCATCATGAAAATATGTCTGTGTTATTCTGATCCCCTCAAACCCCACTATTATATAAAAAAAATGGGTTTGCAAGAATATAAATTATTTTTCTTATTTCTACTATAAAACATAGATAATGGGTATCCGTTAGAACTGCCTTGATAAGGCAGTATTAAAGAGTACCCACAATCTCTGTTTCGAGAAGAATAAAAAAAAAGAGCATATTTTTTCATCTGAAACTTTTTGTTTTTGCAGCCATAAAAAGTGCCATTATGTTGAATGGGCGTGTTTTCATAATGTGTAAGACTACTTTTTTTTTGGACAAATAGCATATTAAGGTTTTAATAAAAAAAATTCTAACCTGTTTTGTATTTTTTGAAAAGTTATCCTCAGATTTTTTTCTTTCTCTCTCTCTCTCTTTTTTTTTTTTTTTTTTTAATTTATTTATTATTAGTAGTATTTTTTTTTTTTTTTAAATATATAACAGTGAAAAAAAAACATGTAACAAGCACCCTGCAACAAATGACAAAAACTGTCTGATCAAAACCTACATTATGCCTGGCACCCTTCTCGCAGTTTTTAGACAAATCAATCAACAGATAGCCAAATTGAGGTGTCCCAATTTTAACATTTTGCATGCTGGGTAAAAACTTCAGCAGATGACATTTTGAAATATATTTCTTACTTTACCCAGAAAATAGGATCTGACACCCATGCAAGTATTTCAAACTGTTGTCTAATTTTACCCAGAGTGCTGAGCGTTAAAGAACCCTACTTTTTTTTTTTTTTTTTTTTGAGTGACTAGGATATTTTTGCATTTCCTTCTTAAGATTTATACTGGATAAATTTTATTATGTAAAGAACTCAAATTCAAATCTGTAACTGTATCAGATATGACCTGTCAGTCACCTGTCAATCATCTGATAATACCTGTCATTCATCTTGAATATCACATTACCCAAAAACACCTGACCAATGAAATTGCACAGCTGAAAAGCTCTGCCTTCCATTTGTTAAAAAAAAAAAAGAAATCTGCAAGCAAAGCCTAATTAGTATTCCAAATAAATAGTTTAAAAATATTTTTTTTTTCAGTTTTGCAGCATTCACTGTAAAACAAAAAACAAAACAAAAAAAAAATAAAAAAATAAATAACAAAACAACAAACAAACTAAAAAAAAAACAAAAACAAAAAAAAACAAAAAAAAAAAACCTTGGCATCAAGTGAGTCACTGGAAGAAACAAAGATTGAAAGAGTTAAATACAGTTAAACAATTGTGACCTATAGACAACACAAACATTATTTTGTGTGTGTGTGTGTGTGTGTGTGTGTGTGTGTGTGTGTGTGTGTGTGTGTGTGTGTCTTTATTTAACATACAAGTGAAATGAATTATTATAATACATAAAATAAATAATACATTTATTGGAAGAAACAATGACTGACAGAAAGAACAAAATTATTTACACAATAAGAGATAAAAACAATTCTGACAGGTGGACCCACTTTAATTATAATTATTTTAGCTTGCCAACAAATACATTGATCAGTTAATGCCCAAACTGATTTGGTTTAAACATATTTTATTTCAAATCTATCAATTGACATGCATATGACATTTACATACAATGACACATTAATGGGATTGGAATGAAAGCAACATGCTTATTGAATCCCTTTCTGATTTACTAGTCAAAGTCAAATCAAATAATTAGTCACTCTGTTCACTTCATGTACAAATATAATATTTGATTGACTTACATGTACTATGTATCCCTGATGACATGTACTTTTAAGGCAGTGGCTATTCGTGCGGCCCTGTACGAATAGCCTATATAGGCTAATCGTACAGCTATTTTGGTTTGGTACCAGTGAATGTATATTAAGTATATTTTGCGAATATTAAATGTGTATTGGGCAGTATGGAACAAAATTATAGTATCTCTTCTATTTATATAAAAAACATTTTCTTGGTATAAAATGTTATTTAATAAACATTCAAAATATGACACAGCAGATGAGGTTATAGAACTTATCACATATGCGACTGACGAAGGAATAATCTAGCCTGCGCATATGCGCATTTTAAAATTAATGAGCGAGCAATTCATACATTCTGTATATTCAGCCTGTTTATTGGAGCTGCTTAGGAACCCCAATGCACCCCTCTTGGTTGCCCTCAAGTTAACAGCTGTCATGGGTTGAATAATGAACACACACACATGCGCGCACGCGCGCACACACACACACACACACACAGATACAACTGATTTCTGTGTCTTGGGTTACAATAAACAGACAAAATGGCAACAAATAAATGAAGAGAAAAATGCAATCAGCAATTATTTTTCTTTCAATTTTATGTGCATTTAAAGATTTTCCTCCAATGTTTGTCTCCAAGAGGGAATATTTTTTTTAAAAAAAAGATGCAAATTTGGTCTAGCTGTCAAGATGTCCATTTTTATTTTTACAAAATAATATTTAAAAATGACAGTGAAGTGTGGTATCAAAATCACACTGGGATGCATAGGTAAATTATATAAATAGTAACTGTTTGCACAGAAAAATTTGTTGTGTTCAAAGTGGCTCAAGCATTCCTATGCAAGTTTATCTTTTTGAAATTTAAACTTAAATGTACTCTAATACATGATCTAATTTTCCTGAATGTTTGGATAGACAGGTCTGGGTAAACAATCCAGACCAAGATCAGCTTGATCTGGGTCTACACTGTTTGTCACTCCGTCTACATCAGAGTGGACCGCTTGCTCTAAGCTAAGCCCATCATGTTCAAATTTAAGGATGAGTTCAAGGAATTTTTCTGGTGTGCAAAATTTTGGGATTTTTATAGGTAATGTATGTAAAGCAAAAAATTTGGCCCTCAACTGAACTTTTACAAAAATACAGCTTTAGTGTCATGTCACTTCAGTAAATAGTATAATTCAATAAAACAGGAATAAATGAATGAAAAATATTTTAAGACAATTAACAAGTCACAGTTTTATAAAAAAAAAAAAATAAAAAAAAAAAAAAAAATTCGGCTGGGCAATTGTCCGCTGTTAGGTTAAAGACATAATTTGGATTGCATAACACCATAATGACAATAAGCAGATAAAGATAATAAATCCTTGGTGACTTTGACCACCCTTCTATATAGGTAGGGACCTGATAATGGGAAATTGTTGATATCAGCAAAGTTTATGATTAAGACAGAGAAACAGATAAGGTGGGTATTTTGGTGATAATTTGATATTTTTTTTTCTTTTTATTCAATAAAATATAGCTGGTTGTTTTCATTAGAATAACCTCTCCAAGGAAGTTCTAATGAATACCCACAGCATGTTTCATGGAGAAATACACCTATGCCTTTATATGCTAGTTTATCATCAAATGCCCTTTTTATCTGGTTCTTATCTGCATAAATTTCCAATATAACTAATTTAGTAGCTTCGTCAAACTGAAAGATAATCACTGAAAAGGGTTTAATAAATAAATCGATTGTTCAGGAAAAGCATAAGTTTGGAGCACTTTTTTTTTTTCTTTGCACAGACATGCGAAAATTATCGTTTACCATACCACACTATCGGCAGTTTCAGCAGACAACAAATTAATATTCACATTTTTAGCTCACCTGAGCTCTGCTCTGGATGAGCTATTGTGATCACTTTTCGTCCGTCGTCCGTCCATCCGTGTATCCGTCCGTTAACATTTTCAAACGACTTCTCCTCTGAAGCCGCTGAACCAATTTTGCTCAAATTCCATATGGAGCCTCCTTAGGGTGGGGGAACGAAAAATTGCTAAAATGGTCGCGGTCCGTTGACCAAGATGGCAGCCACGCCCATATATAGTAAAAACCTTTAAAAATCTTCTCCTCCAGAACTGAGAATGCCTTGGGGCTGAACCTTTGCAGGGATCATCAGAACGGGAGGTCTACCAAAATTGCTAAAAAAATTGTCATACGTTGACGTTTGACCTTTTTACGGCAACGTCAAGTTTGCTTCCCTATGCATTTGTATGGGAAAAACCTTTAAAAATCTTGTTCTCCAAAACCGAGCATGCCTTATGGCTGAATCTCTGCATATATCTTCGGGAACAGGAGGGCTACCAAAATTGCTAAAATAATGGTCGTACATTGACGTTTGACCTTTTTATGGTAAGGTCAATTTTGCTTCCTTATGCATTTGTATGGGAAAATGTTCAGAATTTCAAACAACTTCTCCTCTGGAGCCGCTGGGCCAATTTTGCTCAAATTTCATATGGAGCCTCCTTAGGTAGGGGGAACAAAAGATTGCTAAAATGGTCATGGTTCGTTGACCAAGATGGCCACCATGCCCATATATGGTAAAAACCTTTAAAAATCTTCTTCTCTAGAACCAAGGATGCTTTGGGGCTGAATGTTTGCATAAATCATCGGGGACAGGGGGTCTACCAAAGTTGCTAAAATATTGGTCATACATTGACATTTGACTTTTTTACGGCAAGGTCAAGTTTGCTTCCTTATGCATTTGTATGGGAAAAAAACATTTAAAAATCTTATTCTCCAAAACCGAGGATGGCTTGTGGCTGAATCTTTGCATATATCATCTGGAACGGGCGGTCTACCAAAGTTGCTAAAATAATTGTCATACATTGACATTTAACCTTTTTAGGGCGAGGTCAAGTTTGCTTCTGTATGCATTTGTATGGGCCCCATACATTTGTATGAAAAAATGTTGATAATTTCAAATGGCTTTTCCTCTGATGCCTCCGGGCCAGTGTTGCTCAAATTTCATGCGGAGCCTCCGTGGGCAGGAGAATGAAAGATTGCTAAAATGGGTATGGTCCATTGATCAAAATGGCTGCCATGCCCATATATGGTAAAAACCTTTAAAAATCTTCTTCTCCATAACCAAATAAGCTCTGGGTCCTAATCTTTGCACAAATTATGGGGGACAGGAGATCTACCAAAATTGCTAAAATGATTCTATGTTGACATTTGACTTTTTTACCTCCAAGGTCAAATTTGCTTCCCCATTTGTAAGGGCCATATACATTTATATTAAAAGTATCGAAGTGACTTGTAGATCAACAGTAGTTAAAATTGTTCTGATTGGAAATCTAAGATGGCCATCATCTGATTTATATTTATAATATTTCCCTGCCACTGTGCTGTTTACATGTATAAAATCATGATTCTTCAGAAACCACTTAGCCAGTTTCCACCAAATTTCACATTGCTCCTTCTGTTGAAATGTGATTGATAGTTTATTCAAATGGTCATGCTCCATTGACTGTCAGGCCTATATATTCTTTTTCAAAACTAAGAACTGCTCAAATGATGATATTTTCATTAGTTACGATGATAGGATTGGAAAAATGTTGCATAACATCTGCATGTCTGCAGTGGCTATGTCACTCAGATGAGCGAATCGTGGACCGTGGGCCTCTTGTTTATACCATATAATTATATGTACATGTATATAGAAAATATAATTATCATTTACGGTAAATGTCCTAAAATTTCAAACACCAAAGTGCCTGACAAAATGACATATGCAAACAGTGTAGACCCAGATCAGACTGCTCCTGAAGGAGCAGTCTGATCAGGATCTACAATGTTTGCCATTCCATAAGCATTTTAAGCAACAGGTGCATTAAAAGCAAAATTTAGGCCAAAACAGAATAGAATAAAGTGATTGAAATTTTAGGATATTTACCATATGTTGAAAAGTAAATCAACATTGCTAATGATTATGTCTCTGAATAACTGCATAACTGCTATACTGTAAAAAGCATAAACATTGGGACAAAAGTGCATTAGTAAACAGTGTACACCCAGATCAGGGGAACAAGTCTGTTCAGGGTCTACATAATATGCCATTCTGTCGCAACTATTTGAACATATTACTAGCTGGGTTGTGAAATCAGCTAGTTCAAATTTTAGGATAATTATTGCATATACTCAAAATGTCCCAAGTGTCAGGTTCCTTATGGTATTATTATGATGTATGGGTACACCACTGGTTATCATTTTCAAAGAAAAAATAATTAGAAAAACTGAGTATAACAGAGAAACACGGTTTATCAAATCGTTTAACTAGGTTTTCTCTGTTAAACCAGGTTTTTTTTTTCTCTCTCTCTCTCTGTTTCATCACATTAGGAAGTCCATGTAATAAAGAGTTCCAGCAGTTTTTAGGGGTAGTTTTCTTTTTCTGCCTATAAACAGAGATTGTGGGTAATAAATACATAGAGTTCTAACAAGCAAGCAAACAATCATTATTTGGTCTAACAAGCACACACAATCTATCGGTATGTTTGGAAGAGAAATAAAGTGTCACAAATAATTACTGCATAAATGCCATCCCTAGCATATTATTATATTGTTAATTTACGCTATCCTAATGAAACCAGTTTTTTTTTATAAACAATTTTTCTCTGTATATTGTAAGTCCAAGTTTTGCATCCAGTTAACCTGGGTTTTCTCAGATTAATATGAGTAAAGCAAGAGTTAAAAACAGTTTTTCACTGGGAAACCCAGTTCTTCTGCAATACTACAGATTTTTTCTTTAATTGTTGAGATATATCGGGTATGAAAACTCAGTGAAGTACCGGATTTTCCCTGCAACTTTGGACATCTAAATGTCAGAAAACATGCCTGAGCAAATAGTGTAGACCCAGATCTGACTGCTATTAAGGTGCATTCTGATGAGGGTCTGCATCGTTTGCCATGTATAATTCCGGTTTAGACTCAAATGTTCTAAATTAACAATCTATGAAAGCTAATGCTCTTTAAAATGTATCTGAATATTTATGGCAGATGACAGTAAAACTTCATTCACTTCTTATTTTCACTCCCTATTTTCTCCATTTTATTTCTGTTTGCAATAAGCTTTCATTTTTTTGACATCATTTTCAAAACAAAACAAAAAAAAAAACAACATCAAAATGAAAAAAAAAAAAAAAAAAAAAACATACAAAATGAAAAACAAAATAAAAAAAAAAACATAAAATGAAAAAAACAAACAAACAAAAAAACATCAAAAATGAAGAAAAAACAAAACAAACAAAAACACTGTACAGTCACAAAACATTTTCCAACAGGTAAAAATCCAAGGAATACACCCCTATTTTTCCAACTTGGAATAAGTTGGATTTTCCAATATCCAATATTCCAACTGATTTTTTCCAAGGATTACACCTACCCAAAGATTAAACAAATTTTATCTTAAACCTATATGACGTTAAATTAATTATTATCTCTTTCATATACATGTTTTTACCCTTCCGTCAGGGATCGTGGTAATACTATTATTTTATTACTCTCTATGGTTTACGCATAGATCTCGAGAGTATATATATATATATATGTATATATATTTTCTTCCTGAATTCATTTGCGAGTATGTAATTTGATATTTCAGGAATTACCAATTATGCAGACATAGATTTTATTCTATTAATATTCAATTCTAAAAATTTGATTGAATATTTATCTATAAAATTTCTGGGCAGTAATTTTATAGCGAGTTATATATTTAATAATTCCTTGCTTAATAAATAGTTACGCTTAACCTTTTATTTATAGCAGGAATTTTGTTCCGTAGTATAATTTTAATTTAGTATTCATATATTTCTTACTATTCTTAAATATGCGTATAGAATAGTAATACTATCTCTTAACTTATAAATTAAGTGTTTTTTGAGATTATTAATCAGTATTATTGTATAATCTTTCTTCAGAGATTATCACACTATGTCCTACTCTTTTTATGAACATTTTGATTCGTCATTTCAAAGTGGATTTTTTAACATTTCTTGATTTCCATGATTATTTACTCAGGAGTACTTTTCATGGCATTCTTCTGGTATAGAAAGATTCTATCCAGCTTATTTATTATTGCTTAATCTTATCAATACGGTAAGATTTAGCCAAACTATGACCGTCTTACAGTTAGCTGCGATCAACCTTATTCTTATCTCTCTTATTCTCTGTCAAACTCTTAAGTTATGATGTTGACAGTTTCTTCTTTATTATTTTGTCAGGACATCAAACGCTTTTATATGTCTATGACAAAACTAATTATCAATGGTTTAGGTTGTTTTTTTTCTTCCCAGCAGTTTTATGCAAACTCTGTATTATTTTTTGCTTGACTAAAAATTCGTAATACAATTAGTCTAGCAATAGTTTTAACCATTATGTTTGTCTATACCTTTTTCTTCTGATGGATAACTTAGTTATAGTTAACTCCATCTAATTTTATTATCTCCCCTTTTTTAATTTGATCAAGGGAAATAATTATACATTATGGTTATTTTAAGTCTGTGTCTGTTCATCGGAAACTGTCCTGTCGCTCCAATTAACAGAATCTAATTAGTTTTATAATTCTAATAGCTTAGACTATTACAATTACATAGCTTCACATATCTAGAATTTTATCCAAAATATCTACATATGTCAGTTATCTATAGGAAACTCCACTGAGAAGACTTTTCCTTATTTATTCAAGACCCTACATAGACTACTTACAGTGTATGGTCTTGGCTTTTTTGTTTTACAAATTTTGTTTTGAAAATATTTCTATATTCCTAGCTTTCTTTGCGATGGAATATTTATGTTATGTCTCAATGACTCCTTTTTCTTTTTGAAGCCAATTGTTGTTTCCCAGAAAGAAAAGAAGTGGGGGGGGGGGGGGGGGGGGGGGGGAGGGGGGCGGGGAGGTGCAATGTTAGGTCTCTGAGACTTAAGAACTGGCTTCCTCTAGAGTCTACTATTATATATACGGTTGTTAGATCATAACACCTTAAAAATATGCTATTTTGTGAATCTAGATCATTCTTTCTATTAAATATAGAATTAGAATGTATCTGATTCCTTAGAGTTTCCTGAGTCTTACCCAGAAGTGGTGAGATATTATTGGTGTTAGTATTAGGAGAGCACCTCCCTCCTATTCTGCAAATTCTAGCACATTATCTATAGGTTAATGTATTATGAAGTTAAAATGAAGTTTTTTTAAAAGTAAAACATATTTTAACGAGTAATACTTAACCTATAGATAATCAATTATCTCCCTCCGCCCACCCTCGCTTATCTCTCCTAATTGTGTCTATTGTTTTACACATAAAAGAAACTGACACGTGGTCAATTGAGCGGGAAGAGTTACGTCACACAGGTAACTGCCTAAGGGACCTTCTGGTTTAAGACTTTAATTAATGACTGAAAGGTCGTTTTTTCTGTGGAAGGTGTGAAAACAGAAGAGAATAGCACATTATCTATAGGTTAAGTATTACTCGTTAAAATATGTTTTACTTTTAAAAAACTTCATTTTTGTCTTATATCTCCCACTGTTTGATACTTAAATGTCAGATTTACATATAAAGACACAGTGTGACCCTAACTTAAACCTCAAAGTAAATATAAATCAGTATAACCTATATTTCATGATCTCTTGATTTTGCCTAGTATCTTTTAGATTATTTAATGGATTAACATCATAGTTGGTATAATGCATCAGTGTGACCATCAGATTAACTTCTCAAGTATATGTAGGTCAGTGACCTATATTTTATGGCCCTGCAAATTTGCTTCATATCTTAAAGACTGTTTACTCCAGGAAAGTTGTTCTTTGAATGATAGATCAGTGACAATATAAACTATATCTTGCCTTATATCATTGTCATTAACTTTAAAATATTTTATAATTAAGAAATGGTGCCAGCCATGGGTATTCGTGACCCTCTGGACATTTGCTCTAGTTTTGTTATATGTCAACAGCAAAAGCTCATCCTGTGACATCTTACCAAGGTCTCAACTGTCCACCATTATGTTCCATAATTTCAATGTAATATACCCGTACCATTCAATTTAACTATGCCAAATCCTCCACCCAGTCACCATCACAATATGAAATAGCAAGGACTGTTTTTAACCCCTAACTACACACATAACCAAAATTCACTACTATGACTAGTACTATCAATAGTTATGAAGAAGAATGGCATAACATGAATTTTATGGAATTAAACAGATGGTAAAAGATGGTAAAAGACCTCAATATTTTTGCTTGGAACCTGGGATTTTGAGTAGATGCTATAATTCCCATTATTATTTGGTGGTCAGCAGCACCCTATGTTTGCTACTGAAGTATCAGCTAATCTGTTATTGTCAGATGCTGCAACATGTGTAGATTATGATGATGAATTAGTGTGTATAAATACGAATGGTAATGGTAAAGGAATCCATTGAATCCTCTGAAGCCTGACCGGTCTTTTTCTGCAAAATTTTATCTAAGTCTGTTCCATCCTTAATCCTAGTCCTTGGGGAACCCGGATATGTCCTACCTTTGCAAACAGTGTAGATCCAGATCAGTTAGCTCCTGAATGTGGATCTGTATTGTTTGCCATTAAGTATGTGAATTTATATCAATAATCTGGATCAAGGATCAAGTAATCTGACTGACTGAAAATTAGAAATGGGAGTGGCATCTTAATTTATTCAGCAGGACAAGGGTTAAAAAGCTGTGCACTCAAGTCCATTGCATCCTTGAGATATTATACCATGTGTATTTGACCTTTATTGCTCTCTGGGCAAGAAGTGTCCTGGTTGCCTTGTGATTAGCCCTCCTGACTGGATCATGGGGTCCCCCGGTTCAAATCCTGCTGGAGGCAGAATGCAGCTCATAACTGTAGAGTACTTCATTGCACAGAGCCTTTCATTATCATCCTTCCATCATCTCAATATATTTTAACCCTTTTCATGTGGAATAAATTAAGATGCCATGCCCACTTCCAATTTTCAGCCAGTCAGATTACTTGAGCCAGGTTGTTGCTATAAATGCATATATTGAATAACAAACAGTGCAGATTCAGATCAGTTGGCTTCTACACTGTTTGCAGAGGCAGAATACATCCAGGTTCAGCAGGACAAGGGTTAAATAGGATTGAAAGGGACATAAAACACCAAATCATGGCATCATCTCTGGTCTAATTCAATAGCTTACAAACTGATGATATTTTTTGTTATTTTTCCTAGAAAAAAGGCTTTGACATTTCATACAAACTGTCTCCTGAGGAGAAAAAAATGACTGAATACTCATAGCCAGGTTTCCTGGTAAAATAAGAAGTCTGCTGAAGTAGCCCAGAAAGTGGTATTGGTTAAAGTTCAAAATCTCTACTACTGCATTCTAAATAGTATTATGGCCTAGCCCATAAGTGTTTCTTGTTTGGGTTTGTTTTGCTTTAATTGCTGTTTTTTTTAAAGTGAATAAGGTAGACAAAAAAAATATGGCTGTATATATTAGGATAGGCCAGGTTCAATTCATTGTGCTGTGGGTAGCACATCTAACTTCAGATCCTGGGGTTGCAAGTTTGAATCCCAGTTTGGCCAATTACATGTAACTTTCCCCCTTTCTGCTGATTCAAGAAAGACAGGTTTTCAGTTACTGGCAAAAGTGTACACAAGTACTGGTATAATGCCAAAGAAAAGTGTGAGTAGGTTAACTGACTGGCTTGACATGACACTAACAGTGTTGACTGGCCATACACAGTGTGGGGAATCCACATGACCAAATGTTCTTGAGAATCAGACCATATTGCAGAACAGCACTTACACCACCAGAAAGAGCTTGATTTCCATGTATTCTGCGCTTTATTTGAACAAATTCCATCAGGTATAAGTCGAGATATTCTAAAAAAACCTACCTGTGCGGAGCTAAAAATAGTAACAAACTCCATGCACTTAGTCATTTGGTCACCTGTGATTCCCCACACTGATACAACTCCAACTCAAACAAATTTTAGGGTCATTGATTTTGTCTGCCAGATATGGAAATTTTTGGGATGTCTAAATCCTTGGTGGAGAGAACAAATAAAAAGGCATTACCAAATTTACCCTAAATATTCGGACAACTCAACTCACTACCATACTAGTACAGACATTTGAACAAGTCAGTTTACTCCCAGTGGATGGAACAAGTCAGTTTACTCCCTGTTGATTGAACAAGCCAGTTTACTCCCTGTTGATGTGTCTAAAATTGATGGATGGATAGCAAACAGTGTAGAAACTGATCAAAGGACTGCATTCTGATCTGGGTCTGCACTGATTGCTTTGGCTTGTATGTCCCAATGCTTAGATCTCTAGAGAAAGCATGTGCACAAGTACTGGTTATCTGCTTAGAGAACTAAGCTTACCTAGGAAAAGTGAGGTTAGGTAAACTGACAAGCTGGCCTCAGTGGCGCAGGTTGAAGGGCATGCAACTAGAGACCAGGAGGTTGCGGGCTCGACCCTCGCTGGGGTCGGCACCATTCTTACTTGGAGATTGGTCATGAAATATTTGCTACGGTCATTCTCTCCCTTCCGCTGATTCAAGAAGGGCAGTTGTCAGTTTCTGGCAAAAGAATATGCACAATACAGGTTAACCACTTGGAGGATAAGCCTGCACAGTAAACATCTGTTAAGGTAAACTGACCACGCTCGACATGATCCCCTTGGGTTGACTGGGCCATAAAACCTCAACACAAACAACATGATCTTAATAGTGTTGACTGGACAGTTAAATTCCAAACCAATCAATCAACCGGATGCTTAGGGTTGTTACGGTAACCTTGCCCTTTTTATATTTGCAGGTTCTGAACATTCAAAATGTGATTCAAGAAAATACAGGTGGGATCTACAACACAAGGTAGGAGGAATATCTAGGTAAATATTTTTATGCCGCCACCAATTTTAATGCAGGGACATAGAATATCACCGCTGTCCATACATACATCCATACAGCCCATCCTTACATACATCCCGTCGATCCGTATGTATGAAAAATAGTTTCCGCTTGATAGCTTTTGAAAAGATAAGTGTATTTGATTCATATTTTATACAGCGGTATATAATAATAAAATATTCGTTAAGTTCAATTTATTGTAAAATCCACCAATTATTATGGGAGTTGTGGCTCATTTTCAACTTCATTGTTGTGTCAGTATGTACAAAGTGGTTTCCATTTCTTCTGAAAAGATTAGTGTGTTTGATTCATATTTTATACATAGGTCTATAATCATAAAATATAGGTAAAGTTTGGTTTAGGGTTAAATTGGGCAATTATTATGGGAGTTATGGCCCTTTTTTCAATTTCATTTTTAGCAAAATGCTTCTTTTCAGGTGAAGATGGCCCCTGGGCAGGGGCATCTGTATCAAACTGACACATGTCTAGTTTTAGCTCTTCGTTAACCTTTACTACTCTCTGGGCAGAATCAACTGACAACAAATTATTTTTTTCTTAGAAAATAGACTTTGACATTTCATGCAAGTTGTCTCCTCAGGAGATAATGTACATGAAACGTCAAAATCTGTTTAAGAGAAATATTTTAAAATGTTGTGTGCAAAATTATTTACACAGTAGTTAAAACATGGACAGCTTCCTAATGGGCAGATTCAGCAGTCAACAATTGGCCGGCCTTGGTGGCTCAGTTGGATGCGTCCTCCGACTGGAGACCAGGAGGTCGCGGGTTCAACCCCCGCTGAGGTCGGCAACATTCTTTTGTAAAGATTGATCATGAAATATTTTCTATGGTCATTCTCTCCCTTCTGCTGATTCAAGAAGGGCAGTTGTCAGTTTCTGGTGAAAGAATGTGCACAATACTGGTTAACCACTTAGAGGACTAAGCCTGCCCAGTAAACGTGTGGTTAGATAAACTGACCGCGCTCGACATGACCCCATTGGGTTGACTGGGCCGTAAAACCTCAACACAAACAAATCAGCAGTCAAAAAACTGATGATATTTTACTTTGAAAAAAAGCCTTTGACATATCAGTCTATTTTCTGGAAAAAATAAGAAAATATTTCAAAATGTTGTCCGTTGATATTCTTACCAAGCAGTTAAAACATCATATTGTAATGATTCATTAGAATTGCTTCACTGAGCTGTATCTAACATAAATATTACATAAAACTCTTCTCCAAATTTGACTGGCTGATTAAACTTAAGTCCCATTCCAGTCGTCAGTGAAGCAAAATTCCTGGGTCTTTTGTTCGATAACAAATTATCTTTTATCCCACACATCAAAGCTTTAAAAGCTAAATGTTTAAAAGCACTTGATATTCTTAAAGTTCTCTCCAGCTCCGACTGGCGAGGAGATTGTACTGTTCTTTTAAATCTTTATAGATCTTTAATTTGATCTAAACTGGATTATGGATCCATAGTTTATGGATCCACTAGAAAATCTTATTTGAAATCTTTGGATACTATTCATCCCCAAGGTTTACGTTTGGCTCTAGGGGCTTTTCGTACTTCCCCCATCGAAAGTTTATACGCTGAATCAAATGAACCGTCACTGTATATAAGAAGGGAAAAATTGTCTCTTCAATATGATACTAAATTAGCCACCAATCCACGAAATTCAGCTTATGATTGTGTTTTTAATCCTAAATACGAAAGATTCTACAACAATAAACCAACGGCTATTGAACCCATTGGCCTGAGAATACAACCGTTACTTGAAGACGCCAATATTAATGTTAAAAATGTTCAGCCCTTTTCTTTTCCGTCAAAAGAGCCATGGACGTTAAACCCTCCAAAGATTATTTTAGACCTTCATAATAATAAAAAAAACAGAAGTTGAGTCACATATTTTTAAGAATGAATTTTTAGAAATCAATCAAATTATAAACATTACCTGTCAATTTATACAGATGGTTCTAAACAAGATGAGAAAGTTGCTTGTTCTGTTACTAGTCCAAATTTTACTGACAGTATCAGATTACCTGATAATAGCTCCATTTTTACCGCCGAAGCCAAGGCAATTGATATTGCACTTTATCATATCAGAGATCAGTCTGAAAAACAATTCATCATTTATTCAGATTCTCTTTCTGTATTAAAATCCCTTAAAGATTTACACCATAGGAACCCATTAATTCAGCAAATTCTTAAAAAATATTATTACCTTTTAACTTCAAAAGAAATTGTATTTTGTTGGCTTCCCAGCCACGTTAATATTCGTGGAAATGCATTAGCTGATTTAGAAGCCAAATCTGCATTATCCTTAGTGATGACAAATTTCAAAATTCTTCACTCCGACTTTAAATCAAACATCCTTCAA
Source organism: Anodontia alba (assembly GCA_964016985.1). Classification (NCBI taxonomy): domain Eukaryota; kingdom Metazoa; phylum Mollusca; class Bivalvia; order Lucinida; family Lucinidae; genus Anodontia; species Anodontia alba. The sequence continues at coordinate 59,393,563 of OZ024832.1, read as the reverse complement.
TACATCAACAACAAATGTCAGTCTGTTTGGGAAACACAAACTCAAAATAAACTAAATGAAATAAAACCAAATTTTAACAGCAAATGCACATTCTCTAATCTCAGCAGAAAAGAACAAACAAAAATCACCCGATGTAGACTTGGACACACTAGAATTACTCATTCTTATATTTTAAAAAATGAACAAGCTCCATTCTGCATTCCTTGCAATGAACTTTTTACAGTCAAACATTTTCTTATCACTTGTGCAGAATTTGATTATATTCGCACAAAGTATTTTAATGTAAAAACTATAAAGGAACTTTTTAATAATATACCATCTAAGAAAATACTTGACTTTCTTAAAGAGATCGGACTTTTTAATAAAATATAATCAGTATTTTTAATAAATTAAAATCATTGATACTTTATCTTTTTAAAATGAACACATCAATCCTAGATATTTTTAATTTCTCATTAAATAAAATCATCATCAAATATAAAAATTATTAAATGCTATATGCCCTTTTAGGGTTGGAACGTCTATAAATAAAATATCCATCCATCCTTCCATCCATCCTGTCAAGCTGAAACTTCATAAATAGTTACACAATGGTGTGGAGCAGCACATATTATTTCAAGGTTACAGTGCACCAAATATTTGCAGATTTATTCCCCTTTGAAAGTTTTTGTAAACTTTTTGCAGCATATTGTTTAGAGGTAATAGTGTGCAAATTATATTTTATAATAGGTATATTTTTTGCAAATAACTAAAGTTTTGGTCATATGGACAAGATATTGATTTTTTTTTTCTTTTATTAAATTTGCAAGGAAAGGTTGTCATTATTAAATCTTTACGAATACATAATTCTTTTTGGATTTTTTTTTTAATACTCTTCTGATTTGGCTCCCTTGAAGAACAAAAATAAAATCAGTATTCAACAAGTGAAAGGTTTACAAAAAAATTTCTTGCAGCATTTTTTTTTTTTGGTTGTTTATTTTTGTTTTGTTATTGTTCGATCCGATATTGAAGTATAGGAAAAACAAATCAGCCAAAGGCTCATATGAGCTTATAGTCATGCTCCTGTGGTGTGTCCTTCATCAGAAAGCACTTCTTCCTAGAAGCAGCAAACTTCTCCCTTATTTCCCAGAAAGGAGAAGTCACTTCTTCCTTAATTCCTGGGCCAGCTTGGTCGCTTAGGTTACAGTTCACCAAATATCAGCAGAGATATGCCCCAATGAAATTTTTTTAATTTTTTTTTTTTGTAATTCCACTTATAGTTTATATCCGGAGGACTGAATTATACAGGAGCCAGTTTTTGTGCTACATCTTTTTACTTGCCATGGGCATATAATGCCCCGCTTGGCAGAGCTCTTGTTTTGTATATATGATACTAACATGGCTTTCAAGCACATCTCGTTCTTGTGGAGTGAAAAAGGTATGATAGTGGGTCACATGGGTGATACAGCTTTATTGCTTGGGCAAAAAACCCATATTGCCCCATTTGGAGCTCTCGGCAGACATGCATTTGACTCCACATATGATATAAAATAGGCAAAATTGTTAGAAAAAAAAAAATGTACAATAAATAGATAGTCTGTGGTATGGCTATTTTCATATCGTACCCCATATCAACCCTCAACCCATATTAGCCCTCGGGCCTTCGGCCCTCAGACTGATATAGTTGTCTCCAGTTGATATGGGGTGTGATGTGAAATTGCCATATAATAATCTATTTATTGCTTGCAATATTTTGGTTGTTAGGCATTTTTCATCATTGAAGTTCGTTGAAAAAGGCCTAGTGGCTGAAATGGTGGAAGTAATGTTATCTTATATAAATTGTCATTACAGTAAAAATCCTAAAATTTCAAACACGAAATTGTTCAACAAAATGACATCTGCAAACAGTGCATACCCAGATCAGAGTCTGTAAACAGTGCATACCCAGATCAGACTGCTCCTCAGGGTTTACACAGTTTGCCTTTCCACTAACCATTTTAAGAGACCGCTACATAAAAAACAAACTTGAGGCGAAAATAATATGGAATGAAATGTTCCAATTAGGGCATATATCATATTATTATTACTATTATTATTATTATTATTATTATTATTGGTGAGGAGGGACATTGATCAATGGCCATATACTTGTTGATGTCTGAGCACATTCTATAACTCCAGATTACTGTGAAATCATGAATGTTTTTGCAGTTTCAGCTTTGCTATTTTTATGATTTAATCTTTGCTACTCTGTGGGTAAATTCAGCTAATGACAAATTGGTAATATATTTTCTGTTATTATTATTTCCAGAAAATAAGATTTGACGCTTCATGCAAACTGTTCCTGGAGAGAGTTTGCATGAAATATCAAACCTTATTTTCTCCAAATGAGTTTTACAGAGTTGTCGCCTCTGAAAGCTTATCCCCTTTCTGTACTATTGAATTATGATTCCAGGAAGCTAATGTTAAGTTTTGACAGCATCACATTTCTAAAGCACAGCTCTTAAAAGCAATACCATATTTACCATAAGTGTAACTCCTTACCATGCTTGTTCTTTAATTGGAAAGGGTTTCTTCCACTATCTGTTGTGTTTAAAAATTACTGCGCAAGTGGCTGACAGTGTAGACCCTGATCAGACACTGCATTCTGCAGTGTCTGATCTGGGCCTACATGGTTTGCTCAGGCCTATTGGTCCTAGTACTTAGGGTTAAGTATCAGGACAAACATGCCTGAGCAAATGGTGTAGATCCAGATCAGTTGCCACAGAATGTGGCATCTGATCAGGGTCTACACTGTTTGCCACTCATCCAGTAGTTCTTTGAACACATCATATTAACCTATTAATGCCTAGCGTCCCATAACAGGCAAATGACCCTTATGGGTTCATTCGCCATTAAGCCTGAACTCCTCAAACCTAGGGTCGCACAAAAGGGACATTTGGCAGACAGTGTAGATCCTGATCAGATGCCACAAAATGTGGCATCTGATCAGGGTCTTCACTCTGTACATGAAATGCAGGAATTTGAATGAAACATGGTTTCAATGAAAATTAACCAGACATATGGGAGTGGACTGGTCCAAAAATTGAAGATAGAAGGGTCCACTTGGCATAAATATGTTAAAGTGGACTTGTTCAAATTTTAAGACAAGTAAGGTAAGGAGTTCAGTGTCCCAGTATTTAGTGTTAATACAGTATATCAGTCTGAAATCACTCAGAGAATGTCACTTGAGTATACCCCTAAAGAGGACTTGTTAAGAAGGAACAGAAGGAGTATTTGGTGATAATTCTGGGGTATTTTTCTCCAGTTCTCCACAAGAACATATGTTATGGATACTTATTTGAAGCAAGGCACTTCAAATGAGTACTCACAACAACTCTTTTTATGGAGAAATAAGAAAACTTATCCTAAAATTATCAGCAAATACTCTTCTGTAACAATTCTGCTTCCACCAAATGAAAATATGAAATTATTTTGCTTCCACCAAACAAAAGTATGAAATTATTTTGCTTCCACCAAACAAAATATATGAATTTATTTTGCTTCCACCAAACAAAAATTTGAAATTATTCTGCTTCCACCAAACAAAAATATGAAATTATTCTGCTTCCTCCAAACAACAAATATGAAATTATTCTGCTTCCACCAAACAAAAATATGAAATTATTCTGCTTCCTCCAAACAACAAATATGAAATTATTCTGCTTCCATCAAACAAAAATATGAAATTATTCTGCTTCCACCAAACAAAAATATGAAATGTCTGCTTCCACCAAACAAAAATATGAAATTATTCTGCTTCCACCAAACAAAAATATGAAATTATTCTGCTTCCACCAAACAGAAATATGAAATTATTATGCTTCCACAAAACAGAAGTATGAAATTATTCTGCTTCCACCAAACAAAAATATGAAATTCAGCTTTTTCTACAGCATCCAGATATGAAGTGCTACCATAAAAATGCAATTTTCTAGTAATTTAACTTCAGACAGAAATATAGATGTCAATTGATTTCGCTGCCTCTGAATATGAAATGTTGAAAAAATAAAGCAACAGTAAACCAATTTTGCTTTTAGACAAATTGTACAATTTGGCAGCACCATATCTGGACAAAGTCATACTTTCTGAAACCCATACTAAACAAACATAATAGTTAGATATAGGCTTTGTTTTTAGTAGTTTCGATTTATCAGTTTTTCGCTATTGACAGACATATTTTTGTTTTTAGTTTGTTTGGAGGCAATGGTTATTTTCATGCATGATATTTTAAAAAGAAAATATAATTTATCTATCTCTGTATCAGAAGTTCTCAAAATGATATTGTCATTTACACTTATCATGCCATGGATAATTCAGCAGACAACAAACTAATGATGTTGTTCTTATTTTTCCTAGAAAACAGGATCTGACATTTCATGCAAAGTGTCTCCTAAGGAGACAATTTGCATGAAGTATCATATCATGTTTTCTAGTTGAAATAAGAAAAATATTTCAAATTGTTGTCTGCTGAAATTTTTACCCAGCATGCAAAGTGTAAATCATCAGCTTCCTGATAACCATAATTCAGTTTAACCCCCAAAATGCCAAGCAAAATTTGAAACAGATGACATACATTTTTTTTTTTTTTTTCGAGAAAATAAGTATTGACATTTCATGTGAATCATCTACTTGGCAGATGATTCACAGAAAGTATCAAGACTTATTTTCTTTGAAAAAAAAAAAAATAAAAATAAAAATGTTGTGATGCAGTTTTGATTGGCTCTTAAAGGATTAAAATTGGCAAAGCATCATTTATCTGTTTTTGTTGTTGTGTTTTCGTTAACATTTTTTTTTTTTTGTTGTTGTTTTTTTTTTTCAGAGAAATTAAGTCATGATATTTTATCATGTGAATCCTCTATCTAACAGACAATTCATATGAAATATTGAATTTTATTTGCTTTGAACAATAAAAATCTTCAGAATGTTGTCTGCTGCAGTTATCACTCATGCTTTAACCCTTAAACTGCCTGCAGTGACAACAATTGTCATCTGCTTTGTCATCTGCTTGTGATTTAAGAAGTCATTTTTGCAAACAGTCTGGACCCAGATCAGACTGCTCCTCTAGGAACAGTCTGATCAGGGCCCGCACAATTTTCCTGTATGCAAAAAAAAGGTTTGAAAAATTTTCAAGAATGTTTAGCTGACAACATAAACAGACAACATTTTGAGATGCAGGTTTTCTTGGCATTTTAAGAGTTAACCTTTACCACTGTCTGGGGAGATTCAGCAGATGACAAATTGATAGTTTTTCTTATTTTCCCATACACTAGATTTTTTTAGATTCATGCAGATTGTCTCCTGTGGAAACAGCAGAGCCTATTTTCTGAGAAAAATAAGAAAAAAATATTTTAAAATGTTGTCTGCTGAAAGTTTTCCTCAACAGCAATAAAACATTAGAATAAACAAAATGATAATGGCTGTCTGAAAATATCCTGACCTTAGACCTATGCTTGGGATTTCACATTAGTTGAAAATAGTTTTGTTACCTCTCCACAGTAGACTTGTTAAAGAAGAGTCATAATTATTTGATATTTTCATCATTTCTCAATAAAAACATGTTGTTTGTTTACACATTTATTATGGAGAAATTTGTTTTTTTTTTTTTTGTGTGTGTGTTTTTTTTGTTTTTGTGTGTGTGTGTGTGTGTGTGTGTGTGTGTGTGTGTGTGTGTGTGTGTTTTTTTTTTTTTTTTCAGTATTCTTATCAAACCTTAACAAGTCCATGCTCTCTAAACAGGGGTTTGCAGCAGATGGAAACTAAGACATATTATGACTTGTCATATTTCTTGCTTTAGAGGCTCCATATTCCTCAAAAATGGACATTTTATTTTCAAAAAAAAAGGTTTAATATATTGATATATGGTATAAATACTATCATAAAATGTGGCATCGTACAGCCTGTAAAATTTCAGTTAATCTCTTGCTCTTGAAATGAAATGGCTTTTTATCGTACCTCTCAATTAATGTTGCCATCATTAATTCAGAGATGGGTAAAAAATCGTATCATTTTTGATCTAGTTCAAAAACAAGAGACTAAGTGAAATTTTACAAGCTGTCAGATGCCACATTTTATGATCATATATATCAATTTATTAAACCTTTGTTGGTTAAGAATGTCTATTTTTGGAGGAACATGAAGCCTTAACCTACAACAGAGGACAATTATTGTTACTTTCCTTATACTTTCCTAGAAAATATGACTTGCACCTCATTTAAATCATTTCTAAAGGAAAAATAAGGTTTGACATTTCATCAAAATTGAGAGGAGACAGTTTGAATGAAATGTCAAACCTTATTTCCTGTGAAAAATAAGAAAAAATATCTGTAGTTTGTTGTCTGCTGATTTAGCCAATAAAGTAAAGATTAATCAGGAAAGCAAAGAATACATTGAGATGATCTGATTTTAAGAACATGAAAAATTATTTTCTTGAGCAAACAAGAAAATTATTTATCATTTCGACAGAATGGAAAGTTCATCTTGAAAACATAATGATTTCACAGTATCTCCTTTGTAGAGGTGGAAAGGGAATGGTCTGAGATCAGTGTCCAGTGAAGTCTGAGCACCTTCTACCACTCCAGCTCATCATTTGTCATTCATAGAAGTCCAGTAAAGTGTTTAGTCATTCTTCTTATTTTTTGCTTCTTTGTAAGTGTGCAGATTATTCTGTCTACATGTCACCAACCAGTGACTTACAACAGCTACCAAATTTGCTCTAAATACACACAGCTTAACACTTTGCATGCAGGGTAAAAGTTTCCACAGACATTTTGAAATAGTTTTCTTACTTTTCCTAGAAAATAGGGATTGATTCTTCATACAAACTGTCTTCTAAGGAGGCAGTTAATTTGCATGAAGTGTCGGATCCTATTTTCAAGGAAAATTAGAAAAAATATCATCAGTTTGTCATCTGCTGGATTTGCCCATAGCATAGTAATTGTTAACTCTTTACCATACTTATCTTAAAGTTTGACTACCAGGGCGCAGTTGTTCAAAGCGTCATTAGCTTATTGAGCTTGTTAAGGGTCATTTCGTTAACTGTTTTAGCGGATTCAATTCACAATATTCTGATATTTTTGCTGAAAAAATGTGAGTAGCTTTTGCAAAAGCTACTCACATTTTTTTAGCAAAATATTTCAGCATATTTGCATATCACTCGACGTAAATTTTAACAAATTGTTAACTAAGGATATCGTTAGCTTTGAACAACTGGGCCCAGGTGATCTCACTGAAATTTGTGATTGAATGGCAAATAGTGTAGACCCTGATCAAATTGCTCCTTAGGAAGCAGTTTGATTGAAGTCCTCACTGTTTGCTCAAGCCTGTCTTTCTACATATTCGACCTAATTACCACACATACTCCTATAAGCGCACAGTCAAGCAATTCCGTAGTCTTCAGATTACAGACAGTGTAGTTTTTGTCTACTTCTTTATAAAGGCATATGTTGTGGGTGCCCATTTGAATTGCATCAACTTATCAATGCAATTCAAATGAGTACCCACAACATATGCATTTAAAAAGAAAATCAGAAAAAAAAGAAAACACAATAACATTACATAAGCATCATTCACTGATCTTTGTTTAAGTGTACCCTTAGTATAGGTGGATACATATTGTACCACAAGTTTCCCAGTAATTTTGAAAAACCTAAGCACATGGTGCAGTAATAAGGTCTAATATAGTATTTAGAGTAAATAGGGTACTCATTCAAAATACTCATTTCTACTGGCCTTCCTTATGAACTGCACTTCCTTATGAAATGTCAAGCCTTATTTTCCCTAAAAAATACAAAAAAAAAAAAAAAAAAAAAAAAAAAAAAAATGTCTGCTGTAGTTTTTATTAGCACTGTAACCCATTTATGCCTTGTTTCCTATAAAAGGGACATAAGCAAACAGGCCGGCCTCGGTGGCTCAGTTAGATGCGCTGTCCGACTGGCGACCAGGAGGTCGTGGGTTCTGTCCCCGTCGAGGTCAGCAACATTCTTTCGTGGAGATTGATCATGAAATATTTTCTACGGTCATTCTCTCCCTTTCACTGATTCAAGAAGGGCAGTTGTCATTTGCTGGCAAAAGAATGTGCACAATACTAGTAAACAGCTTAGAGGACTAAGCCTGCCCAGTAAACCTGTGGCTAAGTAAACTGACCGGGCTCAACATAACCCCATTGGGTTAACTGGGCTGTAAAACCTCAACACAAACAAACATAAGCAAACAGTGCAGACCCAGAATGGGACATCTGATCAGGGTCCACACTGTTTGCATTTAATACAGGAATTTCTATAAAACATGGTAATAATAAAACCAACCAGACCCCCTTATATTTGAAAAGGACTTGTCCAAAGTGTTGAGGTAGAAGAGTTCATTTGGCATAAATGGGAGTAATTTTTTTTTTTTCTGTTGGTCATCTGTAACTTAAAAGGCTGGAGACCAAGCATCAGGTCTGGGCGAGATGTCAAAGTCATGAATTATGAATAAGCATAGTTTCAAGCTAAGGAATCCAGTAAAAGTTGAATATATGAAAACCTGTGATGAGTACTCATTAGAATTGCTTAGTGAGGCAGTTCTAGTGAGTACACACGTTTCTGCAATGACATAAGTCATGAGGTTGTTTTCTGTTTGGAGTTGTCAGACTTTATCAGACTAGGTATTATGCCCCTGCCCATTGGGGCCTGCGAAGTAGATGGGCTGCCTTGTGCCTCTGTGACAGAACTGCTAGTGACTTAATGCAGGACTTGAGCTCATTATTAACCCAGGTTGGGTAAAAGTCCCACAGATTCAGAGGTGATATCTTGACATGACAACATGACTGAAATACTGTTGACTGGGATGTTAAAATTTGAATAATTATCATGCCCCCACTCATTTTTAATGCAGGAGTTTGTCTTTTGACCAGGTTGGTAAAAGTCCCACAGATTCAGAGGCAATATCTTGACATGACGAAATGACTGAAGTACTGTTGACTGGATTAGGTATGACTTTAGATAGGTTAGATTATATTTGACTGATACTTTGTTAGACAGGAATAGATAGTAGTAGTAGGTCAGACTATGAAGTTGGTCCACATCAAGCAAACAAAAACATGCCTATATAATTTTGACCCCCTTTAAACCCCATTTTTATATAGTAAAACTGGGGTTTATGGGGGTATACATTATTATTCTTATTTCTGCTAAACACATAGATTGTGAGTACTCATTAGAATTGCCTTGCTGAGGTGGTTCTAAGGAGTACCCACATTCTCTGTTTTGAGCAGAAATATGAACAATACCAGTTTCTTATTTGAAAACTTTAGTTTTTGGAAGTGAAATTTTCTATACATTTAATTAGGCGTGTTTTTGTAATGAAGCATGCACAGAATGCAAAGATTCAGATACATCTTGAGCATGCACACGGTCTCATTAGGGCCTTTGATCTCCATTGATACACTATAGTATCCAATGACTCTGGCAGTGTACAGTGAAGACCCTGATCAGACTGCACATTTGCGCCAAAGGCACATGCAGTTTTGCTTGACACGGTTCAGTTCAGTATGTATGATTGTGATAATTCATTGAGTTTTCTGATTGATTGCTTTGAAAGTGACTGCATATAAGGATGAGTGTTCCTGTGTGCCTTACGCTAGGGGTTTCATCTCAGTACAGCAATGTACTGTTCACGACACTTTCTACACGTTTGCGATTCACGCTTGCGGATTTACGTTTGCGATTTTAATTCAAAATTCAAGTTGGCAATTCATGCTTGCGATTTATGTAATTCATGTCCTTCATTACTTAGCATGCTGGGTAAAAATTTTAGCAGATTTCATTTTGAAATATTTTTTTCTTATTTTCATAGAAAATAGGATCTGACACTTCATGCAAGGAGACAATTTGCATGGAGAGTAAGATCATATTTACTATGAAAAACAAGAAAAAATAGGAGTTTGACATCCGCTGAATTTGCCAATTGCATGTTAAGTGTTAACCCTTGTCCTGCTAAATAAATTAAGATGCCACACCCACTTCTAATTTTCAGCCAATCAGATTACTTGATCCGGATTTTTGCTATAAATTCACATACTTAATGGCAAACAGTGCAGGTCCAGATCAGTTGGCTTCTTCAGAAGCCAACTGATCTGGATCTACACTGTTTGCAAAGGCAGGGTATATCCGGGTTCAGCAGGACAAGGGTTAATCATAATTTTTCTTTTTGTAACTCATGTATGTGTTTTGTAACTCATGTATGTATTTTGCTTTTTCTATTGTTGGATTTTGTATGTTTGTATTTTGTTTACCACTCTATGAGTAAACTCAACAGATGATAAATTGATGATATTTTTCGTAATTTTTCAAGAAAATAGACATAGATTGATATTTCATGCAGATTATCTCCTGAGGAGGTGAAGTTCCTATTTTCTAGAGAAAACAAGAAAAAATATGAGTTTGACATCTGCTGAATTTGCCCATTGCATGGTAAATGTTAATCAGATTTTTCTGTTTGTAACTCATGTATGTATTTTCTCTCTTGAGTTGTATTTTATATGTTTGTATTTTGTATACCACTCTACGTGCAAATTTAGCAGATGACGTTTTTTTGGGGGTTTTTTTCTTCTTATTTTTTCAAAAAAATGGGCATTGACATTTTATGCAGATTGTCTCCTAGGGAGATCATTTGCATCAAATGACAATACCAGTTTTCTGGGGAAACACGAAAAGTATTTCAAAATCTGCTGAATTTTTTTCCCAAGGTGCTGAGTGTTAATTTTTTGTTGTTGTTGTATGTATTTTTTTTGCTTTAAAGCTCCATTTTCCTCAAAAATAGAATTTTTTATCCAAGAAAGGTTTAATAAATTGTTATATGATAATGAAACGATCATAAAATGTGGCATCTGACAGCCTGTAAAATTTCAGTTAGTCTCTTGTTTTTGAGCTGAATCAAAAATGATTTTTTATCATATCTCAGAATTAATGTTGGCCACATTAATTCAGAAATATTATAAAAAAGTAATTTCATTTTTTTTTTAACCAGTTCAAGAATGAAAGATTAGCTGAAATTTTACAGGCTGTCAAATGCCATATTTTATGAATGTGTAACATACTAAATCTTTCTTGGATAATAAAATGTCTGTTTTTGAGGAATATGGAGCCTTTAATCATGCTATGTCTCTGTTCGTAATTAATGTTTGAATTCTTTTTGTAATTTGTTCATCTGAATTATGTTTATTTATTTTCATATGTGTTTATAATTTATATGTCTTAATTATGCTTATTTTCCAGCATTTGTTATTTATATGCCTTAATTATGCTTCTTTTCCAGCATTTGTTATTTATATGCCTTAATTATGCTTCTTTTCCAGCATTTGTTATTTATATGCCTTAATTATGCTTCTTTTCCAACAACTTACCTTACAGCTAGCATTGGTTTTCTCATCTCTACCATTCATGATGAGGGTCCGGAGACTTTATGCCCGCAAGGATTGTTTGGGTATGTATCGTAGGGGTTATAGCCGGTGGCCACTATGATCAGGGAAGATATTTGAATGCAAAGCTACATGATCACTACTTTATATTTAATGGCTTTGCAAGCAAAGACAGTTTGCCTTTGATCTGTCTGCTTCACATCAAAACTGATGGTGATGATGATGATGATGATAATAATCATATATTGGTGAGGATGATGACAAAAATAAATTCAATAGAACATTTCTGTATGATGGCACTGTTATTGATGTTGATGATGATGATGATCATCATATATTGGTGATGATGATGACAAAAAAAAAATGTCATAGCCACATAGAACATTTCTTTGTGATGACACTATTAATGATGATGATGATGATGATGATGATGTTTTAGCTGGACAGTAGGGTTGATGATACATGTACTTTTCAAATTATATCGTAGTGCTTATAACCAGTGGCCACTATGATCTGTGAAGATATTCTGAAAGCAAAGTTTATTACTATTACTTTTATATTCAGCAGTTTTGCCTTTGTCTCTGATCTATTTGACTGCACATCAACATTGATGTTGATGAGGATGACTGCCATTATGATTGTGATTTGTCGATGATGTAATTCTACTGCAACTGCTGCTGAGTTTAATTGTCTTAAGTCCTTTGCTAGGATTATGATGATGATTGCTGTACTAACCTAACATAGATGAAAATAATGAGTTTGGTAATAAAATGTTAAATTTTTGACAAAACTGTTGATGGTAATAAAATGTTAAATTTTTGACAAAACTGTTGATGAATCATATACTTGTTGATTGTGTTGACTAAAGGTAGACGTTCTAAATATTGTATGTTTTAATGATGATGAGTGTTGAATTATGGTTTACTACACCTGATTACTTTCATAATGTTGGTACAGATGATGATGTAGATTATGATGAGGATGGGAATGATGATGTTGATGATGATTTAAATGCTTTAATTATGCTTCTTTGCCATCTGTTAGTACTTCATATGCCATAAGAATTTACTATCTTTTACACATTTCTTTCAGCGATCATTGGCTTTCTCAATTCTACAGTCTTGATGTGGCTCTGCCAATCTAATGGTGAGATTGCTTATTTACATATGATTTTAGTATATACATATAACAATAACCTTGTTTAGTGACCTGTGACTCCAGGTTTGGTTTCTTACTTAATAGAATACAGCTCAGAACCAGAAGCCTCGGGTAAACCAGACAAGGTTATAGTTTTTCCTAAAGTGTTAGATGTACATTGTACTTGACTTTGATAGTAATAGAACTGTAAGAAATTATGATGATGATGATGATAATGGTGATGATAATGTAGTAGTGTTGATAATGGCATTGATAAATATTTAAGTCATCAGTTTATTTGATATAATTGTAATGTTACTGAGACTGATGATGATTGATGTGCTAATGAGAAGGATGGTATCTTTGTCATGCTTCTTTTCTCTCTCTATTTTATATGCCTTAATTTTGCTTCTTTTCTCAGAGCATACCTTTCTGCTTGTATTTGCTTTCTCAATCTATCACTCATGACAAGGGTCTGGAGATTTAATGCCCATAAGGATTATTTAGAGTGTATTGTAGTGCTTATAACCAGTGGCCACTATGATCTGTGAAGAGATTCTGAAAGCAAAGTTTATTACTATTACTTTTATATTCAGCAGTTTTGCCTTTGTCTCTGATCTGCTTGACTGCACATCAATACTGATGTTGATGAGGATGACTGCCACTAATATATGATTGTGATTTGTTGATGATGGTAATTCTACTGCAGCTGCTGCTGAGTTTAATTGTTTAAGTCCTTTGCTAGGATTATGATGATGATTGCTGTGCTAACCTAACATAGATGACAATAATGAAATTGGTAATAAAAAGTTAAGTTTTTGACAAAACTGTTGATGAATCATATACTTTTTGATTGTTTTGACTAAAGGTAGACATTCTAAATATTGTATGCTTAATGATGATGATGTGTTGAATTATGGTTTACTACACCTGATTACTTTCATAATGTTGGTGCAGATGATGATGTAGATTATGATGAGGATGGGAACAATGATGTTGATGCCATCTGTTAGTACTTCATGTGCCATAAGAATTTACTATCTTTTACACATTTCTTTCAGCGATCATTGGCTTTCTCAACTCTACAGTCTTGATGTCGCTCTGCCAATTTAATGGTGAGATTGCTTATTTACATTTGATTTTAGTATAATTTAACAATTATCTTGTTTAGTGACCTGTGACTTCTGGTTTCAGTTTCTTATTTAACATAATACAGCTGGGAACCAGAAGCCTTGTGTCAGCGGACAAGGTTATATTTTCTAAGGTGTAACATGTACTTGACTTCGGTAGAAATAGTACTGTAAGAGATGATGATGATGATGATGATAATCATCATGATGTACTTGTGCTTATAATGGTATTGATGTTTAAGGCATCAGTTTATTTGATATAATTGCAATTGTAATGTTACTGAGATTGATGATGATATATATGTTAATGATGAGGATGGTATCTTTGTTATGCTTCTTTTCTCTCTGTATATACCTGAATTTTGCTTCTTTTTCTTTGTTTTCTCAACTCTACCAATCATGATGAGGGTCTGGAGATTTCATGCCTGCAAGGATTGTTTGGTGTGTATCATAGGGGTTCTAGTGGGTGGCCACTATGATCAGGGGAGAGATTCTGAATGCAAAGCTGTTTGTTACTACTTTAATATTCAACAGTTTTGCCTATGTTTCTGATCTGCCTGACTGCACATCAACACTGATGTTGACTGCCATTATGATTGCGATTTGTTGGTAATTCTACTGCGGCTGTTGCTGAGTTTGTTTTGTTTTATTAGTTCTATATTCAGCAGTTGTGCCTATGTCTCTGATCTGCTTGACTGCACATCAGTACTGATGTTGATAATGATAACTGCCATTATGATAGCAATTTGTTGATGATGGTAATTCTACTGCGGCTGTTGCTGAGTTTGTTAGGAGTCTTCAGTCCTTTGCTAGGATTATGAAGTTGAATGCGGTGCTAACCTAATGTAGATGTCAATAATGAGATTGGTAATATTAATGGTTTGACAAAACTGTTGATGAATCATATACTTGTTGATTATGTTGACTAAAGGTAGATGTTCTAAATATTTTATGTTAAATGATGATGATGATGATGTGTTGAATTATGGTTTACTACACCTGATTACTTTTATAATGTTGGTGCAGATGATGATGTAGATTATGATGAGGATAAGATAGATGATGATGATGATGATGATGATGATGATTTAGAGGCTTTAATTATGCTTCTTTGCCATCTGTTAGTACTTATATACCATAAGAATTTACTATCTTTTACACAAATATTTCAGCAATCAATGGCTTTCTCAACTCTACAGTCTTGATGTGGCTCTGCCAATCTTATGGTGAGATTGCTTATTTATATATGATTTTACTATATACATATAACAATAACCTTGTTTAGTGACCTGTGACATTGGTTACAGTTGCTGAGTTTGTTAAGTGTCTTCAGTCCTTTGCTATGGTTATGATGATGATTGCAGTGCTAACCTAATGCAGATGACAATAAAGATTTTGGTAATGGTATTGGTTTGACCTTTCTGCTAGCATTTGCTTTCTCAAATCTACCTTTCATGATGAGGATCTGGAGATTTAATGCGTGCAAAGATTATTTGGTGTCTAATGTAGGGGTTATAGCCGGTGGCCACTATGAAGAGATTCTGAATGCAAGGCTTATTACTATTACTTTTATATTCAGCAGTTTTGCCTGTGTATTTGATCTGCCTGACTGCGCATCAACACTGATGTTGGCAATGATGACTGTCATTATGGTTGTGATTTGTTGATGATGGTGATGCTACTGCAGCTGCTGTTGAGTTTATTAAGTGTCTTCAGTACTTGCTAGGATAATGATGCAGTACTAACCAAATGAAGACAACGATCAATAAGATTAGTTATGTTTATGGTTTGACAATACTGTTGATGAATTGTATACTTATTGGTCATGTATAATTAAGGTAGACATTTTCTTGTTATTGCAAAAGATGAGATGCTGCTGCTGATGATGATGAAGATGATGTTGTGGTGAATTATGGAATTACTACACCTGACTACTTTCATAATGTTGGTGCAGATGATAAGGATGATGGGGTATTGATAATGATTTAAATGCTTTAATTATGCTTCTTTGCCATCAGTACTGTTGGTACTTTATTTGCCATAAGTATTTACTACCTTTACAATGTTTCTTTCAGCTATCATTGGCTTACTCAACTCCACAGTTTATGATAAAGACGCTGCCAACCTTATGGTGAGATTGCTTATATTAATGATTTAATAATTATAAATACACCCTATACTGGTATCCAATGACTTGTGGTTCGGTTTCTTATTTGACAAAATACAGCTGGGATCCAGAGGACTCAGGTCATGGGACATGGTATATACTTTCCTACTGTCAGAAATGATGATGATGATGATGGTGATGATGATGATGATTATGATGATGTAGTTATGGTTATAATAGTATTAATGTTTAAAGCATCAGTTTATTTGCTATATTTGCAATTGTAGTGTTACTGAGACTGATGATGATGATGATGATGATTATCACCTCAGTATTGATGATGATGATGATAATTATGATGATTATGATTAGAATGATTATCACTTTATTATCCTTGATGATAGTGTTGATGGCATTGCTGATCAGATATTGAATATGAAAACATGTTTTGTAATGTTCATGATTTAACAATTGTGACAATGCAACCACTTTGTACTTATGCGCTATTTATTATGATAATTATTGCATTGTTATTGCTGATGGTGATGTTGATGGGAATGATGTTACAGAAAGTGATGATAGTTACGATTATTACATCAATACACATGATGATGATGATGATGATGCTGATTATGATGAAATATTGACTGTGGGGTGTGATAATTCTGTAAAAATTAATTCCAGTGATAAATGTTTAAACAACAGTGTTTTGATATTATGATATTTGTTGAGTATTAATTGATGTTTCTTAATAATTCTGCAGTTAATAAAAGATGTCAGTACCTTTTAGATAATGATCATGATGCTGATGCTGATGATGATTATGATGTAGACCTCAGTCGTGACCTTGTTGCCATAACTGTTGACATCTGAAAATATAACTATTATTGGTAAGATGAACTTGATTTTTATATTATATGTTTAACAATATTGTTGATGGAACTTGTACTGTACTGACTAGTAACAAGAATGAAGATATTTTTGTTGAACTGTTGAACTCTATGGTAACTCTTTTCTAGTTACAATGCATGCAGTAGATCAATATATCACTGTAAATGGCCCAATACAACTGGCTTCATTTGGTAGAATGTCTATCTTAATGTTAAGAGGCTGTGAGTATGTACCTAAACTGGGTCATACAGAGGATTTTTCTGAAATTAGTTATACATTTAGTTTGGTACTCTGCATTAAGAAGAAGTGCTAGGGTTAGTCGCGCCACTGTCTGTATATTATGATTGCTGGTAGTATCATTTATCATTACATTGTCTGCATTTTGATACAGCAGTCGGGGAGCTCTGTAAAAGGGCATCAGTGCCCAACTTTACATTCAGACACCATCACAATATGACTGAAAGATTGTTAACAGTGATGTTTATAAACTCAAACAAAAAACTTGATGAACAGGAGTGTACTCTGTGTACAATTGAAACTCAGTGGCTCGAACAGCTTAGGACCATGAATATTTGTTCAAGATACGATTTATTCATGCCACTGAGGGTTAATCATAATTCCAGGTCTGGAAGCAAATGGCGATAGTTTAGGGAAATCTTTTCCATCTACTCAATGATGGTATGTTGAGTATACTCTATTAGAATTGTCTCACACAACATATAATACCATGATGAAGCAAAAACATTTCCCAAAATGTTTGTTTTCTCAAGCAATTAGAAGAATTTAGTGGGGACTTAAAAAGGAGTTTGAATTAGCCATGGTGAATGAGCCATCAGAGTTCCAGCTACTGAAGTTTGACTGCAGTATGCTTTTGTTTCTCAATGTCTAGGGGACACAACACCTACAGAAAAGAGTTTTCCTCACTGGATATGAATTGCTTCTTAAATGGGGTTGAGACTACTGTTAAAAGAAAGCAGCCAGCCTGGGTGGCTCAGTTGGATGTGCATCCTGCTGGTGATCAGGAGGTTGTGCTGACTGGGCCGTAAAACCTCAACACAAACAAGCAAAAGAAAGCATTTGGTTTTTGAGGGAGCAAATGTTTTCATTCGAGAGAAGAACCCATTAAGGCATAGGTCTAGATAAGAGTTGGTATCGGGTAAATCCACAAAAACATATGCTGTGGGTATTATTAGAAGCGCCTCTCTGAGGTGCTTCTAATGAGTACCCACAGCATGTGTTTTCATAGAGAAATAAGAAAATATCAATACGTTTGGCTAAGTTTCTAATCAAGAGCTATTGAAAAGTGAAACAAATACTTTTTGGTCAGAATGATCTCCATACATCTTAATGCTTAGCATGCTGGGTAAAAGTTCAGCAGACAACAATATGGAATGGAGGCTCCTAGGCTAATGCAACTTCATACACACATACTCTGGCAACATTTATGGAGATTGATCAAATTTTATATGGTCATTGTTCCCCTGCTGATTCATGAATGGTAGTTGTCAGTTCCTGTCCAAAGAAAGTGCACATGTACTGGTTAGTCACTTAGAGGATTAAGCCTGCCCAGGAAAAATATGGGTCGAGTACACTGACCATGCTCGACATGACCCTAAAGGATTGACTAGGCCATAAAACCTCAATACAAATAAGCAAACTGGCATCACTATTACTGACCTTGACCTACTTTTTACACTTGGCTGAACAGTGTTTTATCTGTGCTTTTGACTCCAATTTTAAGTCTGTGCTTTTAGCTCCATTTCTCAAACACCAGTGTATCTAGGCTAATAAAACTTCATACCCACATCCACTATGATACACCATGCTGGCTGCCAATATCAAATTGAATTGGTCTTCTTGAGAATGGCCACTTGATGGCTGAAATGTCATGTTCCTTGGCAAATAAAGAGATTTTAAAAAACAGTTAAAGTGCCATGCAGAATTGTAGCAGATGACATTCTTAAATATTTTTAGCTTGTCTGTTCAAAAGTACTGGTAGAGCTATAGCAGTCTGCATGGCATCAGTGTAGGTTAAAGATGTTGGTTAAATTTTTTAAAAGGCTGTAACTCCTGAACCTCTTGATGAAAGTAGTTTATACTTGTCCTGATGTTAGATACTGGTTTGAAGTGATATGCTGTACCAGCTAAACCCACTTAAGTGACCTTGAGGGCAATGTCACAGCATTAGAAAAAATTGTGCTACAGTTTTGGGTTAAAGTTTTGTAGAGGCAAAGTGTGATTCAGGCAAGCTGTGGCAGCTAAAAGAGATTGATCATGAAATCTTTTCTGCCGTCATTTTCTTCCTTCTGCTGATTCAAGAACAGCAGTTGTCAGTTTCTGGCAAAAGAATATGCACAAATACTGGTTAGCCACTTCAAAGACTAAGCTTGCCCAAGAAAAGTGTGGTTTAGTAAACTGACCAACTCAACATGACCTTTATAGCGTTCAGTGGGTTGTTATACTCAAAACCAACCAACCTAATTCTAAGGATTAATATGATATATAAAGTCTGCCAGGATAGGGTTCAGCGCATTGTAGACTGAATGAACTCCCCCATACTATACATTGGAAGATTCAATTCCCACTGGGTCCAGCAATAGTTCCTTCATGGAGATTGATCATGAACTATTTTCTACAGTCATTATCTCCCTTTCTATGATTTCAGAAGGGCAGTTGTTAGTATCTGCATGAAATAATGTGCAGAAGTACTGGTTAACCAGTTGGAGGACTAAGCGTGCCCAGGATAAGTTTGGTTAGGTAAACTGACCAGCTCCACATGGCCCAACTAGTTTTGAGAGGGCTGTCCAAACTAACCAAACAATTGACATTTTACCAAAACAGGGGCTCATTTGGTCAGTGCAATCAGTAGAGCATTCTAGAGTTGTGCCTAGTAATCAAAATTATCGAAAACTAATTGGACAAGCCCACTGTTGGCCACTATCAATTTTTTTTTTTTTTTTTTTTTCACTATCGAGTTTTTGAAATTTATTTCTTAAATTGTGGGCAAAAGATCACATAATGAGACCTACAAATTAAGAGTATTATGAAAGACATATTGACTAAAACATGGCTACAATATCTACTTTGTCTTGAAACAATTACCCTAGTTATGCTATTATATGCAGTTGCATTTTAAGTAATAAAAAAACATAAAGCGCATATATGCTGTAATGATTTATTATTTGATGCCAGTTATGGGATATCCAATAGTGTAATCAATATTCAATTGGTTTTACTGTTGCGATAAATGATTATGATTTTCCTCTCCAATTCCCAACACTAGAGCATTCACTTTATGACTAGGAGGATGTTGGTTCCATTACTCGTCAAGTCATACCAAAGACTTTAAAAAATGGTACAAGCTGCTCTTCCATTTTGGGCTTAGCATTAAGAAAGCAGAGCTAGAACTGGCTGAAGCAAAAGATAACCAGCAGAAGGTCCAACCAGGGCCAGAGCATCAGGCAACAACCGACTTACTTAAAAGTCTTTTGGCTGGAGCCTTCATAGAGTCTGAAGCCTGACCCAACGGCATGCGACCAAAGAGGAAAGCAAATTATTAACCATGATTGGGTTAACTACCATGCATGCAGTCTGTTGTATTACACACATTTGAAAAACTGAAGAAAACAATTGACATTTTATGCAGATTGCCTCCTAACAATGAGATAACATTTCAAGTCCTAATTTCTGTTTAAAATGAAAAAAAAAAAAATCAAAATGTCAGTCTGGTGAAATTTTTACCTAGCATGCAAAACTTTAACATCTGACTTAATCTTTACCACTCTGTTGGCAGATTCAGCAGATGACAAACTGGTGATTGCTTACTTTTTTTTTTTCCCCCAGAAAACAGGATCAGAAATTTCAGCTTTTGCATGAAGCTTCAACCCTTTATGTCTGGGAAAAATCAATATGTTATCTGTTAACTCTTGTCCTGCTTAATAAATTAAGATGCCATGCCCACTTCTAATTTCCAGCCAATCAGATTACTTGATCCAGATTGTTGCTGTAAAGTCACATACTTAATGGCAAACAGTGCAGATCCAGATCAATTGGCTTCTTCAGAAGCCAACTGATCTTGATCTACACTGTTTGCAAAGGCAGGGTATATCCGGGCATAGCAGGACAAGGGTTAAAATTTTACCCAGCCATGTAAAGTGTAAACATAGCTTCAGATAAGGCACTTTTTAAACCCCAAAGTACTGATATTTTTATCGCACCTGCTTGTAGCAGGGTGCGATATAGGCGTCCGATTTTCTGTCCGTCCGTCCGTCCGTCCGTCCGTCCGTCCGTCCGTCAGTCCGTCCGTCCGTCCGTCAGTCCGTCCGTCCGTCTGTCAACATTTATGTCGACGTTCGACATTTATGTCAAAGTTAGTATTCTAATCAACTACAAGACTAAACAACCATCAAACCTTGCATGAAACATCTCCCTGACCTCCTGACTTTGCAACATAGGTGTCCGCTTTTCTGTATGTCTGTCCATTCGTCCGTCCGTCTGTCAACATTTATGTCAAAGTTCGACATTTAAGTCAAAGTTAGTATTTTAATCAACTACAAGACTAAACAACCATCAAACCTTGCATGAAACATCTCCCTGACCTCCCGACTTTGCGACATAGGTGCCCACTTTTCCATTCGTCTGTCTGTTCGTCTGTCTGTCAGTCCGTCTGTCCATCTCTTAACAGTTCTGTTATGTCGAAGTTCGACATTTATGTCAAAGTTAGTATTCTAATCAACTACAAGACTAAACAACCATCAAACCTTGTATGAAATATCTCCCTAACCTCCTGACTTTGCGACATAGGTGCCCGCTTTTCCATTTGTCTGTCCGTTTGTCCGTCCGTCTGTCTCTTAACAGTTCTGTTATGTCGAAGTTCGACATTTACGTCAAAGTTAGTATTCTAATCAACTACAATTCTACAACAACCATCATTCCTTGCATGACACATCTCCCTGACCTCCTGACTTGGCAGATATGTTGACCCAGTGACCTTGACCTATATTTTGCGCTCCATTGACTTTGACACAATTTACGTAGACGTTCCAGATCTTCTCAACTGTAAGGCGTACAACTACCAAACCTTGCATAGTGCTTCTTCTAGATGTACAGAGTTGGCAGGTACCTTGACCCGGTGACCTTGACCTATGTTTTGCGATCCAGTGACTTTGACATATTTTGCATTGACGTTCGATATCTCCTCAACTATAAGGCCTACAACCAACAAACCTTGCAAAGTGCTTCTCCTCAATGTACTGACTTAGCAGATACCTTGACCTGGTGACCTTGACCTATATTTTGGCTGCAGTGACTTTGACATAATTTACATCAACGTTCCAGATCTCCTCAAGTGTAAGACCTCTAGCCACCAAACCTTGCATAGTGCTTCTCCTATATGTACTGACTTGGCAGGTATCTTGACCCAGTGACCTTGACCTATATTTTGCGCTCCAGTGCCTTTTACACATTTTACGTCAACGTTCAATATCTCCTCAACTATAAGGCCTACAACCATCAAACCTTGCATAGTGCTTCTCCTCAATGTACAGACTCTGCAGGTACATTGACTGGGTGACCTTGACCTATATTTCACGCTCCATTGACTTTTACACCTTTTACATCACCCTTCCATATGTCCTCAACTGTAAGGCCTTCAACCACCAAACCTTATATAGCACTTCTTCTCGATGTACTGACTCGACAGGTACCTTGACCTGGTGACCTTGACCTATATTGTGCACTCCAATGACTTTGACACATTTTATATTGATGTTTGGTATCTCCTCAAATATAAGACCTACAACCACTAAACCTTGCATAGTGCTTCACCTCATTGCCCTGGCTTGGCAGGTACCTTGACCCAGTGACCTTGACCTATATTTGACACATTTTACGTTGATGTTTGATAACTCCTCAACTATAAGGCCTACAACCACCATACCTTGCATTGTGCTTCTCCTTGATTTACTGAATTAGCAGGTACCTTGACCCGTGACCTTGACCTATATTTCATGCTCCAGTGACTTTTACACATTTTACGTCAACGTTCCATTATCATTGGGCTGTATAATACGAAAAGTCAGTGCTGTAGATATAGCCGTTACAGGGAATTGCACTGGCCAAGAATGTATGTGCCCCATTAGGCACTTTGTCTACATTTTTTTCAACCCAGTTTTCCAAGTAAGCACTGCTAAGAATGAAATAAACTTATTTAATAACCACATTCTGATTGTGGCTCCTGTGACTTTTGCGCCAGCAGGTGCGATGACGCCTTCCGCGGAATTCTTGTTCTTATTTCTCCACAAAAACATCATTACAAAAACACCCTATTCAAATATATTGAAATTTTCGCCAATGAAAACTGAAAGTTTTTGGATAAAAATTTTGATATTTTTCATATTTCTGATCAAAACATAGATTGTGGGTACTCATTAGAGCTGTCCCATTGAGGCAGTTCTAATGAGTACCCACAATCTATGTGTTAGAGCAGAAATAAGAAAAATAATGTATACCCCTGTAGTCCCCAGTTTTACAATGTAAAAGTGGGGTTTAAGGGGGTCAAAATTACATAGGTATGTTTTTGTAATGATGTGTTATGGTTATTCAATAGAAGCCCCTCACTGAGGCACTTCTAATGAGTACCCAAAACATATGTTGTCATGAAGAAATAAGAAAAATTTTATAAGAAATAAGACAAATAATTTATACCCCTGTAATCCCCAGTTTTACAATGTAAAAGTGGGGTTTAAGGGTGTCAAAATTATATAGGTTGGTTTTATAATGATGTGTTATGGGTACTCAATAGAAGCCCCTCACTGAGGCATTTCTAATGAGTACCCACAACATATGTTGTCATGAAGAAATAAGAAAAATTTTATATGGATATGCCATCCTATCTAAAGCTATATTTAAAAATAAAGATGCTTTGAACAGCTGGTCCCTATTGCAGAAGTAATTTTCCAAGCAGGTACACTACATTGAAACAGCGTTGATTGAACGTTGATTCTACGTCTGCCATTAAATAATTTTCAGCTTTGTGTGCCTGCCGGGTTAGTTTATAGTTTTTGACTACTGTATTATTTCAGGTCCAATTCTACTACTTTCTACATTGTTTTGGATGGAGTTCAAGGATATCAACCTCTTCACATAAATCCAGTTCAGATTTGATACAAGATGAAAGTCTTTTATGGATGATAATGCTTAGCACTCGGGGTAAAAAATTCCAGCAGACAGCATTTTAAAATCTTTTACTTTTTTCCAAAGAGATAGGATTTGACAGTTTATGCAAATGGTCTCCAATAGAGACAAATTGGTTGAAATGTCAAATTCTGTTTTCTTGGAAAAAATAATAGAAATCTCATCAATTTGTAGTCTGCTGAATTAGCCCAGAGAGTGGTGAAAGTTAAATTGTATACTGTGACTTGTCTCTTGATGTAAAATCTTTGTGATAATATCACAAAAACATGCCTATATAATGTTGACCCCCTTATACCCCACTTTTATCTAGTAAAACTGGGGTTTACAGGGTATACATTATTTTTCTCATTTCTGCTCAAAAACATAGATTGTGGGCGCTTGTTAGAACTGCCTCACCAAGGCAGTTCTAACAAGTACCCACAATCTATGTTTTGAGCTGAAATGTGAAAACTAACGTAATTTTTATTAGAAAATTTTCATTTTTTGGGGGGTAAAATTTTAAGTATATTAGAAAAGTCAAGTTTTCGTAATGCAGATAAGGAGTGTACCATAAGAACCTTAAGTTTTTGAACAGTCAGACCAGAACAAACAGAAAAGACCCAGATCAGACTCCATAGTGCTGTGTCTTATCGGGGTCGTCACTATTTGCCACTCAACTACCAGTTTTTAGACACATCAATAGCAGTTGGTAGTGTAAACATGTTGGGAAAATTTTCAGCAGATGATATTTTGAAATACATGTATTTGTCTTGTTTGTTTTTTTGCTTGTTTTTTTTTTTTTGTTTTTTTTGTTTTTTTTTTGTTTTTTGTCTTTTTTTTTTTTTTCAAAAGAATAAGGTTTGCGATTTCATGCAGATTTGCTTTGGCTATCCAACTCTATATTTTCTGAGAAAAATAAGAAAAAATATCAATCTTTTGTCTGCTGAATTTACCTAGAGAGTGTTAAAGGTTAATGATATCACTGTACATGTATATCTTATGGTATTTAACACTTAACATGCTGGATAAAAATTTTCAGCAGACCACATTTTGAAATATTTTTTCTTATTTTTCGCAAACACTAGGCTTTGACACTTAATACAAACTGTCTCCTGAGACAGTTGATATGAAATGTCAAAGTCTATTTTCTGGGAAAAATAAGAAAATATAAATTTCATCTACTGACTTTGTTCAGAGAGTGGCAAAGGTTAAAAGTTTTTAAAATATGGTAAATGTTCTAAAACTTGAGATACTTAATCCCATATTTTTTTTCCTAAGTGTTTATGCATTTACTTCACAAAATACTTAGCAAACTGGCAAACAGTATTATCTAAGTGCAGTCTGAACAGGGTCTGCACTGTTTACATGTGTCATTTTGTCAGAACAATTGCTCATTTTCTCCCTTTCTCTGGGAGATGACACAAAATGACCCACAAGGTTTGATTCATCCTTTAACCCATTGTAGTCGGGAGACCCATAAAAGTTAATTGGCAAACAGTGCAGACCCAGATCAGACGCTGCAGAATGTGGCATCTGATCAGGGTCTCCACTGTTTGCAAATAGTTTAGCCATTTTTCTCTAGGAATATGTAAATCTCATAGCCAAACTCACCTAAAATTGTAATTGGACTCTTCCAATATATATTGTGGGAGAGTCTATTCAGTATACGATGGGTTAACAAGAGAGAAAAAAACTTTAATATAATATGGACTAGACAATTACATGTGTACATACATAGCTCGAGATAAGAGTGGGTATCCATAACATTGATCATCTGTGGTTTCCGACAAAACAGACAATTTCAGCCATTGTACAGTCATTCTCTACCACAATCACAAAGGCTGAACATTCAAGTAGGTCAACGAGGACCTGATGGTCACATTAAGGGAGGATACCCCTTCATATAAAGCCTGGTGAAAAGGTGGGCTGCTGAGTTGAACTGTGGCAGGGAGACTCTGGAAGCTGTCTGGTAAGGACAGTCCCCATTTCCATATAAGAGATCATTGCTAAGATAGCTTTTGCAATGTAAAGGCTACTCACATTTTTCAGCAAAAAAATATCAATGTATTTGCTCTATTTCAAGATAGAAATTTTAAAGTCACGTTAACTAGAACTTTGTAAAATTTTGAACAACTGGGCCGAGATCAATACATGTTGTAACTCCAAAATAGCAGACTTGATTTTATTCAGCCTGGTCATGAACAGTGATGTAAAATGCAACCCTGCTTAATGTACATTGTACATTTATTTATACATGCCATTTCATAATTAAGATTCTTTTTTTTCTGATTCTACATGTATAATAGAAAATTTGACATATTTGAGACACCTGGTTTTTTTTTTGAGGATTTTCCTGTATAAAAGAAATGAGAAATCCCCATAGTGTGGACTAAGATCATTGATGATCTTGATGTTGTTCATGCATGGTTTCATGTCTGACCATTGAGGCAATTGTTGAATGTTTGTGACTACCAACCGGAGTTGTTTTTTCCTCTTAAATGATTAATCCTTAAAATGCTGTAGCAGACAACAGAGAAAGCTAGACATGGCATTTCATGTGAATCATTTGCCAGATGATTCACAGGAAATGTCAAACCTTATTTTCTCTGAAAAATCATGTTTTTGAAAGATCAAACTGTTGACTATTGCAG
The DNA here is from genome assembly GCA_964016985.1 of Anodontia alba. Taxonomy (NCBI): domain Eukaryota; kingdom Metazoa; phylum Mollusca; class Bivalvia; order Lucinida; family Lucinidae; genus Anodontia; species Anodontia alba. The sequence continues at coordinate 59,367,058 of OZ024832.1, read as the reverse complement.
TTGTGACTGGGGCTTTAAAGTTAATCATTGTGTATCAGTGCTTTCCAATAAAATGGACAGCATGGGCCATCATAAAGTCATCCACTACCTTGGTCACAAGGTGTCAACATTCAAGGAGATCTAGGAACACATGGTGGTCCCACTGTGACATGGTGAAGAAATTTACTGTTGGGTTTAGCAGGGAGAATCTGGAAGACAACCCTCATCCAAGAGGACCAGTCACCATCACCACACTGGAGACCATTACCATCATCACTGCAGAGAGGTGAGTAACATAGTCACTTGAGTATTACATTGCCAGAGCCAGACATTCAATGCAGTTACCTGCAAGGTACATGTCAGTTCACTGGGTCCCAAAGCTCCTTGGACCTTTCAGAAACACTCGACAACAACAAGGGAAAATGTTGCCATTTCGGCAGATCCCAACAGTTTCTTCTGGAGATTTGAGAAATGTATGAGATCAGGTCCAACTTTTCCCATCAGCAATGATGCACCAACCAAAGCCATGGAAACATCAAGGTTTTCTGCCTCCTAAGAAAGCTAAGATAGTAACGTCTGCAGGCAAGGTTCTGACCTATACTTCATAGGATGCAAAAGGAGTGCCGCTGTTGGACTACTAAAAGGGTCAAACTATCACCAGGACCTCCATTGACAAGAAGGCTGCTCTTCAACTAGAATAGTGCTCTGGCGCACAAATCCACAAGTGTCCAAACTTGGCTACTAGGTGGATTCTAGCTTGTTAAACAATACTCCTGATGAAGTTTTAAATGCTGTTGACAACTTCCTGAGGGCCAAAGATGGTGCCCTCTGCACAGACGGTTTGCATCTGCTCTGTGACCTCTGAACTAAATGTGTTAATGAAGGTGTGGGGGACTATGTTTTCCAACTGCTCTTGGAGTCTGCTCTCAGAAGAGTAAATCAGCTATTTAATACACCATTATAGCAACTAATTTTGAGACAGATTTTTAGTAGGTTTAATTAGAGAAAAAGAATAGAAAAGAAATCCTAAAAATCCTGTAATAACACTGTGTAATAGGACAGACAGGCTTGCTGCATGTTGTATCTGATCAGTCTGCACTTTCTTCCACTCATCCAGCAGTATTTAGACACATGGAGAGGTAATAAAATGGATTTGTTGAAATTTTAGGACAATTATAGAAAGAAAGTCAAATATTAATGGCCAATACAGTATTTTAATCTTGCAGAAGAAATTTTTCCACTAATAAAAAAAAAATCAAATTTATCCTGCTAACTATATTGTTTTTCCACTAATTGATTTGAGTGAGTAACTTCTTTGACAAATTTAGGGTTCTTGAAGTAAACATTATACTTAATTTGCATCCTCATTTTTTTATTATACAGAATTTGTACAACAATATATCATGCATACCTGTCATGGATGGGAATAAGCATTGCTTTTTTTGTCCTCACCTTTTGTGCTGGAAAATACACATAGAACAAAAGAATCTTTATGATATTGTCATATTAATTTCCATGTAAAATAGGTTTGGTATAATAGATTGCCTACCATAATGATACTGGTGTGAATCTAGTTAAATTTTTTTTTTAAGATTTTACTATGAATACAATAAGGTTGTTAACATATATTCTTGAAAAAAAAAAGGTTTCATTCTTAAAACCTTTGTAAATGTTACAGAAATTCTCATTGCTACTCATGTTTTGAAATTGCCAGTTTGGCATCTGATTAACTTTTCACCCATTTAGTAGAAATTTCTACAGTTAAATTTAAAGCTATGACTTATTGAATTAAAGATATCTCCATTATAGAGATATCTTTAATTCAATAGGGTATATTTAAATGTTCTGTAAGTTTAATAAAGATACTTTTAATTCATAAAAAGGTATCTTTATTTAAGCATAAAGAGATCTCTCTATTGTAAATGAAGGTCTACAATAGAGATGTCTGTAATTGGTTTATCTTAATAATGATATAATTGATTGAATTAGGAATGTCTGCTTCAATTAAAGATATCATTTTCATTACATATATCTTTAACTGTTTTAGAGATGGCTCTGTTTAATTTTTAATTGGAAATCTTTAATTTGGTTAGAGATATTGAATTGAAGACATTTCTATAAAATGGGTAAAAAACAAACAGAATGCCACATGTTGCTCTTTAGCCTCCTGAAATTGATAATTATATGGTTTCATCCAGAATCTGCTTATTACCTAATAATCACTGTATTAACAGCTTGATACCTAATAACACAATAATTGATAATTCTGTAATATTAATATTAATAATTATTTACTCTTCTAAGCAGTTGCTGGATGAAAAGACAGCAAAATTTAATATATAAATACGTCTATGTCAGTTTACTTTAACTTGTCTATGTCCTACAAACATGAGGCTTGTATAGGGAGATACCAGTTTCTCATAAAATAGATCCCTCAAATTATCCCATAACTCAGAATTGGATTTTGCAATGTTCTTAAATAAACTGGGATATCTATTCCAAAAGTTGTGATTGATGCTTTGAGGGTTAATAAAGCAACAATTCTGTAACCTGAAAACCCCAAACAAGCCTCAGAAATATCTACTCTTTGAATGCAAACTTAGGCAAAGACCAGCTAGATTCACAGTGGGGTGGTTTGCAGTTCTATTTATACAAATTGCCTCTTTTATTTATTTATTTATTTATTAAGGGCATCAGTATGGCTAATATACAGCTGCTGTATCTTAAAACCATTACTTCACAGTTAAGTCCAGGATAAATGCAAAATTCCACAATAAATAGAATATCACTCACTCAGTCTAACTTAAGTATTTCTTACTTCCTTACCCAACATAAGCATCTTTCCTGAATCAAATGGTTGTAATGGTGTACCAACTGATTTATTGTTTATTTCGAAAGCATACTGCATGAGCATTTTTCCAGTTCTGATAGTTTCCAAATTTTAGGACATAACTACTTAAAATGCAGCGGGTTTACGATGGTTGATCGATAAGTCTGCGGCCGAAAATAACAGTCATTTTAAAAAAATCAAAGTTATTTTTCAGCATAGTCCCCTGCTAGATAAAAACACCTGGTTTATTTAAACAGCAGTCATGGAGCAGATGGCTTCCTCCTATGTAGAAGGTACCATCTTTTGACCATTAGGAAGTAGTCAACAGCATTCATAACATCATCATCAGCGCCAAAATGACAGCCGCCAAGCTACTTTTTGCATAATCAGGCAAAAAAGTAGTCAGAGGTGCTGTTAATTGAATTGAGTGGGTGTTCAACAAGTTTGAATCCACATTTCTAGATAGCAGCCATGTGGATGTTTGTACCAGAACATTGTCCTGGTGGAATAGCATTCTTCTTGTCTCTGGAGATGGGCTCCATGTAGTTGGCTCTGGCTCTGGTGATAGTGTGATTCTTTTTAGGGTAGTTGAGCAAGCCATCACTTTGCCTGCAGATATCATTGCCTTAGCTTTCTTAGGAGGCAGAAAATCTTGTTTCCATGGCTTTGATTGGTGCATCATTGCTGATTGGAAGTGTTGGACCTGATCTCATATATGCTCACAAATCTCCAGAAGAAACTTTTGGGATCTGCTGAAATGGCAACATTTTCCCTTGTTGTATTGAGTCTGTTTCTGATTAGGTCCAAGGAGCTTTGGGACCCAGTGAACTGACATGTACCTTGTAGATGATTGCACGGAATGTCTGGCTGGCAATGTAATACTCAAGTGACTATGTTACTCACCTCTCTGCAGTGATGATGGCAATGGTCTCCAGTGTGGTGATGATGACTGGTCCTCATGGATGAGGGTTGTTTTCCAGATTCTCCCTGCTAAACTCAACAGTAAATTTCTTCACCATGTCACGGTGTGACCACCATGTGTTCCTAGATCTCCTTGAATGTTGACACCTTGTGACCAAAATAGTGGATGGCCTTATGATGGCCCATATTGTCCATTTTATAGGAAACCACTGATGCACAATGATTTATCCTTAAAGCCCAGTCACAACTGCAATAGTCAACATTTTGATCTTTCAAAAACATGATTTTTCAGAGAAAATAAGGCTTGACATTTTGAGTTAATCTTCTGGCAGATGATTCATATGAAATGTCATGCCTTACTTTCTCTGTTGTCTTCTACAGCATTTCAAGGCTTAAACATTTAAGAGGAAAACACAACTCCGGTTGGTAGTTACAAACATGTAACAATTGACTCAATGATCAGACATGAAATCATGCATGGATGGCATCAAGATCATCAATGATCTTAGTCCACACTTTGGGGGATTTCTCCCCATTTCCCTAATACATACAGGAAAATTCACAGAGAAACCAGGTGTCTCAAACATGCCAAATTTATTATTATACATATAGAATCAGAAAAATAGAATCTTAATTTGAAATTGCATGTATAAATAAGTTAGTGCACAATGTACATTACATTTTATTAGAGGGTATAAGCATTTTACATCACTGTTCACTGACAAGGCTGAATAAAATCAAGTCTGCTATTTTTGGAGGTACAATATGTATTGATCTGGGCCCAGTTGTTCAAAACTAAACAAAGTTTTTATCTAACATGACTTCAAAATTTCTATCTTGAAATATGACCAATACATTGATATTTTTGCTGAAAATATGTGAGTAGTCTTTGCATTGCAAAAGCACCTCAAATTTTAGCAGCAAAAAGATCAGGGCCCAGTTGTTTAAAGCTAACGATGTTGTTGGTTAATGATTCGTTAAAATTTACATCAAGTGATACGCGAAAATGCTGAAATTTTTTGCAAAAAAAATGTGACTAGCTTTTGCAGTGCAAAAGCTACTCACATTTTTTCAGCAAAAATATTAGAATATTGTATATTGAATCGGCTAAAACAGTTTACGAAACGACCCTTAACGAGCTCACTAAACTAACGACGCTTTGAACAACCGGGCCCAATGTATTTGAAAATGCCTTGGCTACAACAGTTAACAAGTTTGTCATTAATGAGCTTGTTAAGCTAACAATGCTTTGAACAACTGGACCCTGTTCAGGATCTAGCGAAATATCCAGATATGAGGGGTATCCAGATAATATTTTTCTTATTTCTGCACAAAAACATATGTTGTGGGTACTCATTAGAAGTGCCTCACTGAGGCACTTCTGATGAGTACCTACAAAATGTGTTTTAGCGCAGAAATCAGAAAATATCTGTCCCTTTGCTTTAAAAAAAATGCCTTATCTGGAGCTATGAGCTAGCTTGCATAACATATTACTACTCTTTATGTTTTTGTATCTCTGATATTGAATAAGTAAATAAAGTATTTAGTAATGTCCTAAAATATCAAACACTTTATTTCATGCTTATTGGGCCTTTTATGCAGTTGTTTCTTAAAATACTTATTGTAATGACATAGTGTAGATCCTGATCAGCTTCAGGTCAGTCTTGATCTGGGTCTGAACTATATGCATATGCCATTTTGTCAGACATGTTCGTGTACAAAATTTTAGGACATTTACCTCCTTAGTCTGGCAAGTAAAAGAAAGGAAACGGGGAGCTGTTTCTGTAATGAAATAGTGTTAGACTTTCAGGGCAGGCAATTCTTGTCAAATCACTTTTGTCTCCTTTCTGGAAAAGAGTCTACTCGGAAAGGAGTAGACACCTTTTTTTGGCAAGGTTTGAAGTTACAAAAAATGGGGGAATATCAACCATTTGTATAGCTTCTCCTTCATCATATATAAGTAATATCTTGATCAGTGGTGTGCAGTCTCACCACTTTTTGTCATATGTTTCTGTGGTCTTAAATATTTCAAATATTTTTATGATTAAAGTGTTTATTAAAAAAAAAAAAATAAATAAGTGATTACAGTACAGTGTTGATGCTTTCCTCTTTCAGGATTCTGTAACTTCAAAGTCCAGAGTATGTTAACCTTTAAAGTGCCAATCACAACTGCAGTAGATGACAATTCATAGCTATAAATAAGGATGCATAAAAAGGATAATTGAGGAATAATTTTCCATATTTCTCAGAAGAATCATATGTCATGGGTACTGATTAGAGTTGCCTTAATGAGGCAATTCTAATGAGTACACACAGTGTATGTTTTTATTGAGAAATCAAAATAATTATCCTTTAATTATCCCTTTATCTTGAGGTTTGGGTATTTTGAAAAATGTTATTATTTTTAGAGAAAATAAAGCTTGACATGACACAGGAAATGTTGTGCCTTATTTTCTCTTAAAGTGAAATAAAAAGAATAAATTGTTAACTGCTACAGTAATCCATACCACTGTTAAGGGTAACCTAAGTAGACAGTTATTGAATGGCACTGATATGTAGGCTGGTTTATGTTTTCACTGTTTGCTTATGGCTTTGCAGATTTTTCCATATCACAACTCAGTACTTTCTGGCACATTTAACCCTTAAAGCGTCAATAAAACAACTACAGCAAATGACATTTTGATTATTTTTTCAGATGAAATAACGCATTTCATTTGAATGATTATTTTTTCTGACAAAATAAGACATTTCATGTGAATCATCTGCTAGGCAGACAATTCACATAAACTGTTTTCTTATTTTCTCTGAAAAGTAACCAGAAAAGGTTCAAAATATTATCTACTGTAGCTGTGGCTGTGCATTAGGGATTAAAATGTTTTAGTTTTGGCAGTAAATGATTGTTAGAAAATGTATTTTAAATGTTATTTTTTAATACATATTATTTTGAAACTAATTTCAACCATGTTTTTATTGTTCTTTTTATACCCTGCCACACAATAGAGGTGGAGTATTATGGTTTCACGTTGGATGTCCGTGTGTCTGTCCGTCCATTGTCCGTCCATCCGTCCATTTTTCGTTTCCGGATGATAACTTGAGTAAACATCAATGGATTTTCACCAAACTTGGTATGTGCATTGATATTGTAGATATCTGGTTTGGGATTGCTAAAGGGCAAATTTCGTAGAATTTTTACGGAGTTATCTGCCAGAGACATACCCATATTTTCGTTTCCAGACGATAACTTGAGTAAATAACAAGGGATTTTAACCAAACTTGCTGTATGCATTGACATTAAGGAGATCTGGTTTGGGATTGCTAATGGGCAAATTTCGTCAAATTGTTACGGAGTTACCTGCCAGTATTTTCGTTTCCTGATGATAACTTGAGTAAAAAGCAAGGGATGTTAACCAAACTTGCTATATGCATTGACATTAAGGAGATCTGTTTTGGAATTGCTAATGGACAAATTTCGTCAATTTTTTATGGAGTTATCTGCCCAAGACACGCCCATATTTTCATTTCTGGATGTCAACTTGAGTAAATAACAAGGCATTTTAACCAAACTTGCTGTATTATCAAGATCTGGTTTAGGATTGTTATCTGTCCATTGATATTATCAAGATCTGGTTTAGGATTGTTATCTGTCCCTCCGTCATTTTCTTTCCAGACATTTTCGCAATGATTAATACATAAACAAATAATTGCTGTGGAGGGTATTATGCTTGTGGTGCTTTTTATCGCACCTGCTTGTAGCAGGGTGCGATATAGGCGTCCGATTTTCCGTCCGTCCGTCCGTCTGTCAACATTTATGTCGACGTTCGACTTTTATGTCAAAGTTAGTATTCTAATCGACTACAAGACTAAACAACCATCAAACTTTGCATGAAACATCTCCCTGACCTCCTGACTTTGCGACATAGGCGTCTCCTTTTCCGTATGTCTGTCCATTCGTCCGTCCGTCTGTCAACATTTATGTCGACGTTCGACATTTATGTCAAAGTTAGTATTCTAATCAACTACAAGACTAAACAACCATCAAACCTTGCATGAAACATCTCCCTGACCTCCCGACTTTGCGACATAGATGCCCACTTTTCCATTTGTCTGTCTGTTCGTCCGTCCGTCTGTCTGTTAACAGTTCTGTTATGTCGAAGTTCGACATCCATGTCAAAGTTAGTATTCTAATCAACTACAAGACTAAACAACCATCAAACCTTGTATGAAACATCTCCTTGACCTCCTGACTTTGCGACATAGGTGCCCACCTTTCCATTCATCTGTCCGTTCGTCCGTCCGTCTGTCTGTTAACAGTTCTATTATGTCGAAGTTCGACATTTACGTCAAAGTTTGTATTCTTATCAACTACAATTCTACAACAACCATCATACCTTGCATGACACATCTCCCTGACCTCCTGACTTGGCAGGTATGTTGACCCAGTGACCTTGACCTATATTTTGCGCTCCATTGGCTTTGACACAATTTACATTGACGTTCCAGATCTTCTCAACTATAAGGTGTACAACTACCAAACCTTGCATAGTGCTTCTCCTAGATGTACTGACTTGGCAGTTACATTGACCTGGTGACCTTGACCTATATTTTGTGCTCCAGTGATTTTGACATATTTTGTGTCGACGTTCGATATCTCCTCAACTATAAGGCCTACAACCATCAAACCTTGCAAAGTGCTTCTTCTCAATGTACTGACTTGGCAGATACCTTGACCTGGTGACCTTGACCTATATTTTGGCTGCAGTGACTTTGACATAATTTACGTCAACATTCCAGATCTCCTCAAGTGTAAGACCTCTAGCCACCAAACCTTGCATAGTGCTTCTCCTAGATGTACTGACTCGGCAGGTATCTTGACCCGGTGACCTTGACCTATATTTTGCGCTCCAGTGCGTTTTACACATTTTATGTCAATGTTCAATATCTCCTCAACTATAAGCCTACAACCATCAAACCTTGCATAGTGCTTCTCCTCAATGTACGAACTCTGCAGGTACCTTGACTGGGTGACCTTGACCTATATTTCGCACTGCATTGACTTTTACACCTTTTACGTCACCCTTCCTTATGTCCTCAACTGTAAGGCCTTCAACCACCAAACCTTATATAGCACTTCTTCTCGATGTACTGACTCAGCAGGTACCTTGACCTGGTGACCTTGACCTATATTGTGCACTCCAGTGACTTTGACACATTTTATGTTGATGTTCGGTATCTCCTCAAATATAAGACCTACAACCACTAAACCTTGCATAGTGCTTCACCTCATTGCACTGGCTTGGCAGGTACATTGACCCGGTGATCTTGACCTATATTTGACACATTTTACGTTGATGTTTGATAACTCCTCAACTATAAGGCCTACAACCACTATACCTTGCACTGTGCTTCTCCTTGATGTACTGAATTAGCAGGTATCTTGACCCGTGACCTTGACCTATATTTCATGCTCCAGTGACTTACACATTTTACGTCAACGCTCCATTATCATTGGGCTGTATGATACGAAAAGTCAGTGCTGAAGATATAGCCATTAGAGGGAATGGGACTGGCCTGGAATGTATGTGCCCCACTAGGCACTTTGTCTACATTTTTTTCAACCCATTTTTCCAAGTAAGCACTGCTAAGAATGAAATAAACTTATTTAATAACCACGTTCTGATTGTGGCTCCTGTGACTTTTGCCCCAGCAGGTGCGATGACGCCTTCCGCGGAATTCTTGTATTACTAATATGATATAGCCCATATTCGTATGTAAATTAAGGGGAGGTGTGTGTAAAATTTATTTTTAAATGTTTATTTCGAATATAACTTGTTTTGAAATTAAGTTCACCTGCGACTTTGTTGTCCTTTTTATTAGCTCACCTGAGCAAGGCTCAGCATAAGCTATTGTGATTACTTGCATTCTGTCCATCCTCCATCTGTCCGCTGTCCACACCTTTGAACATCTTCTCCTCTGTAACCACTGGGCCGATTTTCTTCAAACTTCATGCACCCCCATCTGTTAAAGGGGGATTGAAAATTTATACAAATGGTCATTGTCTGATAAATCAAGATGGCTGCCATGCCCAATATTTAAAAACACTTAAAAATCTTCTTCTCCAGAACCAAGAAAGCTTCAAGGTGGAGTCTTGGTCTATAACTTTGTGAACTCAATATTTGAAGCCCCTATTTGCAATAAAGGATATGTCCAAATTCGGAGATGGAAGTGTCTATTTCAGAAGCACAAGGGTGAAAAGGTTAAACAAAATGTGATTCCTCTGTTGCAATTCTTTACAGAGACTGGCCAAAGTCTCCTGTTACAAAATATTTGTTCTTATAATCCAATTTGATGCATCCACTAAAATGAAATTGAAAGAATATTATAACTATAAAGGCTGGTCATTAGAGAGACCAGCCCTTAGTGATGATATCAATTTGGTTATATAAAATGGATTATCAAACATGGTTATAAGACTAAATATTCTGTACCCAGAGACTGGAGCCAGTCTGTTCTTTACACTCATACATTGGTTGTTGTAATCTCTCCTTTTGGTACCTCGGAGGAAAGCTGTGCTTCTGAATGTGACTTCTATATTTTAACCTTTCATATTTTATAAAGACAATATCACAAACTTGTCATCTGCTTAAATTTAGCCTTCAGAGTGCTAAAGGTTAACCCTTAAGGCCAATCCCAAGTGAAGCAGAAGAAAGTCTGAATTTCATTTTTGTGTTTTCAGTGGAAATAAGATGACATTGGATGTGAATCATTTGAAACGGCAAGCATTATTTTCTCTAAAATATAAAAACAATAGGATGTCAGAAAAACAGTATACCCTGAAAGGAGGGAATTTCCTCTCCTTGTGAGCAAAGCATTTCCTTATTGAGTAGAAGCCCTTTAAAAAAGACGCTAAATGTGAAATTAGCAAATCAGGAAGTCACAAAAGTAGTATACTCTGTGAAAAACAAAATGGCAGAGAATCTGCCAGCGGAGAAATGTATTAGGCTAGTGCTTTTGTGTAGTGCTTTGTAGCAACTTGGCCATCTTGTGCAACAATCCATTTCAAGAAATTGCATTACTAAATGGCGTTTGTTGTTTTTAGTTCACCTGAGCCAAAGGCTCAAGGTGAGCTATTGTGATCACCCACCGTCCGTCATCATCGGCTGCGGTGGCGGCGGCGGCGGCGGTGTCCATCTGTCCATCCACAATCTTTAAACAACATCACCTCCTAAACCACTGATTGGATTTTGACCAAACTTCACAGGAATGATCCTTGGTTGGTCTTCTTTCAAAGTTGTTCAAATGGTTCCGGTCCATTGCATATCTGGGTCACAGGACCTAAAAATAGATTTTTTTACTAAAAACTTAAAAAAATCTTCTTGTCAGAAACAACTGGACTGAATTCAATGTAATTTTGCAGAATCCTTTGGTGATCCTCAACCAAGATTGTTCAAGCCATTTGGATTCGTCAAAAAACATGGCCACCAGGGGATGGGGCTTATTTTCCCTATATATCTATATAGAAAACTTTAAAAACCTTCTTGTCAGAAACAACTGGACTGATTTTAATATAATTGTGCAGAAATGTTCCTTTGGCGATCCTCTACCAAGATTGTTCAAGCCATTTGGATTCATCAAAAAACACGGCCGCCAGGGGGCTGGGCTTATTTTCCCTATATATCTATATAGAAAACTTTAAGAATCTTCTTTTCAGAAACTACTGGACGGAATCAATATGATTTTGCAGAAATGTTCCTTTGGTGATCCCCTACCAAGATTGTTCAAGCCATTTGGATTTGTCAAAAAACATGGCCGCCAGGGGGCGGGGCTTATTTTCCCTATATCTCTATATAGAAAATTTTAAAATCTTCTTGACAGAAACCACTGGACTGATTTTAATATAATTTTGCAGAAATGTTCCTTTGGTGATCCTCTCCAAGATTGTTCAAGCCATTTGGATTTGTCAAAAAACACGTCCGCCAGAGGGCGGGGCTTATTTTCCCTATATATCTATATAGAAAACTTTAAAAATCTTCTTGTCAGAAACCACTGTACTGATTTCAATATAATTTTTGCTGAAATGTTTCTTTGGTGATCCTCTACCAAGATTGTTCAAGCCATTTGGATTTGTCAAAAAACATGGCCGCCAGGGGGCGGGCCTTATTTTCCCTATACAGTCAAACCTGTGTTAGTGGTCACCTCTATTAAGCAGCCAACCTGTATTAAGCAGCCGGAGAAAAGTTGCCCCAAAATTCATATACCTATATACCCTGGTATTTGAACTGTATTAAGCAGCCACCTGCCTTCAGCAGCCAATTTTAGGCTTCCCATGGGTGGCTGCTTAAGACAGGTTTGACTGTATATCTATATAGAAAACTTTAAAAATCTTCTTGTCAGAAACCACAGGACCAATTTCAATATAATTTTGCAAAAATGTTCCTTTGGTGATCCTCTACCGAGATTGTTCAAGCCACTTGGATTTGTCAAAAAACATGGCCGCCAGGGGGCGGGGCTTATTTTCCCTATATATCTATATAAAATTTTTTAAAAATCTTCTTGTCAGAAACCACCGACCAATTTCAATATAATTTTGCAGAAATGTTCCTTTGATAATCCTTTACCAAGATTGTTCAAGCCATTTGGATTCATCAAAAAACATGGCCGCCAGGGGGTGGGGCTTATTTTCCCTATATTACCTATATAGAAAACTTTAAAAATCTTCTTGTCAGAAACCACTGGATCTATTTCAATATAATTTTGCAGAAATGTTCCTTTGGTGATCCTCTACCAAGACTGTTCAAGCCATTTGGATTTGTCAAACAATATGGCCCCCAGGGGGGCGGTGCTTATTTCCCTATATATCTATATAGAAAACTTTAAAAATCTTCTTGTCAGAAACCACTGGAATGATTTCAATATAATTTTGCAGAAATGTTTCTTTTGTAACCTTCTACCAAGATTGTTCAACGCGTCATGATTAGTCAAAAAACATGGCCACCAGGGGGCAGGGATTATTTTCCCTATATATTTACATAGAAAACTTTAATAATCTTCATGTCAGAAACCACTGGACCGATTTCTATATAACTTGGCAAAAATGTTTCCTTGGTGATCCTCTACTAAGATTGTTCAAGCCGTCTTGATTGGTCAAAAAACGTGGCTGCTAGGGGGCGGGGCTTATTTTCCCTATACAGAAAATTTTTATGATCTTCTTGTCAGAAACCACTGGACCGATTTTAGTATAACGTTGCAGGAATGTTTCTTTTGTAGCCCTCTACCAAGATTGTTCTGATTCATCAGAAAATGTGGCCGCCAGGGGGCAGGGCTATATTTCCCTACATATCTATATACAGTAAACTTTAAAATCTTCTTGTCAGAAACCACTGGACCAATTTCACTATTACTTGGCAGAAATGTTCCCTTGTTGACCCTCTACCAAGATTGTTCAAGTTATCATGATTTGTCAAAAAACATGGCCGCCAGGGGTTGGGGCTTATTTTCCCTATATATCTATATAGAAAATTTTAAAAATCTTCTTATCAGAAACCAATGGACCAATTTCAATATCACTTGGCAGGAATGTTTCTTTGGTGACCCCCTACCAAGTTTGTTCAAGCTGTCATGATTTGTCAAAAAACATGGCCCTTAGGGGGCGGGGCTTATTTTCCCTATATAGCTATATAAAACATTTTAAAAATCTTTTTGTCAGAAACCACTGGACCGATTTCAATATAACTTGGCAGAATTGTTCCTTTGCTAACTCTCTTTCAAGATTCAATTCAAACCATCATGATGCTTGAAAAAAAACATGGCTGCTGAGGAGCAGGGCTATAAAATTTATACAAAAATCTTAGAGCAGTGAACTTGGCTGAAACTTCAACATCATGGTCCTCTTGTTTTTTTGTTAGCTCACCTGAGCAAAAGCTCAGGATGAGCTATTGTCATCACTCTATGTCCGTCGTCCGTCGTCGTCCGTCGTCCGTCGTTCGTCGTCAACAATTAGTTTGTTAACACTCTAGAGGTCACAGTTTTGACCCAATCTTGATGAAACTTGGTCAGAATGTTTGCCTCTATGAAATCTAGGTCAAGTTCGATACTGGGTTACTTGGGGTCAAAAACTAGGTCACCAGGTCAAATCAAAGGAAAAACTTGTTAACACTCTACAGGTCATACTTTTGACCCAATCTTGATGAAACTTGCTCAAAATGTTTGCCTCTATTAAATCTAGGTCAAGTTCGAAACTGGGTTACCTGGGGTCATAAACTAGGTCACCGGGTCAGATCAGCAGAAAACCTTGTTAACACTCTAGCAGTCACAGTTTTGAAGCAATCATCATGAATCTTGCTCAATATATTTGTCTTGATGATTTCTAGGTCAAGTTCGAAACTGGGTCACCTGGGGTCAAAAACTAGGTCACCTGGCCAGATCAGCAGAAAACCTTGTTAACACTCTAGCAGTCACATTTTTGAAGCAATCATCATGAATCTTGCTCAATATGTTTGTCTTGATGATTTCTAGGTCGAGTTCGAAACTGGGTCACTTGGGGTCAAAAACTAGGTCACCTGGCCAGATCAGCAGAAAACCTTGTTAACACTCTAGCGGTCACATTTTTGAAGCAATCATCATGAATCTTGCTCATTATGTTTGTCTTGATGATTTCTAGGTGAAGTTCGAAACTGGGTCAGCTGGGGTCAAAAACTAGGTTGCCTGGCCAGATCAGCAGGAAACCTTGTTAACACTCTAGCGGTCACATTTTTGAAGCAATCATCATGAATCTTGCTCAATATGTTTGTCTTGATGATTTCTAGGCCAAGTTCGAAACTGGGTCACTTGGGGTCAAAAACTAGGTCACCTGGCCAGATCAGCAGAAAACCTTGTTAACACTCTAGTGGTCACATTTTTGAAGCAATCATCATGAATCTTGCTCAAAATGTTTGTCTTGATGATTTATAGGTCGAGTTCGAAACTGGGTCACTTGGTATCAAAAACTAGGTCACCGGGCCAAATCAGCAGAAAACCTCGTTAACACTCTAGCGGTCACATTTTTGAAGCAATAATCATGAATCTTGCTCAAAATGTTTGTCTTGATGATTTCTATGTCAGGTTCAAAACTGGGTCACGTGGTATAAAAAACTAGGTCACCAGGCCAAACCAGCAGAAAACCTTGTTAACACTCTAGCAGTCACAATTTTGAAGCAATTATCATGAATCTTGCTCAAAATGTTTGTCTTGATGAGTTCTAGGATATGTTTGAAACTGGGTCACTTGGTGTCAAAAACTAGGTCACCGGGCCAAATCAGCAGAAAACCTTGTTAACACTCAAGCGGTCACATTTTTTAAACAATCATCATGAATCTTGCTCAAAATGTTTGTCTTGATGATTTCTAGGTCAAGTTCGAAACTGGAACACCTGGGGTCAAAAACTAGGTCACCTGGCCAAATCAGCGTAAAATCTTGTTATCACTCTAGCAGTCACATTTTTCAAGCAATCATCATGAATCTTGCACAAAATGTTTGTCTTGATGAGTTCTAGGTCAAGTTCCAAACTGGGTCACTTGGTATCAAAAACTAGGTCACCGGGCCAAATCTGCAGAAAACTTTGTTATAATCATTTTGAACTTTGATCAGAATGTTTGCCTTGATCAGTTCTAGATCAGGCTCTCAAAGTGCTATGTTGCTCAGGTGAGCGTTACAGGGCCACCATGGCCCTCTTGTTTATTTTTAGCTCACCTGAGCCAAAGGCTCAAGGTGAGCATTTGTAATCAGTCTTCGTCTGTCATGCGTTGTCCGTCTTCCATCTGTCAATAATTTACTTAAAAGACATCTCCTCCTGAACCTGTGAATGGATTTTGAAATAATTTTACAGGAATGTTCCTTGGGTGACCCTCTACCAAAATTGCCTAAATGGTTCCTCTCCGCTAAACAAAATGGCCGCCAGAGCTAAAAATGAGAAAAACCTTTAAATGACATCTCCTCCCCATTCAATGGCCGGATTTCAAAATAATTTTACAGAAATGTTCCTCTCATCTTGTGCCCCTTTTACCAAAATTGCCTAAATGGTTCTGCTCCGCTAAAGAAAATCGCTGCCAGAGCTAAAAATAGAAAAACCTTTCAACCACATCTCTTCTCAGGCAAATGGCCCGATGTCAAAATACTTTCACAAGAATGTTTCTCTAATACCCCTTTACCAAAATTGCTAAAATGGTTCAACTCTGCTGAACAAAAAGGCCACCAGAGCTAAAAAGAGAAAAACCTTTAAACAAGATCTCCTAGGCCTATGGCCTGATTTCAAAATAATTTCGCAGAAATGTTCCTCTGATTAAGAGTGCTATGATGCTCAGGTGAGCAATAAAGGGCCATCATGGCCCTCTTGTGTAAAATAAATGTATGTATAATAACAATGATAATAAAAATAACAGTAATAGTAATAACAGTAATGATTGTAAAACCGCATAATTTTGTGGAGGATAAGAAATTATGGAATAAATATTCAAAATTTATAGGACATACTATATGTGTCTTAAAATGGCAGACTAAATTATGGGAAAAGCAGACCCTGATCAGACTCGGGGGCAGATTTGAAGAATATTTCACCTTCAAGTAAAGATGACTTCAATTTACATGTCTGTGTAACTATCAAAGAGGAGAAATAAGAAAAATATCAATATTTTCAGAGTACCTATTAGGGAGGAGTATATGAAGGTAAATCTGGGTATTTTTTCAGTTTCTTAATAAAAATATATTTTGTGGGTATCATTAGCAGTGCCTTGGCGAGTTGCTTTTAATCAGTACTCACAACATATGTTTGTATGGAGAAAATAGTTAACAGTTATTTCTTGTCTGTCATTGAAAAAATATGTTGCAGGTACTTATTAGAAGTGCCTCACTGAGAAACTTTTTAAGAGTACCTACAACATATGTTTTCATGGAGAAACAAGAAAAAGTTTTTTTTTTTTTTCTTAAATATTTCCTATCTGTCATTGAAAATATATGTTGTGGGTACTCATTAGAAGCGCCTTGGCAAGGCACTTCTATTGAGTACCCACAACATATGTTTTCATGGAGAAATAGAAAAAAAATATCAAAACTTTTCGGTTGAAAAAAAAAAAAAAAAGTCTTACCTGGAGCTATGATAATATAATTTCCTCAGTAAAACAGTCAAATTGCAAGCCAATTTTTTTTTTTTTTTAACATATATTGTTAGTCTGGTCAAACTTCATTAGTGTGTATGTCCTCTTCATTAGAGTGAATTTCCTTGATTGTCTCAACTTGTCCATTTGTAAGTCTCCAGCATTATAATGGTATGTCTTGGCCCGCTGAAATGATGAAACAAATCTTGAGAATCTTGACTTTGGTCGTTATATTTGGCCAGTGTATGGAAAAGATGAGACCTTTATTTCTTTTTCCTTCATTGTTACTGTTTTTGTCTTGTAATAAATCACAAAATTGTCAAAACAAAAAAAAATCTAGACAGGTAATTTTGATGATAATTCATTTTAATTTTTGTTACATTTACAGCATTGGGTTGACTGGGCCATAAAACCTTAACACAAACAAACATTTGCACCACAACATGTCTAATGAGTACATGCGAAGACATTTCTGTTGAGTGCCATATTAACCCAAAGTATTCAGACACTTTTACATCTTACCATACTTGTCCTTAATTTTGAACAGGTCCATTTTTTTCTACTTGTTGATATGCCTAAAGTATTGTCCGATGAGTGGCAAACAGTGTAGACTCTGATCAGATGCTGCATTATGCAACATCTGATCTGAGTCTACACTGTTTGCTCAGGCCTGTCTGTCGGAATACTCAGGATAAATTAGGTACCCTTAAGACGTGTTTTGGAGAGAAAAATATTTACAACTCTTCATACTTAGTGAAATATGTTTTAATAGATGAAATTCAGTTCAAGATTCTGCAGATGAGTTTCATGGTTCAGTCCAGTACCAACTTTTTCATACTTTGACCAAATTAATTTGTTACATAATATATAAAAGATATGACCAAATTAATTTGTTACATAATATACATGATATTCTATAAAACAACAAAGCAAACATAGCAAACAAAATCATTATGAAAAATAGTGACTGATGCAGTTTATTCAGGGTTTTCTTTCAGGGTATTAAAACAAGGAACTCCTTTATATGGAGTTAAGAGGTCCTTTAATAAGATTAAGGGATTTGTTGGTTTAAAGAGGCCAATCTTTAAAGTGCTTATTATAACTACAGCAGACAACACTCTGTAATATTTTTTAACATGAATGTCAGATCTTATATTCTGGAAAATGTAAAGAATTTTAGAATACATGTATCTGCAACAAATTTGCTTTAAGGGTAGCTATTGCCCAAATGTTGATGATTCTTGCATGTTAGATTATAAATACAAACCAACAGAGTAATAAAATGAGTTTTAGATTGATCATACATTCATCACTCAGGACCTCTGCCCCTGATATTTGAGGGTTCAAAACATCTGCCAGAATGTGAGTCAGGGAAAACCTGTAATTGATAAAAGCATTACCTTTTCTGTGAGTGAATCATTTCTCGCAACAATATTAAGAAAGCAAAAGAAGTGAAACAATTATTTCTACTTATCCTTTACCATAATTATCCCAAGTACCATATTCAACCTAATTACTGCACATACCCCTATAAGCACACAGTCTAATCAGTCTGTAATCTTCAGATTAATGCCAGTGTACTTTTTGTCTACTTTATAAAGCATATGTTATGGGTAATCATTTGAATTGCATCAACTTGTCGATGCATTCAAATTAGTACCCACAACATATGCTTCTATAAAGAAAATCAGAGGGAAAAAACACACAAAAACATTGCATAAGCATCACTTGGTAAATCCTTTGATTATCTTGTTTTTAAGTATTTGCAAACAGTGTAGATCCAGATCAGTTGGCTTCTAAAGAGGCCAACTGATCTGGATCTGTACTGTTTGCCATTAAGTATGTGAATTTATATCGACAATCTGGATCAAGCAATCTGATTGGCTGAAAATTAGAAATGGGCACGACAATTTATTCAACAGGACAAGGGTTAATATAGGGTGATACCTATTTTACTGCTTTTTCCAGTAATTTTGATAAACCTAAGTGCATGGTGCAGTAATTAGGTCCAATATGGTATTTGGACAGAGGCTTAAACAAACAGTGTAGACCCAGATCAGATGCCACAGAATAACAGAATATGGCATCTGATTAGGGTCTGCACTGTATGTTACTCAGTCACCCAATATTTTAGACACAACAATTGGTCCAAATTCTATGATAATTATGGTAAGGAGTCAGAGTGTCCAAATATTTTGGATAATTATTATACTATCCTCAGAGGATAAGTTGACAGTGATGTCACTAGTTGTTTATATTGTTAGACCAAGTCCATTTTAATAAAAAAGTAAACGCCACCTGAATAGCTACCTTCAATAGATACTATAAGCAGCGGTACCCGTAAATCCACAGTAGCTCAGTGGTAGTTATCCAAAACTACAAATCTGGACATTGTAGGTTCGAATCCTAGTGTATCATTATTAAGATTTAAATATTAAAGAAAAATATGTTAGGAAAGAAAATGTATTTTGCTTTATAAAAAGCATACATGTATTTATAATTGTTTCAAATATAAAACATTTTCATTGTAGCCTTTTAAAGTTAAATAAAGAACCATTAGCGAAGTAAATAATTTAGAAAAAAAAATGTTGAGGTGCTGCTATGATCTCGTGTACTAAACAATCATCCAGTAGTTCATCTAGAGCGCTTCGCTCTACCACCTGCACTATTGCAACATACTAATCAAAAACATATGTATAGCTATAAGATTGTGTATGACATAAAATTAATAGTAACGTTTTCCCGATAATTCATGCAAAACCTGCTGTACCCAAGTAGAATGGTAGGTACGGTGACGTCACTGTCAAATTATCCTCCGAGCGCTATACTGTTATAAGATATTATGACTATCACACAATGTATTATCACACAATGTATCAGTGACTAGAGTCTAGACCATTCAGAAGTCCAAAGACAAGAAGTATTTTGAAGACAATTCTTGAACCAAAACAACGTGTTCAAATTTCAGGAAACGTGGTCTGAGGTTACATTTTTTTACAGATGTATTTGGACAGACAGGCCTGAGCAAACAGTGTAGACCCAGATGAGCTGCTGCAGAATGCACTGTTTGCCACTCATTTATTTAGACAAAATATCAGGTAGTAAATTGTACTTGTTCAAATTTTAGAACAAGTATAGGAAAGAGTTGAGGTGTCCGAACACTTTGGGTAGATACTATAATGTGTCTGAAGATTTAGGGTAAATATTGTTAGATGATCAAGGCCTTGACCAGTTTGCCTGCATATACAGGCCCTTCTGGGCCTTCTTTTATGGCATGTGCACTGATTACAATCTTTACTGACCCAGAAACAAATGCAACACTGCTTTACCCAGGTTGTTGATACAAATAGTGTGGATACAAATCAGTTGGCTTCTTCAAGCCAGCTGGTCTGGATCTACACTGTTTGCAAAGGCAGTTTATATCCAGGTTCACTAGGACCAGGGTTAATACATTGTCATTTTCTGTTGCAAAAATGTATCTGTAGGTATCGGTCCACAATTTCTTGCATGTATATACTTTATATTATCACACAGTGGCCTGCCGGCCTCGGTGGCTCAGTTGGATGCGCTGTCCTACTGGAGACCAGGAGGTCGCGGGTTCAACCCCCGCCAAGGTTGGCAACATTCTTTCGTGGAGATTGATCATGAAATATTTTCTATGGTCATTCTCTCCCTTCCGCTGATTCAAGAAGGGCAGTTGTCAGTTTCTGGCGAAAGAATGTGCACAATACCGGTTAACCGCTTAAGAGGACTAAGCCTGCCCAGTAAACGTGTGGTTAGGTAAACTGACCACGCTCGACATGACCCTATTGGGTTGACTGGGCCGTAAAACCTCAACACAAACAAATACACAGTGGCCTAAATTACAAACATTCAGCATAAAATATCATGTAGATGATCTACATGCATGAAAATGTGATAAATCAGTTATACCATGGTTCTGTGCATGTACGTGCGATAATGCACTCGCTCACGCTCGTGCATTATCGCATCATGCGCATGCGCACAAACCATGGTATAACTAAGACATCACATAGTAGCCTGAAGTTCCAACATTCAGCATGAAATATCTCGCAATGTAGATGATCTTCATGCGTGAAAATGTGATAAATCAGTTATACCATGGTTCTGCGCATGTATGTGTGATAATGCACTCGCTCACGCTCATGCAGTATCACATCGTACATGCGCACGTACCATGGTATAACTAAGACTTAAGGAACAAATAATTCAAATATATCCTCAATTGTAGATATACCTGCTGGTTTTACTTGATCAATTTTATCATCTTAACCCTTGTCCTGCTGAACCTGGATATACTCTGCCTTTGCATACAGTGTAGATCCAGATTAGTTAGTTTCTGAAGAAAAAAACTTATCTGGATCTGCACTGTTTGCCATTAAGTATGTGAATTTATAGAAACAATCCCGATCAAGTAATCTGATTGGCTGAAAATTAGAAGTAGGTGTGGCATCTTAATTTATTCAGCAGGACAAGGGTTAATACTAGTCTTAACCCTAGTCCTGCTGACCCCGGATATACCTTGCCTTAGCAAACAGGGGAGAGCCAGATCAGCTAGCTTCTGAAGAAGCCAGCTGATCTGCATCTGCAGTGTTTGTCATTAAATATGAGAATTCATATCAACAACCTCGATCAAGTAATATGATTGGCTGAAAATTAGAAATGGACACGACATCTTAATTTTTTCAGCATAACACGAGTTAAGAAACTTGTCTTAATTTTCTTGCTATTTCATAGTATTTCATTTTTTTTTTTTTTTGTTTGTTTCAGTATATAAAGGTCGGCCTCGGTGGCTCAGTTGGATGCGCCGTCCGACTGGAGACCAGGAGGTCGCGGGTTCAACCCCCGCCGAGGTCGGCAACATTCTTTCGTGGAGATTGATCATGAAATATTTTCTATGGTCATTCTCTCCCTTCCACTGATTCAAGAGGGGCAGTTGTCAGTTTCTGGCGAAAGAATGTGCACAATACTGGTTAACCGCTTAGAGGACTAAGCCTGCCCAGTAAACGTGTGGTTAGGTAAACTGACCACGCTCGACATGACCCCATTGGGTTGACTGGGCCGTAAAACCTCAACGCAAACAAATCAGTATATAAAGGGTGCCCTAGGCCTAGATAAGAGTGGGTATCAGGTTAATAGTGTTTTTATTTCTCAACATATGTTGTGGATACTCATTAGAAGTGCCTTGGTGAGGACTTTTAATGAGTACCCACAACATGTTTTTGTCGAGAAATAAGAAAAATAGAGGTACTTTTTGATTGCTCCTTTAGGAGCAGTCTGATCAGGGTCCACACTGTTTGCCTGTATGCAAAAATAGGTTTGAAAAGTCTGCAAGAATATTCAGCAGACGACATAAAAAGACGACATTTTCAGATGCAGTTTTTCGTGGCGCTTTAAGGGTTAACCTTTAATATTTTACGCTTCGGTAAAATTATTTTACCTAAGTAAAACCTTAACCGTTAATATTTTACACTTTGGTAAAATTATTTTACACTTAGGTAATATTTTACACTTAGGTCTTAACTTTAATATTTTACACTTAGGTAAAATTGTCAGAAAACAACACTTTGAAATATTTTCCTTTTTTAACTCCTTACCATGCTGTAGACAAATTAAGCAGACAACAAACTGATGATATTTTTTTTTTATTTTTCCTTGACAATAGGATCCGACACTTCATGCAAATTGTCTCCTATTTTTGAGGACAAATATAATGTCTGCTGAAATTTTTACCCAGCATGCAAAGCCATAAGGGAGGACCTTTGCTGGACTTCATTGCCTCAGATAAGAGGGAGTATAAGGTAAGGAAAATATTTTTCTTAATTCTCCATGAAAACATGTTGTAGTACTCATTTGTTCTGATGAGTACTCACAACAAAATTTTCATGGAGAAATAAGAAAAATAGATATTTTTATTGAAAAATAAAGCACCTTATCTGGAGATATGGAATGTCTAGCCCTATTTTCTTTTGTGAAAATAAGAAAAGTGTCACTCATTTGTCATCATCTAAATTCACCTCCAGCATGCAAAGACAATATGACCGGATAAGTCTCCTTTTTATTTTCAGAAAGTAGGGCTTGATTCTGATTCTGGAAAACAGGACTTGATTCCATAGTACCCTAGTCTGACACCTTAAGTCCTTACCACACTTGTCTTAACCTAGACTGGCTCCAGTCTCCAGTGACTAAATATTTATTCTTATAATCCTGTTTGATAATCCACTGAAACAAAACCAAAGTAATATCTTGACTGGTCACTAGTGATCTGCCTTTATAGTCTTGATATTATTTTGGTTTTATTTTAGTGGTATCAAACAGGATTATAAGAGTAGACTGGAGACTGGAGCCAGTCAAGTCTTAACCCTAAACCCATTATAGTCGGGAGATCCGTAAAAGGGTAAGTGGCAAACAGTGCAGACCCAGATAAGACGCCATCAGAGCTAAAAATAGAAAAAGGGCATAGACTGTCATGCGTCTGTCAACAATTTACTTAAAAGACATCTCCTCGTAAACTGGTCAATGGATTTGAAGTAATTTTACAGGAATGTTTCTTGAGTGACCCTCTACCAAAATTGCTAAAATGGTGCCATACTGCTAAACAAAATGGCATCCAGAACAAAAAAAAAAAAAAAAGAAAAAAGAAAAGAAAAAGAAAATCTTTAAACAACATCTCCTCCTAGGCCAAGGGCCCAATGTCAAAATAATTTCGCAGAAATGTTCCTCTAATACAACTTTACCAAAATTGCTAAAATGTTTCTGCTTTGCTAAATAAAATGGCCACCAGAGCTAACATGCAAATTCCCTGGGGAATTTATGTCCCCTGCCTTATTTTTATTTGAGGTGTTAAAAATGGTAAAGTTAACCAGAGGACCATTGGTCCTGTATCACTTACCTAAGTATTGAAGCTGGAAACCAGTGATAAAAAATAATTTCAAGATTCTAAAAAAAAACACATGCATATCTTCAGGCCATCCTTAAAGCACCTGTAAAGTTTCAAAAGGATCGGCTTAAAACTGTGGTAGGAGTTACGGGGTCAAGGTACCTACTCCCTATACGCTTCTGTAGTATTAGAACTCAAAAAATGTCTAAGTTAAAAATGCGGAAAAAGTGATAAAGAATTATTTCAGGATTCTGAAAAAAAAAACACATGCATATCTTCAGGCCATCCTAAAAGCCCATGTAAAGTTTCAAAAGGATCGGCCAAAAACTGTGGGAGAAGTTAAGGGGACAAAGTACCTACTCCCTATAGACTTCTGTAATATTAACACTCAAAAAATGTCTAAGTTCAAAACGTGTAAAAAGTAATAAAAAATAATTTCAGGATTCTGAAAAAACCACATGCATATTTTCAGACCATCCTTAAAGCACTTGTAAAGTTTCAAAAGGATCGGTCAAAAACTGTGGGAGGAGTTAAGGGGACAAGGTACCTGCTCGTATACACTTCTGTAGTATTAGAACTAAAAAAATGTCTTAAGTTAAAAATGCGGAAAAAGTAATAAAAAATAATTTCAGGATTCTAAAAAATACACATGCATATCTTCAGGCAATCCTAAAAGCCCATGTAAAGTTTCAAAAGGATCGGCCAAAAACTGTGGGAGGAGTTAAGGGGACAAGATACCTCCTCCCTATAGACTTCTGTAATATTAGAACTCAACAAATGTCTAAGTTCAAAATGTGTAAAAAGTAATAAAAAATAATTTCAGGATTCTGAAAAAAACACATGCATATCTTCAGACCATTTTAAAAACACCTGTAAAGTTTCAAAAGGATCGGCCAAAAACTGTGGGAGAAGTTAAGGGGACAAAGTACCTACTCCCTATAGACTTCTGTAATATTAGAACTCAAAAAATGTCTAAGTTCAAAACGTGTAAAAAGTAATAAAAAATAATTTCAGGATTCTGAAAAAACCACATGCATATTTTCAGACCATCCTTAAAGCCCATGTAAAGTTTCAAAAGGATCGGCCAAAAACTGTGGGAGGAGTTAAGGGGACAAGGTACCTGCTCGTATACACTTCTGTAGTATTAGAACTAAAAAAATGTCTAAGTTAAAAATGCGGAAAAAGTAATAAAAATAATTTCAGGATTCTGAAAAAAACACATGCATATCTTCAGGCAATCCTAAAAGCCCATGTAAAGTTTCAAAAGGATCGGCCAAAAACTGTGGGAGAAGTTAAGGGGACAAGATACCTCCTCCCTATAGACTTCTGTAATATTAGAACTCAACAAATGTCTAAGTTTAAAATGTGTAAAAAGTGATAAAAAATAATTTCAGGATTCTGAAAAACACACATGCATATTTTCAGACCATTTTAAAAGCACCTGTAAAGTTTCAAAAGGGTCCGCCAAAAACTGTGGGAGGAGTTAAAGGGACAAGGTACCTGCTCCCTATACATACACTTCTGTAGTTTTAGAACTCAAAAAAATGTCTGAGTTAAAAATGTGGAAAAAGTGATAAAACATAATTTCAGGATTCTGAAAAAACCACTTGCATA
Organism: Anodontia alba; assembly: GCA_964016985.1. Taxonomy (NCBI): domain Eukaryota; kingdom Metazoa; phylum Mollusca; class Bivalvia; order Lucinida; family Lucinidae; genus Anodontia; species Anodontia alba. The sequence goes on along the minus strand of OZ024832.1, from coordinate 59,341,689 downwards.
TCTTCAGGCCATCCTAAAAGCCCATGTAAAGTTTCAAAAGGATCGGCCAAAAACTGTGGGAGGAGTTAAGGGGACAAGGTACCTACTCCCTATAGACTTCTGTAATATTAGAACTAAAAAAATGTCTAAGTTCAAAATGTGTAAAAAGTAATAAAAAATAATTTCAGGATTCTGAAAAACCCACGTGCACATCTTCAGACCATCCTTAAAACTTGTAAAGTTACAAAAGGATCGGACAAAAACTGTGGGAGGAGTTAATGGGACAAAGTACCTACTTAAAATTTGGAACTGCGCACTACGCACCACGCACATGCACGCACCACGCCCCACGGAAAACCAAAAACAGTGTCCCTTCGCTTTTCTTCGAAAAGGCGGGGGACAAAAATAGAAAACCTTTAAACAACATCTCCTCCTAGGCCTATGGCCTGATTTCAAAATTTCGCAGAAATGTTCCTCTGATTAAGTCATATTCTCCTTGAGTGCTGTGATACTAAGGTGAGCAATATAGGGCCATCATGACCCCCTTGTTTTTTTTTTTTTTTTTTTTTTTTTTTGTTTTGTTTTGTTTTTTATTTTTCAGAGACCATAATGCTTGATATTTCATGTGAATTTTCTGCTGATGCAGATGATTTGCATGAAATGCCAAGCCTTTTTTTTCTGAAAAATAATTATGAAAAAAAAATAATAAATAAATAAAATAAAATAAATAAATAAAATGTTGTCTGCTATATTTTTGCTTAGTGCTTTAAGGTTTAAAATTTTAACAAGTCCATTTCACTACGTATTGACGAGTCTAAAAATTGCTAGATGGGTGACACTTTTTACTTTTCTTTGAATTATTGATGCCCTACAACACAGAGAAAATTTCAGAAAAAAAAAAAAAAAAAATAATCAAGCGAGACATGTTTAAAATCTACCTCCCAATTACCTACCCTGTATAATTTGCTTTCAATTTTACTGTGGAGACGAGGTTAAAATATATTATATATATTTTTTTTAAACCAATGACTAGAATTAAATTTATTATGTTTGGGCAGTTACAGCAAATGGTTTTGCATGAAACCGTGACAAAAGCTTACAAATTTACTTCTGTGTAAAGCGCCTAACCAAAACTTCCCCGCCGAAAGACGTCAAAAGCACAGTACAAACAAAGTCATTCCCAAACAGGCCCAAAGTAAACCAATATTTGACAAATAAACATAAATTTGACAGCTGCTCTTAGTCTAAGAAAGCTTTTTAAAACTGGATACAATTTTCTATTTAATTAGAATATGACCCAGAAAATATACAAGGAGGAGCTTAATCTTGCAGAAGGAGGGTGTACATGCCAAAAAATCATGATGCCATGAATTATCATTACGAAAACACGCCTATTCAAATATATAGAAAATTTCACCTCCAAAAAACTGAAAATTTTCAGATAAAAATCTCTGATATTTTTCATATTTCTGCTCAAAACATAGATTGTGGGTACTCGTTAGAACCGCTATGTTTTTGAGCAGAAATAAGAAAAATAATGTATACCCCTGTAAACCCCAGTTTTACTATATAAAAGTGGGGTTTAAGGGGGTCAAAATTATATAGGCGTGTTTTCGTGATGTGCAGTTTAGACTAAAGGGCTGGTTTTTTGGTCTTTATGAACCTGTCCCTAAATGACTAACTTCTTTATATTAAGTTATTTTTCTCTGTCACACGTAGTATAAGCAATAAACTCATATACAGAGGCTGATGCATTATGCGAGGGATCTTTTTAGATTCCTCGGTTATTATTCAGAACCAAAAAAACTATTTGGAACTAGCCAAATCAGTGGTGAACTTCAGTAATTGCAAAGGCAGATAACATAAAACAAATGTCAAATTCTTTAGTGTTGTATTTCAAGAAAGGAGTGTACTCTGTATCAGCAAAAAACAATCAAGTTTTGTTCAGTCAGTTAGTTGGAAATCGTTATGAAGCATAGCTTTACCCGGAACTAGCCAAATAACTGTATGCCTACACACAACAAGACACTGCTAAAAAGGGTTGTTTAAGGTTAACAAATATTGGGGAAATGGTTTGGGGAGATGGTAGCGAAAGACTAGGGATGGGGGTTGTCGGGCGAAACGACGAAGAGTGAAAACAGAGGCGGAGCAACTAGGGTGGAAACGTTTTGGTGGCGATATACGTCTTGTTACCTAATACAGGTTGAGTGATATCAATATCAAGTCTCGTCTACGAGAATAACAGGTAATGTCTAATTGGAGGTTACCTGTGACCAATAAACAATTATCTTTCAGACGATGCAAAATAGTTTTTGAAAAACACTCGCTTGTTTCGCGTTACTGAACGCAGCCCTATTCATCAGTGCAGTAAACATTTTCTCTTTTTTTTTTTGGCTACCAACAAGCATGCACAAATTTTATTCACACAGGCCGCCATCTTGGTTGTGTCAAAAGACAGCTTCTTTGCGATTGACCGTGACCGTCTAGGTTAACTGATTACAGTCGTGGACTCTACAACAATCGAAAAAATTGCAATTTAAGTTGATGCATTTGTGCCCTGTGTTACCTGCGGTTACCCATGTTACCCTGTTACCCAAACACAGTCCAATAAATTTGCAATTTAAGTGGATGTATTTGTATCTTTGTGTTACCTGCGGTAACTCGTGTTACCCTGTTACCCAAACACAGTACAGTAAATTTGCAATTTAAGTTGAGGTATTTGTGTCCCTGTGTTACATGCTGTTACCCATGTTACCTGTTACCCAAACATAGTCCAGTAAATTTGTAAATTAAATGACTGTAATTGTATCCCTGTGTTACCTGTGGTTACCCGTGTTACCCTGTTACCTAAATACACTCGAGTGAATTTGCAATTTTACTTAAGGTATTTGTGTCCCCATGTATTACCTGCAGTTACCTGTGTTACCCTGTTACCCAAACACAGTCCAGTAAATTTGCAATTTACGTTAAAGTATTTGTGTCCCTGTGTTACCTGCAGTTACCCTTGTTACCCTGTTACCAAAACATAGTCCAGTAAATTTGCAATTTACGTGAAAGAATTTGTGTCCCTGTGTTACCTGTGTTTACCCGTGTTACCCTGTTACCCAAAACACAGTCCAGTATATTTGCAATTTGAGGTATTTGTGTCCCTGTGTTACCTGCGGTTACCCGTGTTACTCAAACACAATCCAGTATATTTGCAATTTAAGTGAAGTATTTGTGTTCCTATGTTACATGCGGTTACCTGTGTTACCCTGTTACCCAAACATAGTCCAGTTAATTTGCATTTAAATTGGATGTATTTGTATCCCTGTGTTACCTGCGGTTAGCCGTGTTACCCTGTTACCTAAACACAGTCCTGTATATTTGCAATTTAAGTTGAGGTATTTGTGTCCCTGTGTTACCTGTGGTTACCCATGTTACCCTTTTACCCAAACACAGTCCAGTAAATATGCATTTAAATTGAGGTATTTGTACCCCTGTGTTACCTGCTGTTACCCGTGTTACCCGGTTACCCAGACATAGCTCAGTAAATTTGCAATTTAAGTTGAAGTACTTGTGTCCCTATGTTACCTGTGGTTACCCTGTTACCCAAACACTATCAAGTAAATTAACAATTTAAGTTGGGTTATAAGTGCACCCCTGTGTTACCAGCGGTTACCTGTGTTACCCTGTTACCCACACAATATCAACATTCTATAGTTTATATATATATATATATATATATATATATATATATATATATATATATATATATATAGCTTGTTACCTGGTGTTACTTTAGGTAACAAACACAGACTGCTGGGAAAAGAGTAGTATTTTCAGGACATATCTAGTGATTTATGGCAATAAACAATATTGCACCTGGCTGTGGCAAAGCTCTAGATAAGAAGCATAATTATCCAAATACACATTTTTTAAAATAGAATTACAAATAATTAACTCTTTAGCATTACCTCAGTGAGGTTATTTCAGTGAGGATTCAGGGTATCTGCCCACTGAGAAATTAGGAAAAAAAAACAATCATACTTTTTCATAGCTCTAGACTTAAATAAAGTATATACCTCTGCTCCAGAAAAGAGGAGAACCAAGATATTTATTTCTCTTAATTTTGCAAGAAAACATGTTATGATTACTCATTAGAAGTATATCACTGAGGCTTCTTCTAATGAAAACTCTCAGCATGTTGTTATTTATATATACATAAAATAATAATGAAAAAAAAAATCCATGAAAAAAAAAATCATCTTATCTGGAGATATGTTTTTGTTTGAGATAAGTCACAGATTTGGATAGAATTTTTTTTTCTTCCTAAATCTTTGATTTTATTTTTCAATGACTTTTTAACCCTCACACAAACGCAAAATGTGTTTGTGTGGCAGGAGAGGGGTATACTGTTGTTACGTTGCCTGTCCGTATGTCTGTCTGTTTTAGAATCTGCTTCTCATCTTACTAAGTAGTTTAAGGAATCTTTTCATATTTTGCATAAATGTTGATATTGATAAGATGTTGCTGTCAGATAAAAATAAGGGCCTAGGGGTTAATTCTTTTACTGTTATTTAAAATTCCCTTTGTAATTCTTGAAAAGGCATTTTGGTTTCTGCTTCTAATCTTGCCTAATAGTTTGAGGAAAACCGTATTCAACCTTATTACCACAGATACCCTTATAAGTGCAGAGTCAAGCTATTCCGTAGTCTTCAGATTACTTACAGCCAGTGTATTTTTTGTCAGTTTCTTTTTTAATGCAAATGTTGTGGGCACCAATTTGAATTGCATGGACATGATGATGCAATTCAAATTATTACCCACAACATATGCTTTATAAAGAAAATAAGAAAAAAAAATCACATAAACATCATCAAATAAGTCCTTTGATGATATACGCTTAGTAGGTAGATACATACATGTATTGTATCACAAGTTTTCCCAGTAATTTTTAAAAACCTAAGTGCACAGTGTGGTAATTAGATAGAATATGATATTTTCATATTTTGCATAAATGTTGATACTGATGTGGTGTTGCTGTAGAGCAAAATAGGTTATGGTCAATTCCCTTTGTTCTTCTGGAAATTTAGCTTTGGCATGACTGTATGGTGCATGCATGGTGAAATCAGCTTGTCTCAAAATATTTGTTGAAACAACAGACTCATTACAGGCGTATTGAGTGCAGGAAGAAGTATGATGTGAAAAAAATATTTTTGTCAAAATGACAGTTTTTTTTTCAATTAGGCCAGAGAAAATTAATTATTAGATTCTAATTCCACCTGCCCCCACAAAAATTCTGACCAAATAAAAAAAAATTTTAAGTGGAAAACTTTTTCAGAGACAACTAGACTTTTGCTGAAAACAGATTTTATAACACTTTTAAGATCTGCAAATGAATTGCATGTATCATTATGAAAAGAGTATTAAAAGAAAGTTTTCTTCTTTTTGTACATGGTAATAAGTGTCATTTATCATGTTTTGCTATGACATCTTTACTGTATGGCCCAGGAATAAAAAATAAAAAATGAAATCATTCAAATTGGAAATCCAGTATGGCTGCCAGCTTGAAAATCTATACTGAAATTCTCCTGAACTGATAATATTATGCTGAATGACTCTAAACTTGGTTGGAAGTATTGAGATAACTTGTAGATCAAAACTGGCTAAAATTGTTCTGGTTGAGAATCCAAGATGGCTGTCACAGTCACCATCTTCAAAATCTAACCAGTTAGGGCACTAAGTCTGCCCAGTAAAAGTGTTGTAAGGTAAACTGACTGTACTTGATATGAGCCTATTGGGTTGACTGGGCTGTAAATCTTCAACACAAACAAACAAACCAAAACAATTTTATATCAGATACTATAGTCATTTTGTTTTCTTTCAGGTAATGATTTCAGTAGTGCTTTGACAAACATTGGGCTCACAAATACACATGCACTAGAGTAAATGAAGAAATGGAAGTTGGATCATGTGCATACCATTGCTCAGGAATCCAGTATACTGCCAGAAACATTGAGAAGGACTCTTTATCCTATTGTTGAAAGTTTGTGGGATTATCAGGGTCAACACAACACTCCTCATGTTATTTCAGTAGAGGAAGGGTGTGCTTATCACCAAACGGATTAATATGCATAAACCTCTTAAAATGCCAAGGAAACCTGCATCTGAAAATGACCTCTGTCTGTTGAACATTCTTGCAAACTTTTCAAACCAATTTTTGCATACAGGCAAACGGTGCAGACCCTGATCAGGCTAGGAGCTGTCTGATCTGGGTCCTCACTGTTTACAAAACAGACTTTAAAAATCACAAGCAGATGACAAAGCAGATGACAGTTGTTTTGATTGGCAATTTAAGGGTTAAGTGAAGATATTGTATATAAAATCAAAAGACAATGGGAGATAGTAGCCAGTTAATTCCAATGGGTACTCTCTGTAAACAACAAGGTCCACCAAAACATATTGTAGTACTTATTAGGACTCCAAAATTATTGAAGCGATTTGTCCCTTATTAGGTAAGAAGGTTGCTAGGATAGGGGGATTTAAAGATAGCTGAAATTATGGTGATCTGCCTCTTGGTTCAGTTGCCATGGCAACATAAAGCTTCCATAGATGACCTATGATGAAAACAGAGGATTCTAATTGGAAGGGCCCAGTTAGAATTGGTCTACCTTGCACTTTACCTGTCAAGGGAGATAATAGAAACACTATTGCTGTCTCTCATTGTTATAGTATCCCATTTCAGAATGCCAGCTCTCCATATAAAGTCCTGTCACAATGAGTATTTTACCACCTGCTTTAAGGCGTAATGCTGAAATGTCCAGTTACAATGCTTAATTCTTAAAGCACCAAGTAGAATTGCAGCATACAACATTCATTTCTTTTTTTTTTTTTTTTAGATAAATTAAAGCTGACATTTCATCTGAAATGTCCACCAACATTTTATGTGAAATGTCTGCCAACATTTCATGTGAAATGTCTACATAGCAGTCAAGTCACATAGCAAGCCTTATTTATTTGGAGCTCTGTTTAAAGCGCAGTGTCTTGATAATTACCATGAGCAAATATTGCTGTTTCTGAGGAATGTGGTCCCCATTTGCTCAAGGTAATTACCCGAACAAGTAATTTCTCTAGTAATTGGATATATATAGTTCAAGACAGAAGGCGGGAGTGGTCAGGAGGTGTGAAGGTGTCGTGTATCTTACATCACCGGGGTGTCCAACTGATATTGGCTTACAGTTGGGCAAGGCCTGCTATCCTTGTAGCAGGTAAGGGCAGAGGGGGAATGTTTCTATTCTTCTGCTTCTTCACTTTCATTCCTGTTCCTTTTTCTTCCTTGTCCCTCTCTTTTTTCTCCTCTAATATCTCTTCTATCTGTTTTCTTCCTTTCTCTGGGAAAAGACATAAAATGACCCACAAGGGTTGAGGTGTTGTTAAACCCCAACACAATCAATCTAGACAAAAGGCAAATAACAAAAACTATGTTATTATAGCCCCGCTTTCAGACAATGGGGCTATACTGGATTTGTCTTACCTTCAGTCATTCCTTCTGTCATTCTTTACCTGATTCCTTTCTTCTGTACATCATTCTGTTCATCCTCATCAGATAAATTTTTGTGGCACTTTTCTCAAGAACTGTAAAGTTACAAAGTTGTAGCTTGGTACACACATACCCATTGATGTATGGTGTGTACAGGAATCCGGGGCAAAAGCTAATAACTCTAGTAGTTACATGATAGGTTCTACAATTTACCATTAATGAAAATTTTTCATAAAAGATTTCTCAGGAACTATGAAAGCTGTAACATTGAAACTTGGTACACACATGGACAAATGGCTGATGTATAGTGTATATCAGAATCAGCACCAAGGGCCTATAACTCTTAGAGTTACATACCTTGATAGATTTTACAATTTGCCATTCATGAATATTTTTGTCACACTTTTCTCAAAAAAGGGTTACAAAGTTGAAACCAAGTACACACATGGATATGGGCTGATGTATTGTGTATACCAGAATATACCAGAATTATGGCTAAGTTAAATCCCTTGATAGGTTTGATAATTTGCCATAAATGAAAAAAAAATCATTGCAGATTTCTTGGGCCCTATTAAAGCTATAAGTTGAGCTTGATACAGACATGGACAGTTGGCTGTTGTATCTTGTGTACCAGAATCCGGGCCAAGGGCATATAACTTTTGAAGTTACATCCTTTGATAGGTTTTACAATTTGCCATTAATGAAACATTTTTGTCACACTTTTCTCAAGAACTGTAAGGGTAACAAAGTTGAAACCTGGTATACACATGCACAATGGATTGATGTATCATATAAACCAGAATCAGAGCCAAGGGCGCATAACTCATTCAGTTAAATCCCTTGATAGGTTTTATGTTGCCATGTTACCATGTCCCACAGTGATGTTATCCGGTAAGCATGAGTTCCAAATACCTCAACACTATGGGTATTTCTCCTAATAGTGCTGCAGCAGGGCTATAGTCAGGGTCTCTGACAGTTAAAGTTTTACTATGGCATTCTTAGTAAGTACTACACCATGTTTTGGTAGAACAATATTTGATAGAAGAAAGCCTCACCCAGAATTCTGATATATGATATTGTGTATATAGTAGCTGCACTTTTTAGCCTATACAATCTTCAACTTACTGTTCAATAAACAATTAAGGGGCTCACCTGGCTTGCTCTTAATTGATATAGCATGATTGTGTGGACTGTTTCATATAAATCTTACGGCTCTCAGTACTACCAATTGCATATCAATGATAAACTGAAGACCTACAGCCGATTATGTTGGTCAACGGAGGCTTGCTACAAATCTCACAGTTTCCAATCGACCGAAATGCAGAACGTTGTATAAATGGCGCACAAGACAATTTTAGTGTATAAAAGGAAGCCGTTCTGATAAATCTCATGGCTCTCAGTCCTATGGCTCTCAGTCCTACCAAATGCATATCATCGATAAATTAAAGAACTACAGCCGGTTATCTTGGTCAACGGAGGCTTGCTGACAAATCTCACGGTTTCAGAACTACCGAAATGCAGAATTTTGTATACATGGCGCGCAAGACATTATTAGTGTACACAAGGAAGGCCTTCTGACCAATCTCACGGCGCTCTGACTAAACTTATCGCTCTCAGTCCAACCAAATGCATATCATCGATAAATTAAAGAGCTACACCCGATTATTTTGGTCAACGAAGGCCTACTGAAAAAAAAATCTCACGGCTTCTAATCAACCTAAATGCAGATCGTAATATGTATGGCGCGCAAGACATTAAACAAAGGAAGGCGTTCTGACAAATCTCACGTCTCTCAGTCCTTCGAATTGCAATTATTTTGGTCAACGTAGGCCTGCTGACAAATCTCACGGCTTCCAATCAACTTAAATGAAGGTCATAGTATATATAGCGCACGGCATTACTATTGTAATAAACGGGTGCGTTCTGACGAATCTTAGGGCTCTCAGTACTACCAATCTCTTCATTCTCCTCTACTATCTATTCTATCTCTTTTCTCCCTTTTTCTGGGAGACGACACAAAATGACCCACAAGGGATGACGTGTCGTTAAACCCCAACTCAATCAAAACCACCAATTGCATATGAATGATAAAGTAAAGATCTACAGCCAATTATTTTGGTCAACGGAGCCTTGCTGACAAATCTCACAGTTTCCAATCGACTGAAATGCAGAACGTTGTATAAATGGCGCGCAAGACATTTTTAGTGTATAAAAAGGCATTCTGATACATCTCATGGCTCTCAGTCCTACCAAATGCATATCATTGATAAATTAAAGAACTACAGTCGGTTGGTCAACGGAGGCTTGCTGACAAATCTCACGGTTTCCAGTCGACCTAAATGCAGATCGTAGTATGGATGAAGCGCAAGACATTATTATTGTAAACAAGGAAGGCGTTCTGACAAATCTCACGGCTCTAAGTCCTACCAGATGCTTACCAGCGATAAACTAAAGACCCACAGCCGCTGATTTTGATCAAGAGAGGCCCTCTGACAAATCTCACGGTTTCCAATCGACCGAAATGCAGAACGTTGAATACATGGCGCGCAAGATATTATTATTCTAACAAAGGAAGGCGTTCTGACCAATCTCACGGCTCTTAGTCCTAACATGCATATCATCGATAAATTAAAAAAAACAACAGTCGATCATTATGGTCAGCAGAGGCCTGCTGACAAATCTCACGGCTTCCAATCAACATAAATGCAGATTGTAGTATGAATGAAGCGCAAGACATTATTATTGTAACAAAGGAAGGCGTTCTGACAAATCTCGCGTCTCTCAGTCCTACGAACTGAATATGATCGATAAAGTAAAGAACTACAGCCGGTTATTTTGGTCAACGGAGGCCTGCTGACAAATCTCACGGTTTCCAAGCAACTTAAACGAAGATCATAGTATACATATAGCGCACGATATTATTCTAACAAACAAACGAGGGCGTTCTGACAAATCTCACGGCTTCCAATCAACATAAATGCAGATTGTAGTATGAATGAAGCGCAAGACATTATTATTGTAACAAAGGAAGGCGTTCTGACAAATCTCGCGTCTCTCAGTCCTACGAACTGAATATCAGCGATAAACTAAAGACCCACATCCGTTGATTTTGATCAACAGAGGCCTTCTGACAAATCTCACGGTTTCCAAACAACCGAAATGTTGTATCAATGGCTCGCAACACATTATTGTAAACAAGGAAGGCGTTCTGACCAATCTCACGGCTCTCAGTCCTACCAAATGCATATTATCGATAAATTAAATTAAAGAACTGCAGCCTTTTTTTTTTTTTTTTTTTTTTTTTTTTGTCAACGTAGGCCTGCTGACAAAACTCACGTCTTCCAATAAACCTAAATGCAGATCAGATCATAGTCTGAATGAAGCGAAAGACATTATTATTGTAACAAAGGAAGGCGTTCTGACAAATCTTACGGCTCACAGGCCTACCAAATGCATGTTAATGATAATGTAAAGAACTACCGCCGATTAGTTTGGTCAACGGAGGCCTGCTGGCAAATCTCACGGCTTCTCAATCAACCTAAATGCAGATCGTAGTATGAATGAATCGCAAGATATTATTGTAACAAAGGAAGGCATTCTGACACATCTTAAGGCTCTCAGTCATACCAAATGCACATAATCAACAAGGTAACTAACTATAGTCGATTATTTTGGTCATCAGAGGCCTGCTGAGAAATAGCACGGCTCCCAATTAACCTGAATGTAGATCAAAGTATAAATGAAGCGCCAAACATTATTATTGTAACAAAGGAAGACGTTCTGACAAATCTCACGGCTCTCAGTCCTACAAAATGCATATTATCGATAAAGTAAAGAACGGACCAGGTTATACTCTTTCCTCCAAATTCTTTCATGTGTTGCTTTAATAGTTGGATGTACATTTACTGAAACTGAGATACTTATCATTTTTGCTACTAACCGCACTTTGTAGGGTGCTGGGTGGAATGGTAAAGCCTCTAAGTCAAGATTGGGAGTTAGCAGTTCGGCCTCACCGAGCACCAAGTGTTGTGTCTTTGAGCAAGGCACTTTATCCACATTGCAAATTTAGTACTGATTTCCACCAAGGAATGTCTGGCAAAAGAAATACCCAAGAGGGCTTAGGCAGTATTTGATGATAGATATATTGCCTAGGGACATTTGTTTGGGCAGGATGATGGAGGGTTTGCAACAAAGTTAATGCTGACAGTGCAGAATATAAAATACTGAGGGCAATATTTGTAGGTGGCTTCTATAAATAAATTCAACACAGACCATTGACGGTCTCAAGGAGATCACATCTTTGTCGTCCAAGCCACTGATGCAGCTGTCTTCATCTCTCCATAAACAACCATTATTCCTGTTTTGTTTTTTACTGTACATAGAGGACTTTTACTATTTAACTGGTTTTTCTGGAAGATTGCATCTGTTCCATCCTCTTAATAGGTCAGCTGTACAATGTCAAGAAGATTCCTGATCTTTTCCTGGAAGGATAATAGAAGCTCTCTCTCCGTGGGGGGGGGGGGGGGGGGGGAGGGGGGAGGGGCGGGGGGTTGAGGGGGTACCTGTTCCCTTGTTTCCCTGAAAAAAAAAATCGATATTTTCCTTTGTTCCCAAAAATCAAAATCTTGATTTGTTATGTTCCTTGTTCCCCCAAATTGACTTTGATCCCCTGTTCTCATCAGTTTTAGGCTTTGGTTCCTTTGTTCCCCTGAAATAAATGACCTTATTCCCCTGTTTGCCACAGAATATTGCGCTTAATCAAATAAAGCATGCAAACTTTTTAAAAAGCTAGCTAGTACTTGTGTCACTTTCGGTAGACATTGTCTAGATCTACTTATTGATTGCTGCATGGGCCAAATATGTAACAGAAAAAGACTAGTCCAATAAATGACTTGTATATGAAAGATAATGAACACATAAAATCTATAATAACAATAATAACAAAATACGCAAATTCTGTATCCTTCGACTGCACAGATCTAGGTGTGAATAGATTAGAATAAATTTAATAGCGCTATACATGTCTAGTCAAATACGTACTTTACAGAAAACAGGGTTACATATTACACACACACACACACACACACACGCACACACACACACACTGATAAATATTATTGGTGTATCAGTTAGATTTAAATATTATTGGTGGATGGATTAGTTGCGATGAACCGATATTTTTATCAAGCACTTAATATAATAGAACTGTACCGAAACGTATGTATTCGTCTGCAGATCATTCGAAACCAATTATACCTGTGAATGTATAAAGTTATGGCAAGCCGTTTTACTATCTATTCTGTAAATCAGATATCTGATTTAATATATCAGATATCTTATATAATATATAAGATATCTGATATATTATATAAGATATCTTATATAAATAAAATATCTTATATGTCAATTAAGATATCTTGTATGCTGTATAAGATATCTGATATGCTATATAAGATATCTTAATTGGCATATAAGATATTTTATATGCTATATAAGATATCTGATATGCTATATAAAATATCTTATATAGGATATAAGATATCTTATTTACTAAAGAAGATATTATTCAATTAAATTAGATATCTCATTTAGTATATCAGATATCTTATTTAGTATATCAGAAATCTATATAAATATATTAGATATTTAACAAATAAGGTATCTTATATGGTAAATAAGATATCTTATATGTGGAATTAAATAAGATATCTAATATGATATATCAGACATCTTATATAAGATGTAAGATATCAGATATACTAATTCAGTTATCATATCCTGTATTAGATATCTTATATAAAATAGATATCTTATATCTCAATTAAAATATCTAATATGCTATATAAGATATCTGAATTGACAAATAAGATATCTAATATGCTATATAAGATATATGATAGGCTTTATAAGATATCTCATATAGGATATAAGGTATCTTATTTACTAAAGAAGATATCTCATATATTCAATCAAATAAGATATCTCATTTAGTATATAGGATATCTTATTTAGTATATTAGATATCTATATTAATAAATAAGACATCTTATATAACAAATAAGATATCTTATATGGTAAATTAGATATCTTATATGCAGAATTAAATAAGATATCTCATATATTATATCAGATATCTGATATAGGATGTAAGATATTTAATATAGTATATAAAATATCTATATTAGTATATGAGATATCTTATATCCTATATTAGATAATATATAAGACATCTATTTTGCTTAATAAAGAGTAAAACGGCTTGCCATATAATATTATAGTGCAAGGATAAATTTTATAGACAGTCTAATATTTTTATACATGGACTGACAACTTGCTTAAGTCGAAAATCCAAAAGTAAAACATTTAACTAATTATAAATTGATCAGTTGATGCATCGATTAATCAGAATTGTCATTTTGAGTTACCACATCTATGAACCGTAAAAAATATACTACATGAATAAATTCTACCCTGTTCTAATAGTTTTTACAGGTGAACTGACAACTTGCTTTAAGTCTATTATCCAGAAGCGAAAAGTGAAATAATTACACGGCAAATCATTTAATCGAGAACTTGCTCCAAGAACTTGCTTAAGTCGAATATCCGAAAGTGATAAGTAAAATAATTACGAATCGATTAGGCAATGCATGGATACATCCAAATTGTCATTTTGAGTACACCGATAAAATTTATACTGCATGAATATATTTAGCAATTCAAATATTTTTTACAGGTGGACTGACAACTTGCTTAATTCAAATATCCAAAACTGAAAAGTGAAATAATTACAAATCGATTAGGCAATGCATCGATTCATCCAAATTGTCATTTTGAGTACACCAATAAAATTTATACTGCATGACTATATTTTGCAATTCATATATTTTTACAGGTGGACAGACAACTTGCTTAAGTCAAATATGCAAAAGTTAAAAGTAAAATAATTACAAATCGATTAGGCAATGCATCGATCAATCCAAATTGTCATTTTGAGTGCACGATAAAATTTATACTGCATGAATATATTTAGCAATGAAATATTTTTTACCGGTGGACCGACAACTTGCTTAAGTCAAACACCCAAAAATGAAAAGTAAAATAATTACAAATAGATCACATTGCAATGAATGACATCAAATTTGTCATTTTGAGTTGCCAAATCAATGAACTGAAAACATTTAAACTGCATGAATATGTTTTAGCGATGTTCCAATATTTTTTACAGGTTGGCCGACACCTTGCTTAAGAGGAAATAGCCAAAACGGAAGAGTAAAACAATTATAATCGTTAAATCGATTCATTAAAATTGTCATTTTGAGTTACCGAATCAATAAAACCGATATAATATATACCGCATGGATAAAATTAATTTATACTGCATGGATAAATTTTAGCAATATTTTACAGATGGACCGACAACTTGCTTAAGTCGAAACTGTAAAAGGGAAAAGTAAAATAATAAATAATAAATTACAAATTGATTAATCTATGCATCAATTAATTAAAAATTGTCATTTTGATTTACCAAATCAATGAAACCGAAATAATCTATACCGCATGGATAAAATTAATTTATACTGCATGGATAAATTTTAGCAATATTTTACAGATGGGCCGGCAACTTGCTTAAGTCGAAACTGTAAAAAGGGAAAAGTAAAATTACAAATTGATTAATCTATGCATCAATTAATTAAAAATTGTCATTTTGATTTACCAAATAAGTGTACTGATAAAAATATATACTTCAGATTCAGTATTATTACTGGTGACAAGTCTATTAAATGATGAACATTTTCCAGGACTTTCAAATTATAATATCCACCTACAATTATTATAATGCACCGATGCATCTTTATCAACATACGAATGGTTTTATCAGTGTAAGGATATTATGTTGATGCACTGACATGTTACTGGTCTACTGCTATATGTATTGGTACATCATTATAGATACATAAGCTGATAAAAATTATCAGTGCACATATCAGTTATCGGTAAACGGGTTTTGTTGCTTTGCATTGCCATACTTATTTCATGTTTTCATCATCATCAGCTTTATTTTCACATGTATAGAACAACTGCTGCATCGATAAAATTGATCGATCCATCAACAATATTTTATCATTAATAAGAATAGATTGATGTACTCGTGATTTGTATTTTAGTACAGCCCTGTGGATATACCAGTTGTCAACTCTTACCTGCCTGTTTATCTAGGATACAATAAGACATGAATCTATATACGAACAGAGACAGATTTTTTTTTTTCTTTTTTTTTTTATTTATATGGTTTATTTTTCACGGTGAAGAATTATGAATTTAAAATTCAATTTTATAACAGATATGCCGAAGACGAACTCTGTTTGTTTTTACTTTATGTGTATGTTAGACTGTTGGGGTTATTAGGATTTTATTTTTAGTAACATATTTTTTTCACTGAAAAACGATTAGCTTAAATCTTTCTTTAATTTGTAAACCTTGGTATTTTGAATAATTTCGTAAGACGTTCTGACATTTCTCATGATCTGAAAGATCTCATACACGCAGCGTGAGTTCCGTAAGGTATTTCCGGTTTCGGACTTCCGGTCTGAAAGATCTCATGGTCTGACAAATCTCACGCTACACCGGACCTCTAGCTTGTCCTAGTAGGAGTGGCTAATGATCCGGTACAGGACCTCTAACCTCGCTGGCTATAGGTCCGGTGTCGTTCCACTACCCTTAAAGGCCAAAGGTCCGGTATCGGACCTCTAGCTACTTCCTGAAAACTAATCAGGCAGTCATGCTAATGGGAACTGACATATCCAAAGAGTTAGGCTGTAGAGTCCTCTTGGCATGTGACGTCGCGTGAATCATTGTATTCATGAAAGTATGGACAATAATACCTTCCAATAGTTAACTTTTTTCTTCTGCAAATGCACTGAGAATGCAAATATTGACGTTTATATGTCTAATTAACGCCGATGCAATTCCATGACAATTATACAACGTTGCATTAACATTAACTTCGATGCAACGTCATGGCGTTTATACAACGACGCATATGTCAGTACATCGAGACGTTGCATCGGCGTTTATGTAACATTGTATAAACGACTTGTGCCCGTTTTTTTTTTTTTTTTTTGTTTTTTTGTTTTTTTTTGCTTCCAAGGGGATCTCTTTTCAGCATGTAATGCGGCTTGTGACTGTGGCAATCTCTGGACTTTGTGGCTGTCTGGACCTTTCTCTCTCCTTTTTTATCGTCACTACAACTATTGTTAAATAAGTGGCTACATGAGAAAAGGTATCTCCGAGATAAATGCAAACAATAAAGAGCCGAATCAGCCATGCAAACAATAAAGAGTCTCACTATGATCAGGAACTTTGCCAACTAGGGTATGTTCTACAGTATCCAACGAATACCCATAACTTATGTTTTGAGGAGAAGTATGAAAAATATCAGAATTTTTATCTGAAAACTTTCAGATGAAAACTAGTGGACTCTCGTTATCTCGACCACGCTTATCACGAATAACTGCTTATCTCGAAGTGAATATCTGGTCCCTGCCTAAACATGAAAATCTAACAACAGGTAAAAAAAATTCTGGAAAAGAGGAGAAATTTCTCCTCTTTTCCACAATATTTTCAATATATCTATAACTTGAAGAGTCCAATTACATATATATTTGTTAAATGTGATTCATCGAATTACTTTTTCCTCAATTCTGTAAATCTGATATGTCGAGGTACGGATATCTCGAAGTATTTCAGAGAGTCCCTTGGAATTCGAGATAACGAGAGTCGAATGTATTCGGAAAAATATTGCCAGTGCTTTAAATGATTAATATCTGCGTTGGTGTAAACCCATTTATGCCGAGTGGAATCCTCTTTCTTTGGACAAGTCTATTCAAGTGATGTCTGGTTACTTTTTATTATTATTATTATTATAATATTTTAGAAATTTCTGAATTTAATGCAAATAGTAAGACCCTGAACAGACGCCGCGTTCTGTGGCGTCTGATCTGGGTCTACACAGTTTGCCAATGTCCCTTTTATGGGACGCTAGGCTTAAATGGGTTAATAGTTTGATCCAAACTTCTTGAAAACAAAATTATGTCATTATAAAATGATGTCGGTTCGATTCATATCAAAATTAAATTATGTTGAATAAACTCAGCTACCTACAAGGCTACATGTGCGCCCAGCATCCTCGCAGTCTAGTCAGTCTTCGAAGGGCATTCTGTGGGTAACCAACGCTGCAATGTGTGTTCAAGCGGACAGCGAAGACTCTGATCTGAGACGTTGCTGTGCCCGGCTCAAACAAAATAATTCGATATTAGAACGGAAAGACCCATCCTACATGCCTGTCCGCACTATTAGGTCAGAGCATTTGCTTCTGGCAAACTGCCAGAAGATTTATAAGCTATACCAGATCTAAACTACGAATCACGCAGGCCCAAACAAAATAATTCATCATTAGAACTGAAAGACCCAGCCTACATGCGTGTCCGCACTATTAGGTCAGGGCATTTGCTTCTCGCAAATTTCCATATGATTTATAAGCTATACCAGATCTTGACTGCGAATCACGCAGGCACCACCACTTGTCTAATTCGCCGTTTTTGTGGACATGGATTTCAGGATATGCGTAAAACGCTGCGCTTCTCAACAAAAAATGTACCCATACCTCTCAAATTACACGCATTATGCTTGCGTCACGCGCATTTCATTTCCTATAACTCCGGATCACACGCAATTTAAATGTAAAATGAATTAAAACAATTTTAATGTAAATGTCTATAAGTTTATCAGCTCATAGATGCTGTCGGCGATGTTTTACATGCAATAGTGGTGTATCGCGAGATTATTTTCAATAATTGTCTACGCCGGTTTGTTTGGGACACGGACGCGAATCAATAGCTGGTCCATAATATTTACAAGTGAAACCCGGAACTAGATATAGCGCTAAATAGAATAGAATAATTATTGGAGCACCTAAAACATGTATACAGAAAATGTTCTCCATTCGCATGCATTTTTGACACATTGAATTTATGTATAAATATTCTAAACGATTATCATTGCAGCGCTTTATCAAAGGTTATGGGATATGCATTCATCTTGACAATTTCACTTTTTCAATGGGTTGATGCATTGGTACCGCTAAGCGTAATTTAAAGCGTGACAAAAAAAAATGATTAATAAAGTCTTAATAAGTCTTATTAATACATAGTTTAATTTTGATGAGGGAAGCCTAAACGCGATGTAAAATTAGCTGTGATTAGTTCTTAACGTGAGCTAGGGTCATTCTCATGTAGACGAGATATCATTTAGACTTCTCCAAATAACTATTTGCATTTTGGAATTTAGCCGCTTTAGCCAAGACTTGTATGTAAAGAACCCAAGACAATTAAAATCAGCTTTAAAATTTATCTAGTGTGAAGCGTAGGCCAAGCTTTTTGTGAAAGCTTATACACTCTCTGCCACTGCATTTGAATGAAAAATTCAACAGACAAGAATCGCACGATACACCGACGGGTGACTATATAAATAAACTTATGATGGTTGGAGACAATTCCAAAGCTGGCCTTTCGGCTCTTTCGGGTTCGCCGTTACGAAAATAAAAGCAAAATCGCATAAACTTGCGGGGACAGCGGTATACAAAAGTTCCTATGATGCTGCCTGGGCATCAAAACAGCCGGTAAAATTTTAATTCCGGAGAGTTTTCTGTCAGAAAGTTCTGACTGTATTAAGGTAGTTTGTGAATAATAAGCTAATAATAATGCAGAGTGGGCACACACACACACACACACACACACACACACACACACACACACACACACACAAAACTTTTCTTTTCAAAGACTAACAGCAGTTTTGAAGAAAACTCCGTGTCTGTCATAGTGTAGCTTTGACTCAAAAGTGAAGAAGTCACCAGAGAGCGTCTCTGGCTTCTTCATTACGAAAACATGCCTATTCAAATATATAGCAAAATTTCACCTCCAAAAACTGAAAGTTTTCAGTTAAAAACTCTGATATTTGTCATATTTTTGCTCAAAACATAGATTATGGGTACTCGTTAGAACCGCCTCGCCGAGGCGGTTCTAACGGGTACCCACAATCTATGTTTTGAGCAGAAATAAGAAAAATAATGTATACCCCTGTAAACCCCAGTTTTACTATATAAAAGTGGGGTTTAAGGGGGTCAAAATCATATAGGTATGTTTTCGTGATGTGGCGCGAAACTCCTGACCCCAAATAAAAAACAAGTAGCCATCACATCTCTAAACCCAACACCTGGCCTTAGGAGATACTTGACAGCTATATGTACCACTTACAAGCAATAGAAAAAAATATCATTTGAACATAGCATCAGTTCTTTACAGTTTCTTGGTAACAGTCAGAAAATCGCCAAACTAATTTTAGTTGGATTTTAACTTTGTTTTCTTAACGGTTTCTGAAGAACGTGACTCTAGCAGAACGCTGATGACATTATACATGGACAGAGATGCAATTCAAATACTTGCAAATAGTTCATTTGACTAACAATACAAAAAAGGCACAGAAATGCAGTTTGTGTAAATTATGACTGAATCAGACTATAGACTGTGAGTTTGCGGAAAACTTGTCTGGGTCTTCACTGCTAAAAGTAAAGTCACTTTCATTCTTGTAGAATATTCACACATAACTAGTCTTACTGTAAGCATAACGAATAGCTAATGATATATCCACATGCAAGCAAAACCATTGATGTAAAGTCCTCTCTTGCGTCGTTTGTATCGTTTTTTGGTGTTGTCGACGACGAAGTGAGACTGGTGCTACTTGATACGCCAATCAATTTTTCAGACGTTGCCGCTATATGCGACACGTTAGTCGGCTTTCCAGATGATGTTGCTGTATACTCTTTCTTTGATGTTAAAGATAATGGTGTGCTGTACGCTTTCTCTGCCGGCGGCGTTGTCGCTTCTGTAGCAGTGAACTCTTCAGTACTTTCGATTACGTTTCTCATAGTTAAATGCGTCGATTCCGCACTCACAAACTCGGTTGTAAAAGCTTTACTTGTTCCTTCTGATTTGGTTAACGTTGCAAACTCCGTTGCATTCATCTGCTCTGTGGTACTGCCTGTTTCACTGACTGTTCTGTCGGAAGTTTCTATGGTTGTTACGCCTTCCTTGAGTTCCTTCACCGTGCTAGATATGTGGATGGTCGATTGTTGACTTTCAGTAACTAACTTCATTGTTGTTTTTGAAGTGATAATTTCTGTGAGTGTCGTCGTCATTACTGTTTGGCTTTGTGTAGGAGTTGCTGTTCCTAATGTATAAATTAATGCCATGAGCCTGGGTACAGCATTTCTTACAAAACTGCACGCGAGCCCAGCGAAGATGCAGATTTGCCTGCGAGTCTGCGCAGTCTGATCAGTCTTTGCAAGGCATTCTGTGGGTAGGCAAGGGTCCAAAGCCTCCTCAAACGGACAGCAAAAGTTTTGACCAGCCTGCGCACGTGTGCATTCTGCTCTGAATCTTCGTAGGTCGCACATGCAGTCTTGTAGTAATTGATGTGCCTCGGTTTACAGAAGAGGTAATACACTTGTATAACAGAAACATACGATTATAAGATAAACCGCAAATGAAATTATCATGCGCGTTATAACTTGGTCGGTTTCTTTACTGATAAGTGGCATAGCAAATATGAAATTAGTTTTACGTACATCCAGCAATACAAATAAGAAAAAATTCCTTAGTATTGCTTCCAAAATAGGGACTATTCTTTAAGTGTAGCGCCATTGATAAAGGAAGAAACATCAGATAATCTCGCTTTATTGCAAATATGTTTCCCTACTCGCATGCATAATGATACGCCTATGCTAATATTATGCAGCGTTTTCTCTAAAACTGAAGACAAAGGGATCCACATGGAAGAATTTCCACCATTAAAACTTATTAATTCTCCTTCTTTTCCTGTATATATGGCCCTTCTGAAAAGAGTCTTCTCTGAAGAGAAAGAATTTGCTCCCACAGGGAACAAATTCGTACCTTTTAAAGCAAATATTTTTTTCAGATGCGGACAAACCAATTCAATATAGTTGCTGCCCTTGAAAGTGTATCAGTTTCTTGAAAGTGTTTCAGTCTGTCAAGAAAACATTTGCACAATGTCAGTTTCACATAAAGAAACATAGTGGATGTTCTGTGTCTAAATGATTCCAAATATTCAGAGTGCTTAGACTTCATCTATATAGGGATCAGACATGGTTGTTCATGCATTAACATTTGCCAGGACCTGTGGGAGGTGTTGAAAACCGAGGCCGAAGGCCGCGGTTTTCAACTCCTCCCAAGGGACCTGGCGAATGTTAATGCATTGAAAAAACCTGTTCGATCGCTATTATTGCATAAAAAACTGGAAACACTTGCTACATTTCGCGTTATTTCTTGCACTATTTTGTGTCGCCTTTTCACTGATGTCTCGCGAACGTAATTTCCACGGACTATGCTCGTTCTAGGACAGGCAGTACACATGTCGTGACGGCAGCAATTCTGTGGCCCCGGTACGAGCATATTGAAAGTTGCGTAGCCGTGCAATAACAGCGCGTGAATTGCCTTGTTAATACACGGCTTTTCGCCGGTTAATGCACGGCTGTTAATAACGTGTGACACTGCATTTTATGCAATAATTCCAGTTGACATGACTGACGGATAGACTGCAATCTTCAGCATCGAAGGTGTTAACAATTTTGCTATCCTCTTCGATTGCACTACATTGGTCGAGCCATACAATAATGACTGCTCGTTCTGAAATATTTTCTAGAAGGCTGATGCCGGGCTTTTCTCGTCTGTGGTCGGAGTGTACCTTGTTTATATTACACTTTATTATTTTGTCCTGACTTTTTTTTGCTCGTAGTCGAACCGTCAGCTTTGTTTTATGAAATGGTGATACAATTCTCGTATATGCTTTTGCTGTTTTGTTACACAGATAACTTGGGACACCTATGCGCGGACCGAACTGCTGATATAAAGATTCAAAACTATAGGTGGGGAGTAGTATACTACTGTGGGGGTAGAAATCATAAAGCAAACTTTATCTGCCCCTCTAAAGTATTGCTGTTTTCCATTCCCAAGCTTTCACTGAATTATATATATATATATATATATATATATATATATATATATATATATATATATATATATATATATATATATATATATATATATATATATATATATATATATATACCGTATTCGACCTAATTACTGCACATGCTCTTATAAGCGCACAGTAAAGCAATTAAGAATCCTTTAGATTACAGTTAGTGTACTTTTATCTACTTCTTTATAAAAACATATGTTGTGGGAACTCATTTGAATTGCCTCGACAAGTCCAGGCAATTCAAACGAATGCCCACAACATATGTTTTTATAAAGAAAATCAGAAAAAAATATTGCAAAAGCATCATTTAATCCGCTCCTCATTAAATCCTCCGCTGATCTTTCTTTAACAAGTGCCTTTATTAGGTTGATATTCCACTGCATGTTTGTGTAGTAATTTTGTAAAATCTAAGCGCACAGTGCGGTAATTAGGTCGAATACGGTATATATATATATATATATATATATATATATATATATATATATATATATATATATATATATATATATATATATATATATATATATATATATATATATGTCAATAACCCTTCTTCTTCTCTTTGGATACATTTATACAAGGGCAACAACATACTGTTCTGAGTGCTGATGCTGTGTAAAACCACTAAGTGCACCAAACATGCTTTCCACTAGAATGCAAACTACATACACATTCTAGTTATTGTATATATCTTTCCACCAATCACATACGCTTAAACGATTGGCATTATTCAATATCAACATGGATGGTCGAAGTATTTTAAATATCCGTTACGTTTGTTTCAGAAGCCAGATTTGTCGAAAGACACACAGTCCGCATGTCAATAAATTTTGTTAACATTCTGAATTTTTGAAAACCCTAGTTAAATAGCAAGATTCCGAAAACATGTTATTGACAAAACGTGTTTTCATTATCGTTAAAATGTAGGGTTTTCTATGGAACCTTGTGGCCGTTCCTGGATATCTACATGTTGAAATTCTTTGTGTGAGATGTTGAAACTAATTTTGAGAGATAAAGGTGAGAATTGATTGCTCGTAAGTGGAAGGTTTGACCCAACTCACAACAACAGTTTTGTTGATGATAGTTCTTAGCCGAGCTACATCAAGCGAAAACGTGTATTCAAACACGCGCAAAAGGATCTGTTAAGGATAAGTGACGAGAGGGGTGAGGGGTGGAGCGCTTGCTGGTCAGATTGGTACCGTTCAATACGAAACATGTTTTAAACAGTTGCTCTAACTATTAAAAATTAATACCCTTTTCACTGTGTTTTCTTTAAAAAAAAGTACCTGTTTTCACTGTGCAATGAAGAAAAAGTACCCCTTTCCTACACATCCTAGAGAATATATTTATAAGCTCCTGCTCAAATATATGCATCGAAGGTGTTTCTAATTTCAGAAATGTTGGGAGAAAGGTAAAACTACTTAACGAAGTCGTTTGGAGTAAATGCTCCTGACTGTATACAATGGGCATCAGAGTTTCAGAGTTTTTTTACCATCACGAAAACATCACGAAAATATTGACCCCTTAAACCCCACTTTTATATTGTAAAACTGGAGTTTACAGGAGTAAACATTATTTTATTTTTCCTGCTCAAAAACATAGATTGTTGGTACTCGTTAGAACCGCCTCGCCATTTATGTTTTTTTATCTCAAAATTATCATGTTTTGGTGGTAAAATTTTAAATATATTTGAATAGGTTTGTTTTTTGTAAAGCACCCCCCACTCCCTCACAGCGTCTTTTATTTATTTATCTATTTTATTTTATTTTTTATTTTTTATTTATTTATTTATTTATTTATTTTTATTTATTTATTTTTTTTTTGCACACTCGTGAAAACATACCCTTTTCCCATTAAAATACCATTTTCCTACCCTAACTGATGATAGCCCAGTTTGAAGGAAAAAAAAATATACCCTTTCTCACCGCTTTTCGCTCACGAATCGGTACCAAGCTGACCAGCAAGCACCTCAACTCCGGGAAAAATGCACAGATTTAGATTCATACCGCGCAAGCGCAAAGTCTCATACGGCCATTTGCCTCTCCATTGATACATTCTATAGTGTCATACGATTGTGTTAACGGACAGAAAAGGTTCTGATCAGAATGGCGCGGCCCAGGTAGTATTTCTGTTGCAGTATTTGTAATCATCTATAATACAAAGTTGTACAGGAGACGGCCAGGATGAGCCAGAATTATAGAACATAGCCTATCAACTACACCAAGAGGAAGAGCGTCAATAGCTGAAACCATGGTTGTCGGAAGAAATATGCATGTACATGTACCTTCGAGTTTGTAGAAAGTCGCACGGAATCCTCTGCCGCTATTACTAACGTCAGATACGAAGAGAATAATGAGGATTTCTCTGGACACCATTACAGGTGGCGATGTTGTGCCGCAATAGGTGCCAAGTAGTACTGTGTTGTTTCTTGTCTTTTCATATACCTGAAATACACATGAATTTTAGTATGTTATACGTTGTTTCATAAGTGATAGTTATACGTTTTCAGATACTGAAATGCACGTGAATTAGATATAACTTAATCGTCGTTTAATTTATCCGAAATACACGTGGATTAATAAAAGTTCCATGTGTTTCCACTGAAATACACGTGTCTTTTAGCATAAAGTATTTGTGTTTTCATATACTGGAATCACAGGTGAATTTTACATTAGTATAAATTATATGTCTTTTTCATATACCTGATATACGTGTGAATTACAGTATAAGTTATATGTGTTTTCACTGAAATACACGTGAAATTTAATACGTTTTAAGGCTCTTCATATACCTGAAATACACGTGAATGTTAGCATGAACGTGAACGTGAATAAACTGCAATCGGACATATACGCCCAGCGAAGAATTAGATCAGCATGTGCATTCGTGCAGTCTGATCAAAATTTTCACTTGGCGCAGTTCTGATAGCCAAGGCTGAAAAAATCCTTAATGCGGACCATGCAGACTCTGATCAGACTCCGCAGATGCACAGACATGACACACACAGACACAGACATGCGTTGTCATTGGGTGCACATGTTTGAAGGTACGTTTTCTCACGTTGCAACTCACATTACGAAAACACGCCTATTCAAATATATAGAAAATTTTATCTCCAAAAACTAAAAATTTTCAGATTAAAAAACTCTGATATTTTTCATATTTCTGCTCAAAACATAGATTGTGGTTACTCGTTAGAACCGCCTCGACGAGGCGGTTCTAACGTGTACCCACAATCTATGTTTTTGAGCAGAAATAAGAAAAATAATGTAAACCCCTGTAAACCCCAGTTTTACTATATAAAAGTGGGGTTTAAGGGGGTCAAAATTATAAAGGTATGTTTTCGTGATGAAATATCGTTACATATACATGAAATACACGTGAATTTCAGCATAAGTTACATGTCTTTTTATATACTTGGCATATACGTGAATTCTTGTAAAAGTTATATTTTCTTCATACACCTGAAAAAAAAACCCGCAAATTTTGGTACTTTTTCATATCAGCTGAAATACATGTGAATTTTAATGCAAGTTTATCTTTTCATATACCTGAAATACACGTGAAATTCATTTATTTTTATAACTCAAACACTATGAATTTTAGTATTTATTTTTTTTATACAGCTGAAATACACGTGGACTTCATTTTGATATAGTCAATTTCCCTTTTCTGGATGGCGATGTCCCCCGGTGTACCTCATATGGGGTATACATATCTCAACTTATAAGATTCGCCAGAGCTTCTTCAAATCTTAATGACTTTAACTACCGTAATAAAGCCCTTACTGCCAAACTTCTTAGGCAGGGCTTTCGTTATTTTAAACTTCGTAAGGCGTTTTCGGAATTTTATCGCAGACACAGTGCCTTGTTAGAAAAATATAGCGTCAGTCTGAAAACACTTCAGCAACAAGGTATTTCGGAACCCGAATTTTACGGTTACTTAGTGTACAGATTTAGAAAAATTGTAAATCTAAATCGGAGCAATTCAGAAAACTTATTAACCGTTATAAAAGAATTGGCTATAGCCTGGATATTATGCGGCAGACTGCATGCCTAGTTGTCAACCCAATCATTGTTGATGGCTATGCTTCACTCTTTAATTGCACGACGGCGGTTCGGGCCTCAGACTCAATGACGGCCTCTTCGTAAAACTTTAACCAGTGGGTTGGGGCTTGACGATATGTCTTTGGCTTGGCCCGCCGTGGTTCAGCTATTGGTTTTCATTTACTCTGGCATACAGTAGAATTAGCCATGAGTACTCGTCTTTGTTTATTATAGTGATTAATTTGATTTTTATGTTTTCGGTTTGATGCACTGACTGAGTTGGGAGCCTTTATGCGAACCGAATTTGTATGTATTTCTGTATTAAGAGTAGCATCTGGACCCAGGGTGAAGTTAGCTAGCTGTAAAAGTGCTTTAACCCCCCCCCCCCCCCACCCCAATTTGTTGTATGTCTTTCCGTGTGTCATTTTGTTCTTGTGTTTTTCAGTCCTTTTAGTATTGCGACTACCTCGCTTGGGGAAGAGAGAGCTAATTTTAGTGCTATTCGTACGTTTGTTTGGTTTGTGCTTGTTTAGATTTGTCGGTTTCCTCTTCCTCTTGGGGTCTGGGAAGGGCTTCGGTTTGTGATTGTGGCACTCCCTGGACTTTTCTCTTACCTTTTTTTTTCAGTATGTTTTATTTATTATATATCTGTTATCCGGAATTTAGTATATGTTTTATTTTTATACACCTGAAATACACGTAAAATGTGGTAAATGTTGTTTTTCATATATCGGAAATATATGTATTTTTTATATTAATGTATTTTCATATACCTTAAATGTGAATTATAGTATCAACTATTTCTTTCTTATACCTAAAATACACGTTGATTTTAGTGTAAGTTATATTTATTTCAAATATCTGTAATACAAGAGAATTTTAGTATAAGATATATGCCTTTCCATACACATGGAATGCTCATGACTTTGAGTATAAATTATATGTACTTTTCAAACACGTGAATTTTTGTAAATTAGATATTATGTCTTGTTATATACCCAAGATATAGATTTTAGCATAAGTTGTACATTTGTATGTCTTTTTATATACATTAAAATACACGTGCACTTTAATATATGATATATGTTTCTTTTTTTTTCTATGAAAAATCTACCAAATGTATCCAGTCTTCTTAACTACAACATTCTTGAATAACCATTTAAGTACCAAAGGCTCAACATCTAGCATGAATGGCAGAGTCCACTAGATATGAATGAGTTAATCTAGATAATTATTTTAAAAAATCAGCATTACCTGAATATAATCAAATGAACAATATTCATGCAGTTCTATGTCCATCCGTCTAAATCTAAGATACGTCCTGTAGTTGGGAGTAGCTGGTATGATCCAGTAGCATCTAAGGCGAGGACTGTATTGTCCATTACCGTCTGTACCTGGCGGATGGAACGACCCTGATCTCTCAGGAAAGATTGCTCCACAACCAAAGTTGAATTCTGTGATTATTATGCGGTAAAGTTATATGAAATGTAGAAAAAGACAATAAGACAAAGTAGTAGCACGGAAGTATTACGACTGGAGTTTATTTAAACCACATCATACTGTTGTTTATTACAAATAGTAAATAAGTTATCCAGACAATTCCACATTCACTGAACATAGACCATCAAAGAGTTTTATTACCAGGGCCCAGTTGTTCAAAGCTTACGACATCGATAGTTAACGATTCGTTAAAATTTACATCGAGTGATACGCAAATATTCTGAAATTTTTTGCTGAAAAAATGTGAGTAGCGTTTGCAGTGCAAAAGCTACTCACATTTTTTCAGCAAAAAATATCAGAATATTATACATTGAATCCGCTAAAACAGTTAACGAAATGACCCTTAACGAGCTCTTTAAGCTAACGACGCTTTGAACAACTGGGCCCAGGTCTTTCATATATTGTATCAATTATTTTTATCTATATGAGCTGTGACACATCATTTCCTAGAATACTGCATGTGTGCCGCCTCATTATTATGCACGCTTTGCCTACCTTAAATAAGCCAGCGCACTACAAAACCAACAGTAAGACCTGTGCGACTAGCGGAGACTGAGATCAGCCTGCGCATCCGCGCAGTCTGATCAGAGTCTTCGCTGATCGCATGTGCCTTCTACAGCCTCATCCTATCCAAAGAAGGATAAACCCTTGTCATACTGGGTGAATGTACTGGCTAATCTAAGTCACTGCTGATCACATAGGTCTTGTTGTAGATTTTGTCATGCACTGGCTCAAATCTCCATGTTTCTTACTTTATTTGGTGCTTTGGGAGGACTATGTGCCGTGACTGTGGCCTTTCTGTGGGGTATCTCCTTATTTATAGTTTTAGCGCTGATCCAAGGCGGTCCTTCTGTTGCAGCTTTTCTGTGTTTGTTTATCGGTGGCTTTATATGTGGCGTTTGTTTTGTCATTATTTATTCCTCATTGCTTTCCGTTTAGGGGTCTCGAAAGGACTGTGTATCGTAATTATGATGTTTTTTGATATCTGTATTTTGATATTTTGATGCTAGTAGAATTTTACAGGATTGAGCAATTGTAAGCTCTTCAACGGTTTTACTGTGAACGTTTCAGGGTACGAGTACTACATCAGTTGCGGTTCCTCTTCAGTTTGTTTTATCTGGTTTGTTTTTCAGAATCCGAATTGGCCGAAACTAGCTAATCTGGCCTAGAAAACTTAACACTCGAGCTGTTTTCGATATTATAAGTATTCATTGCTCAAGAAAATTATTCGTTCGAAAGAAGTTTTGAGATGCTATGTTGTTATGTGTCCATTTAACCTTATTTGGTGCCTTAAGAAGGCTGTCTTCCTTAACTGTGTATATCCTGGGTACTTTCATATTTATTTTATTTGTAGATATCATATTTATTTGTAGAGATCATAAAAATTTTTTTTCATGGTCAACTGAGCTGAGCATGAAATTTGTCCTGCTAATAAATCTTAAATTTCTAACAGTTGCACATTCTTTCTTTCTAAACATAGCTCAGCATGAAAATATCTTTGCTGATAAATACGAAAATGCCAACTAATATTAGAATTATCATATTTATTAGCAGAGAAAATTTCATGCTCAACTGAGTTGACTATGAAAAAAAATATATAATCACGGGTCCAGATTTGTTCTGGTACTTTCCTTTCTTTTAAGGTACTTTTTTGTTCAGCGTGACTCCTATAGTTTTTCTCCTGACGATTTCAAGGCGGTTTCTCTGTTGAAATGTTTATTTTTTTTTTTGCTAGTGCGTCATTGGTTTCATATGTGGCATGTCGAGGGTTGAGCGCAACACTAGCGTAACTCAGATGGTTGTTTTTCCCCAAACCTAATCTCCTCACCATGAAGGCATTATGAAGATTACAACATTTCTTTCTGTAAACAATGAAAATTTAGGTGCCATTGCTCGTATGAGCAATGACACCTAAATTTGCATTGTTTACAAAGGGGTCCAAGTTGCCCCTAAACAAGGGTTTCAAAAATATGTTTGAGTTAGAATAGTCTTGCGCTCAACCCTCGATATGTTTTGTCATTATTTCTTCCTCATCTCTCATTCTTTTGGTGCCTCGGTAAGGGCAGGCTTCGTGATTGTTGCATTTCCATGGCATCGCATATTTTTTATCATAATGATCTTTTGGTAGGTCATACCTAACAAATACGTTGCATTAAAGCCTCTACCAACTATCATATGGTCTGAAATGAAAACTATTGTTAATCGACTCGTTGTAGAGGTAAGAGTTATTCTTGGTGAGTAGGTCCCACAGTAGGTTCCCAAGAGGGAGTTGTCTTCGAGTGAGCCATCATACACCTGAAATGAAAACAAAATATAAATTTATCAATAATATGCAGATACATGATTTCCTTTAATAAGTGAAAAATGATAAAGGTTCCAGATAAACTGAAACATAAGAAAATAGCTTTAACTTATATGCTAGAAGCGAAGACATACCCAGATTAGCCTGTTCATTCCAGCAATCTGATAATACCTCTAGCTGTCCTAAGAAATATATGAACAGTATAAAATATATCAATGAATCATTATAAAACATATATTCAAATATATTGAAAATTTTACGAACGAAAAAAGGGGAAAATTTCAGATAAAAAATTCTGATATGTTTTTCATATTTCTGCTCAAAACATAGATTGTAGTTACTCGTTAGAACCGCCTTGGCAAGGCGGTTCTAACGAGTACTCAAAATCTATGTTTCTTAGCAAAAAAAAAGAAAAAGAAAAATAATATTTACCCCTGTAAACCCCATTTTTCGCTATATTTTAGGGGGTCAAAATTATATAGGCGTGTTCTTGTGATGATAGTATGGGCTCTTATGAGACTTCATGGATGTGCAGCTGCTATGTATTCGTTATAATCATTACGAAAACACGCCTATTCGAATATATTCAAAATTTCACAGCCAAAATCTGCAAATTTTAGATAAGCATTCTGATATTTTTCATATTTCTGCACAAAACATAGATTGTGGGCACACGTTAGAACTACCTCGCCGAGGCAATTCTAACGTATACCCACAATCTATGTTTTTGAGCAGAAATAAGAAAAATAATGTATACCCCTGTAAACCCCAGTTTTACTATATAAAAGTGGGGTTTAAGGGGGTCAAAAGTATATAGGTATGTTTTCTTGATGGAATAAAAGGCGCATAGTAATAAGCATCAAAATAAATAAAGGATAATGAATGGTGTTGCGACCGTAAAATGTCTCTTCGTACTTCACCAGAGTGTAGTTAATATTTTCTGGTCTTTTGTGACCAGTTAGCCTATTTTGGGATTTTGAAGAGATATATGAGGGTCACTGATGTGACCTAAATAGTCGAAACTGTCCAGTTCGGACCAGAAAACAACACGTCAGTTGTTTTAAGTTTAGTGTGGGTTCTTAGCCCTCAATGGTCAATCCGTTTAGAATCTATTTTGTCTTTACTATAGCTGGGAGTGCTGCATGTCGGCCGTAAAACGTTTCTCTGTACTTCAATATAATGTAGTTTATATTCTCTGGTCCGTCGTGGTCATCGAGTCTAATTCAGTATTCTGATGATTTAAATGAGGGCCACTGATGCGATCTAAATGGACGAAATTAGCTTAGTTTTGGCCTTGGAAAAAAACTTGTGTTTGTGAGTGTGTTCACTGCTCTCAAGAGTCATTCGTTTTAGAATCTATATTATCTGTACATTATGAAACAAAATATCACAAAAACATGCCTATATAATTATTACCCCCGTTAGCCCCACTTTTAAATAGTAAAGCTGGGGTTTACAGGGTATTATTTTTCTTATTTCTGCTCAAAAACATAGATTATTGGTACTCGTTAGAATTGCCTTGTCGAGGCGGTTCTAACGAGTACACACAATGTATGTTTTGAGCAAAAATACGAACAATATCAGAATTTTGTATCTGAAAATTTTCATTTTTGGAGGTAAAATTTTCAGTATATTTGAATAAGCATGTTTGCGTAATGAATACTTACCTGCAGAGAATCAAAAATACAGTAAATATCTTCCTGTATGTCCAAATCAAGTATATTAACTTTAACACCTAGATAATACTCTCCAACAATCGACCAAGTGCACTTGGTATTATAGTCATAAAATCCATCCAGGTCGCAGTCTACTGGGCTGATTCGCCCACTCATCCAGGTGACTTCTTGATCACACGTGCCATGGCATTCTTTAAGAGAATTAGAAAAAAGTTTGCATTGGGACAAACGTACATATTGAACCTCTATTAAAGGGACTGTGTACACTTGGTACATTTTCGGCCGTTTTCAAGGGAGACTGTGACTTCTGCTTGCTTTTAGCTCATTAATTCCCTTCTGAGGAAAGTGTCTCCTCTAAAAGAAAAAAAAAGGTTTGCTCCCAAGAGGAGTAAAATCTATCCACTTAGAGTAGACAGTTTTTCAGAAGGAATAATAGATTTTTGACCGATTTGCCTCCCATGTAAATGTATCCTCTATGTCCCTTAAGTGTGTGAACTTGGTCAAGCCTTAGTCGAACTTCAATGCCGCAAGCATCTTTCTGAGCATGCAAATGTGTTCTAGACATGGGTATTTCGCCACTGAGTGTTAGTCATGGTTCTATGTCAGGAGCCAAATGATGATAATTTGAAGATGCCTTTTCGAGCTTCTATAAAATAACGGTATGTTGTGTGTACTCATTAGAATGACTCGATGAGGTGATTCTAATATATACACACATTTTCATTAAAAAATTACACAATAACCCTATAATATGCTAAAATATTTTTTCCTGAGCTATTGGAAGAATTCTGTAGGGATTCAAAAACATATGAAAATAACCAGGAAATTTTACAGTGATGAAGTACAGTCTTCCCTTGACACCAACAGAAGGAAAGATAAGAAAAAAAGAAAAAGAAAAAGAAATAATAAAAAATGAAAAAAATAATAAAAAATAAATAAATAAACAAGTTCAGTGCTATTTATATATTGTTGACTGCAATGTATGCATCACGAAAACATATCTATATAATTTTGACCCCCTTAAACCCCACTTTTATATAGTAAAACTGGGGGTTTCAGGGGTATACATTATTTTTCTTAATTTTGCTCAAAAATAGAGATTGAGGTACTCGTTAGAACTGCCTCGGCGAGGCGGTTCTAACGAGTACCCACAGTCTGTGTTTTGAGCAGATATATGAAAAATATCAGAATTTTTATCTGAAAACTTTCAGTTTTTGGTGGTGAAATTTCCAATATATTTGAAAAGGCATGTTTTCGTAATGGACCAGCAGCTTAGCATAACAAACATTTTGCGTATTCATAATCCGATTTTCTTTTGGATATCCATAATTCGATTTATTATGGTAACATGTTCAGCCTCATTTATGGATATCCAGAAACGAATAACGGATATATAAACTGACTTATCTCTCCAAGTATATGCTTTTGTAACATGATTACTCAATTACTGAAATTCCAAATCACAGCGTGAGAAAGTCAAAATAAAAAAAAATAAAAAATAAAAAATAATAAAAAAATAAATAAATAAACGAGTTTAGTGCCATTTATATATTGTTGACTGCAATGCAAGCAAATTATATTTTTGGGCATCATATATCCAACATGATTTTATGGATATCTAATATTCATTCTGCTTTTTTAAATTAAATTTTGTATAGCGATAAATCGATTTTTGGAAATGAAAATCACTTGCATTTTAAGGATATCCGTCATTCGACTATTGGGCATCTAAATATTGGTTTTGGCAATCCAGACATGGAGATTAAATCGGCGCCCATATATATGAAAAAAAAAACATTATAAAACATCCAAAAAATACTGACAGAATGAGAGCAGCAGACTCGGACTTGTTGAGACGGTTAATGTTCAATAATGGTTAGGTGGCAATGCATACGATTAGGCGATGCGTCTGCTTTACGTCAAGAGTAACATGTTTTCGGTATAAGTGAAATATGGTAAATCGTCCCAAAGGATCGCAAAAGTAACACTGTAGATAGACCTACCATCATCAATTGCAGTATATGTTATATTAAATCCTCGGCCGTTGACATTGGTATCAGCGAAGAAATGTACATACACTACGTTGTCCGGAGACATGATCACAAATTTCTTCTCAATTCCACATAATGACGTAGACAGTATCTAAAAAGAGAGCTCGAAATGTCCAACAGGCAATGAATTATCAAACCATCTAATATTCTACTTAAACATTGGGCCGATATCGGTCAGACAGGATTCCAATATAGATTTAAGTAGAATGCTAGTTGGGACAGAAGTTAATGTTTTAAGTCACCTGTGTGTATATGTGTCTATATAAAGAACTATTATGACTTTTGAAAATCCTGAAGTGTCCCTACGGTAGAAATCAGTTTTTGCTTGGTGTTTTCATAAGAAGATGAGCCGGGGCACAACATTTCCTATAAAAGTATATGTGCGCTTAAGAAAGACTCAGCTTTGCGCAGGCTGATCAGAATTTCCACTGTCCGCCTTAAGATGTTTTGGATTCTTGGCTACCCCACAGGCTGACCTGAGTTTTTGCTGGATGCACATGCAATCTTTTAGGAAGTGTTGTCCTACGGCTCATTATTTTAGATAAATGATATTTTGTTTGGTATAATATTATTAATTTATTTATTTATTCATTTATTATTTGAGACTTTTGGGAAAGGTGTACTATTCTAATAAAACCTATAATGATATCTTGTGCCATGCAAACTAATTTGAAACGATTCAATACTTGGTCTATACTTGATGTTTAATAACAGGGCCCAGTTGTTCAAAAAACATCGTTAGCTAATTGGGGTCTGATTTACAGGTATTTTGCTGAAATAAAAGCTCACAGTTTTTCATCAAAACTATTAGCGTATATGACATATTTAATGATCAAACTTTAAAGGTACGTTAACTAATGACATCCTTAGTTTTGAACAAATGGGCCCTGAGTGTTCCTACAAGCACTCAAGAGAGAGAGAGAGAGAGAGAGAGAGAGAGAGAGAGAGAGCGGTTGGAAAAATTACATCAAGATAGTCGTAGTCGCATTCAACAAAGCCCACGTCAATGTCAAGTTGGATGATCATATCCTCTGGAACAATAATGGACCAGGAACAGTTAACATTATCATCATGTAAACCATCACCATCACTGTCAGGGGAACTAATCCATCCTTGTGTTGAATTTAGGATACCGCCACAATTATTTCGAACTGCGAAAAATATAAAACAAGGGTACAAAAATTTGTTTGTTTTTTTTCTGTTATTGCATCGTGTGTATATTCTACTAGTTTGAATATAATCCAGAATTCTGTATATCTATTATAATATGATCGAAATTATTTACGGTATACAAATATTGACTATGGAGGTATAGGATGTGACATGATATCAACCAGAGAATACCAGTTTTGACCGAGGCGATAGCAGAGTCAATATTTGTACTCGATGGTGGATATCTATCAAATACCTAAATAGTAAACATTTTTTATTATATAGTTGGACTTTTCTGTTGATAATTGTGGCCATAACAATCAACACTAGAACCCATTTAAACAAGAAGCGCGCGGAGACGTCGGCGTCACTACTTGCGACGTCATTAAAACTTGTTATAGATTGGCTTGCACGCAAATGGTGTCACTTTTCTCGTACAAGCTAGTCAATATCACAAAATATTGAGTGGGCTGGAAGCACGTCCGAGCCAATGAAAGGTCGTTTATCTATAGATCATATAATAAAACCACTTATTTTAGAATTTAGCTTATTTACCTTTATAACGATGAACATGTTATACTAAACCACTCGCCAGCAGTTCGCAATTTTGTATAATAGGGTTATTGCACTGGTATTGGTTAATATTTCTCGAATTGTGATATCGAAGCGAACTTGCGAGCTTCAATAGAATAGACAAGGGAGGGACAATATTCACCAATATCAGTGCAATAACCCTTATTAAATACCTATAAATGTTGTTCTCTCGGTTTGCTTTTTATTTTGTATTTTTGTTTCATTTTGACGCTATCAAATTGCGCTGTTTATTAAAGCAATAAATAAACGACCTTTCATTGGCTCGGACATGCGTCCAGCCCAGTCAATATTTTGTGATATTGACTAGATGCACGAGAAAGTGACATCATTCGTGTGCAAGCCAGTAGGTATTAAGCTTTGACGATGCAGATAGCAGTGACACCGACGTCTAAATGTATTAATGGGGTCTGGTGTTGACTGTTATTGCTACAGTTATAAAGAGAAAAGATATATGATTAAAACAATCATTGACTATTGAGGTATAGTAGTTATCAGAAAAGACGGCTATGACGTCATCGCAGATCATACAGGTAAATTTTACGAGTGCAGAGAAGACGGACAGACATAGAAAATGTAAAGGAATACGGATACAAATACGAATAATATTGATAAAAGCATATTTTCTTCACAGCAAGAAACATACAATGACTAAAGTTTGAATGGTTAGAAGGATGCAATATTCTATAGAAATAAAAGAATTTATATGTATTTTAAAAGAAGTCGTAGTAGTTAGCATTGCAAGTGTCATTTTTTTTAATTAACACAACCTTTTTATTAAACAGTATCCTTTATTCAAATTGAAAGATTTGTAATATAAAATACCTTGAAATAGTTTTGTTTTTCGCGCGCGTACGTTTTCAGTGCAGTAGTTTTAGTTCCAAAGAGCAGATTAGGAAAAAGTAAAATAACTGCTTAGATTAATAAGGATAATCGTACGATTCAAAGTGGTGTTTATCAACTAACACATATATTTTATGAAATTAACTTCTATATAAATAAAAAGGAAGGCAATGATCAGAAATCGATACAATTACCAAACACCTTTGTTCCAAATAAATGTAAAAAAAAAAAAAAAAAAAAAAAAAAAAAAAAAAGAAAAAGAAAAAAGGATGGCCTTTGGAAACAAACAAAGAACAACCAAAATCACAAAAATCGGAGTCGGTTTGATTTTGTGGTTTTCGAGGCTGAAAAGACACCAAAAAGAAAAAGAAGTACACACTTAAAGTAATGGCACAACAATCAAAACCCTACAAGCAGGAAGCCAAAAGGACAGTTTTTTCCAAAACAAGTATGGCAAAACGGCTATCCAAAATAAAATTGTTACCAAGACACACATGCAAAGATACACAATGACAGACATAGTAAAGCACAGCAGAGACACCGCCTTGAAACGGTCAGTAAAATATTACTGGGGAAATTAAATCGAGTTTACGTGGCGACAACCCTCGCCCATAGTTCTGCCGTGTTATACACAAGAAATCTGTTCAGTCTGCGTGAAGGGTTCCTAAATCATCAGTGCAATATCTCCGAGAACATAAAAATCAAACGAATACAGAGATGAAACAACGATGAGGATTCGACAGCCAGAAACAACTGAAATTATGAAGTAAAAGAAAACCAACAGTAGGACTCCGGTGGGCCCGACAGAGCCAAAGCGTCCAAACGACTTGTTTAAAAGTCTTTAGGCCGGAGCCGTCATAGAGCCTGAGTCTGCCAGCGTGCAACCAAAGAGGGAAGCAAAACTATAAACCGTGATCGAGTTAACTACCATGCGTACAGTAAGTCGTATTACATTTATATTGTACCCAATTTTTATATATCGAAGTATGATTTTACGAAACTGAGTGCTAAAATCATTGCAAGCATATATTTTTTCTGAATTAAAATACTTATTCACCATAAAATTCAGGTTCGACAGGCCCTGTTGCAGAAGCGATCTACGTTCAACATTACATTTTGAAACTAAATCGAAATGACGTTGATAAAATTTAGAAAAAAGCTTTGCAGATTTTATGATACAGATACCCCTGACTTAGAAGATTAGAAGTTTACAATTTATTTCGAGTGTTGAAGTCAGAAACATGACTAGACACTCTGGTGAACCGAATAAGTTGCGAGATATAAACACCGTAGGATGCTCGACGAGGAACATCTCCATACAAGTAAGGGAAATTTACAATCTCAAAATCAAAATTATCGCGCTTATCATAATTTTTTTTGAAATAAGCCCATCTAAAATAGACAAATGCAAATCAAAAAATGGGGCTTCAGTTTCAGACGAATTTGCTTTATTTAAATGAAGCTCGAAAAAAATAAAGTCGAAGTACTTATTATCAATATTTAATACCCATCGGAATGCCAACAGTTTGCCTAATAGCTAAGTACCAAATCTTGTTTAAATATTGCCAAGTAGAAAAGTCAGAGCTTCACACAATTTCTAACATGACCATAAAGTATAGTTTCTATGCTTTTCGAAAGTGAAAAACAAATCTTCCGTTATATACAAGATAGAGAGAAAAAATCTTCCATATTAAATGTCCATTCAATTAAATCATTACGTTTTTTTATTTTATTTTATTTCTTTCTTTTTAGCTCACCTGAGCCGAAGGCTCATGGTGAGGTATTGTGATCACTCACCGTCCGTCGTCGTCGTCGTCGTCGTCGTCCGTCTGTCCGTCCGTCCGTCCGTTCACTATCTTTAAACAACATCTCCTCCTAAACCACTGATTATATTTTGACCAAATTTCACAGGAATGATCCTTGGTTGATCCTCTTTCAAATTTGTTCAAATGGTTTCGGTCCATTGCATATCTAGGTCACAGGAGCTAAAAATAGATTTTTTAACTAAAAACTCAAAAAATCTTCTTGTCAGAAACCACTGGACCGATTTCAATAAAATTTTGCAGAAATGTTCCTTTGGTAATCCTCTACCAAGATTGTTCAAGCCATTTGGATTCGTCAAAAAACATGGCCGCCAGGGGGCGGGGCTTATTTTCCCTATATATCTATATAGAAAACTTTAAAAATCTTCTTGTCAGAAACCACTGGACCAATTTCAATATAATTTTGCAGAAATGTTCCTTTGGTAATCCTCTACAAAGATTGATCAAGCCATTTGGATTCGTCAAAAAACATGGCCGCCAGGGGGCAGGGATTATTTTCCCTATATATCTGTATAGAAAAATTTAAAAATCTTCTTGTCAGAAACCACGAGACCGATTTCAATATAATTTTGCAGAAATGTTTCTTTGGTGATCCTCTACCAAGATTGTTCGAGACATTTGGATTCGTAAAAAAACATGGCCGCCAGGGGGCGGGGCTTATTTTCCCTATATATCTATATAGAAAACTTTTAAAATCTTCTCGTCAGAAACCAATGGACCAGTTTCAATATAATTTTGCAGAAATGTTTCTTTGGTGATCCTCTACCAAGATTGTTCAAAACATTTGGATTGGTCAAAAAACATGTCCGCCAGGCGCCGGGGCTTATTTTCCCTATATATCTATATAGAAAAGTTTAAAAATCTTCTTGTCAGAAACCACTGGACCGATTTCAATATAATTTTGCAGAAATGTGCCTTTGGTAATCCTCTACCAAGATTGTTGAAGCCATTTGGATTCATCAAAAACATGGCCGCCAGGGGGCGAGGCTTATTTTCCCTATCTATCTATATAGAAATCTTTAAAAAAAACTTCTTGTCAGATACCACTAGACCGATTTCAATAAAATTTTGCAGAAATGTTCCTTTGGTGATCCTCTACCAAGATTGTTCAAGACATTTGGATTCGTCAAAAAACATGGCCGCCAGGGGGCGGGGCTTATTTTCCCTTTACATCTATATAGAAAACTTTAAAAAATCTTCTTGTCAGAAACCACTGGACCGATTTCAATATAATTTTGTAGAAATGTTTCATTGGTTATTCTCTACCAAGATTGTTCAAGCCATTTGGATTCGTCAAAAAACATGGCCACCAGGGGGTGGGGCTTATTTTCCCTATATATCTACATAGAAAAGTTTAAAAATCTTCTTGTCCGAAACCACTGGACCGATTTCAATATAATTTTGCAGAAATGTTCCTTTGGTGATCCTCTAGGAAGATTGTTCAAGCCATTTGGATTCGTCAAAAAACATGGCCGCCAGGGGGGCGTGGCTTATTTTCCCTATGTATCTATATAGAAAAGTTTAAAAATCTTCTTGTCCGAAACCACTGGACCGATTTCAATATAATTTTGCAAAAATGTTCCTTTGGTAATGCTCTACCAAGATTGTTCAAGCCATTTGGATTCGTCAAAAAACATGGCTGCCAGGGGGCAGGGATTATTTTCCCATTATATCTATATAGAAAAGTTTAAAAATCTTCTTGTCCGAAACCACTGAACCGATTTCAATATAATTTTGTAGAAATGTTCCTTTGGTGATCCTGTTGCAAGATTGTTCAAGCCATTTGGATTCGTCAAAAAATATGGCCGCCAGGGGGCAGGGCTTATTTTCCCTATATATCTATATAGAAAACTTTAAAAATCTTCTTGTCTGAAACCACTGGACCGATTTCCATATAATTTTGCAAAAATGTTCCTTTGGTGATCCTGTTGCAAGATTGTTAAAGCCATTTGGATTCGTCAAAAAACATGGACGCCAGGGGACGGGGCTTATTTTCCCTATATAATCTATATAGAAAACTTTAAACATCTTCTTGTCCAAACCACTGGACCGATTTCAATATAATATTGCAAAAATGTTCCTTGGTGATCCTCTACCAAGATTGTTCAAGCCATTTAGATTCGTCAAAAAACATGGCCACCAGGGGGCGGGGCTTTTTTCCCCAATATATCTATATAGAAAAGTTTAAAAATCTTCTTGTCCGAAACCACTGGACCGATTTCAATATAATTTTGCAGAAATGTTCCCTTGGTGATCCTGTACCAAGATTGATCAAGCCATTTGGATTTTTCAAAAAACATGGCCGCTAGGGGGCGGGGCTTATTTTCACTATATATCTGTATAGAAAACTTTAAAAATCTTCTTGTCCGAAACCACTGGACCGATTTCCATATGATTTTGCAGAAATGTTCCTTTGGTTATCCTCTAGGAAGATTGTTCAAGCCATTTGGATTTGTCAAAAAACATGGCCGCCCAGGGGGCGGGGCTTATTTTCCTTATATATATCTATATAGAAAACTTTAAAAATCTTCTTGTCATAAAGCACTGGACGGATTTCAATATAATTTTACAGTAATGTTTCTTCGATGATCCTCTACCAAGATTGTTCAAGCCGCCATGATTCGTTAAAAAACATGGCCGGTAGGGGGCGGGTTAATTTTTCATATATATCTATATAGAAAACTTTTAAAATCTTCATGTCATAAACGACTAGACCAATTTCAATATAACTTGGCAGAAATGTTTCCTTAGTGACCCTCTATCAAGATTGTTCAAGCCGTCATGATTTGTCAAAAAACATGGCCTCTAGAGGGTGCGGGGCTTATTTTCCATATATATCTATATAGAAAACTTGAAAAAATCTTGTCGTCAGAAACCACAGGACTGATTTCAATATAACTTCACAGAAATGTTTCCTTGGTGACCCTTTACCAAGATTGTTCAAACCGTTATGATTTTTCAAAAAACATGGCCGCTAGGGGGCGGGGCTTATTTTCCTATATATCTATATAGAAAAATTTTAATAGTCTTTTCAGAAACCACTTGACCGATTTCAATGTAACATTGCAAGAATGTTTCTTATGTAACCCTCTATCAAGATTGTTCAAGCCGTCATGATTCGTCAAAAAACGTGGCCGCCAGGAGTCGGGGCTTATTTTCCTTATATATCTATAGAAAACTTTAAAACTCTTCTTGTCAGAAACCACTGAACTGATTTCATTATAACAGAAATGTTTCCTTGGTTACCCTCTACTAAGATTGTTCAAGTAATCATGATTCGTCAAAAAACATGGCTGCCGGGGGCAGGGCTTATTTTCCCTATATATCTATATATAAAACTTTAAAAATCTTCTTTTCAGAAACCAATGGACCGATTTCAATACAACTTGGCAGAAATGTTTCTTTGGTAACCCTCTACAAATATTATTCAAGCCGTTATGATTCATCAAAAAACATAGCCGCTAGGGGGCGGGGCTTATTTTCCCTATATATCTATATAGAAAACTTTAAAAATCTTCTCGTAAGAAACAGTTGGACTGAGTTCAATGTAAATTGGCAGGAATGCTGCTTTGGTGACCTTCTACCAAGATTGTTCAAGCCTTCATGATATGTCAAAAACCATGGCTCCCAGGGGGGCGGGGTTTATTTGTCGTCTATATCTGCATAGAAAATTTTAAAATTCTTATTGTCACATACCCCATGACCGATTTCAATATTACTTGGCTGGAATGTTGCTTTGGTGAACCTCTATCAAGATTGTACAAGCAGTCATGATTCGTCAAAAAACATGGCTGCCATGGGGTGGGGCTTATTTTCCCTATATATCTAAATAGAAAACTTTAAAAGTCTTCTTTTCAGAAACCAATGGACCGATTTCAAAACAACTTGGCAGGAATGTTTCTTTGGTGATCCTCTACAAATATTATTCAAGCCGTCATGATTCATCAAAAAACATAGCCGCTAGGGGGCGGGGCTTATTTTCCCTATATATCTATATAGAAAACTTTAAAAATCTTCTCGTAAGAAACAGTTGGACTGAGTTCAATGTAAAATGGCAGGAATGCTGCTTTGGTGACCTTCTACCAAGATTGTTCAAGCCTTCATGATATGTCAAAAACCATGGCCCCCAGGGGGGGCGGGGCTTATTTGTCGTCTATATCTGCATAGAAAATTTTAAAATTCTTATTGTCACATACCCCATGACCGATTTCAATATTACTTGGCTGGAATGTTGCTTTGGTGAACCTCTATCAAGATTGTACAAGCAGTCATGATTCGTCAAAAAACATGGCTGCCAGGGGATGGGGCTTATTTTCCCTATATATCTAAATAGAAAACTTTAAAAATCTTCTTGCCAGAAACAACTGAACAGATTTCAGTATAACTTGGCAGGAATGTTCCTTTGGTGACCCTCTACCAAGTTTGTTCAAGCTTTCATGATTCGTCAAAAAACATGGCCGTTAGGGCGTAGGGCTTCATAGCTATATAAAACTTTTTAAACCACTGGACCAATTTCAATATAACTTGGCAGAAATGTTCCTTTGGTGACCCTCTTTCAAGATTCAGTTCAAGTCGTCAAGATTTGTCAAAAAACATGGCCGTGGGTGTGGTGGAGGGGGGTGGGGTTGGTTAGTGCTATAAAGTTTATACAAAAATCCTAGAGCAGTGAACTTGGCTGAAACTTCAACAGTAAATATGCAAATCTGTTTGGTCAGTTGAGCGATATAGGACCATCATGGTCCTCTTGTTTAATCTTATTTTTTAGAACAAGATTATGAGGTAGTGTAGTGTAAAGCGTGGAAAAATAATACGTAGACATACTTGATGCACGAAAACTTCTGGATTTTACAAAACTTCATTCGAATTTTTAATAGACCAAACAGATTCTTACCTGATCTGTCATAGACCTTGTCGCAATGTTTATATAATATATAAACCTACATAATAATTATTTTAAAATGCATTTCACCCAAGCTGTAAAGAAAGAAAATTATACAGAACATCCCACTTGAAAAATTTAAGCAAATCCCTGGATGAATATTCTCACCGTCTAAAATGGTACAAAATCCATTTCGGATAAACTAGTGTATAAGTTTAAAACTACGAAAACATATAAATAAATAACAAAAATATAATTGTTTTGTAAGTCTTTGAAACATTACATGTAATGAAGGAAAGAATTGTAAGTAAAAATAAAGAACTGAAGCCTTTGACATATTCGATGTAGTGTTTTATGCGACCTCCGTTGACTTGTACACGTGAGAGTTATTCGTTTTTAGAGCGATCACGTCACGCCATCTTTTCCAATATATAATAGTCTTAACTGAGAAATATCGGCATCATTGCTCTCGCATTTCTAATCATTTAACATTTATAACTATATGATAAATATATATATATATATATATATATATATATGATATATATATGTCACCGGGTATAGGTATATAACGCACTTTTATTGCCTTGCGGTACAAACCGGCTTTTATAGCGACATGGTAGAGTGTAGGACTTTGAGTCCGGCGAACCGGGTTCGATCCCCGGCCCGAGAAAAATGTTATTTCCATTTTTTCACCTATTACATTTGGCGCCCACCGTATATAACCCACATGTGTGCAAAAAAAAAGCTCCTTGAGTCTCATTTCACGTGATTCTCGGACTCCTAGAAATTCAGGGACGAATTTCAAGTTGAAGGGGGAGAATGTCACCGGGTATAGGTCTATTACACACTTGTACTGCCTTGCGGTACAAGCAAGCTTTTATAGCGACGTGGTAGAGTGTGGGACTTTGAGTCCGGCGAACCGGGTTCGATCCCCGGTCGCGGCATAAGAATTTTTTCACCTGTTGCATATACTTGCGTGCTTCATTGCGTGCTTCATTTCTGATCCTTCTTTTAGTTGTTTACAATATCATTATAAAAACACGCCTATTCGAATAAATAAAAAATCACCTCCAAAATCTGAAAATTTTCAGCTACAAAAACTCTGATATTTTCATATTTCTGCTCAAACATAGATTGTTAGTACTCGTTAGACGGTTCTAACGAGTTTCCACTATTTATGTTTTTGAACAGAAATAAAAAAAAATAATGTATACCCCTATAAACCCAA
Source organism: Anodontia alba (assembly GCA_964016985.1). NCBI lineage: Eukaryota > Metazoa > Mollusca > Bivalvia > Lucinida > Lucinidae > Anodontia > Anodontia alba. The sequence goes on along the minus strand of OZ024832.1, from coordinate 59,296,977 downwards.
GTTTTGCAATATAAAGTGGTGTTTAATGGGATCAAACTTATATAGGCATGTTTTCGTGATGATGTGATGCAATGAAAGTTCTGAATTGATACGTTTAAACCAATAGTTAGATTAAATGTGGTTAGCATACTATCAGATACGCTGTATGTGGCTACAAATCCAACATCGTTCGCATAGGCATCCGAGTGGAAATAAACATCAATGCTTATAGATGACACCAATTTGTTCGTTGGAGGAGCAGTACAGAATTTTCCAAGCAATACACCATCTACATACACCTAAATCAAACCCAAATTTATAAGTTAAACACGCACAAAAAAGGATGGATCAAAAAAGACTGATTTCCAATCTATATACTCTTACGAAGAAACAAACATAAGAAGTTTATTCCATGTGCAGTATGTTGCTTAAACATTAGGTGTGTATGAAATTGGCTTTGTCTTCGTTTGCTCATTCTTTGTCCCTCATCTCTCCTTGTTTTGGTGCTTTGGGAAGGCTGCACTTCGTGATTATAGCATTTCCTTGGTATTGTCACTTATATTATCGATACATACGATAAGGCATCAAATAAAACGTGTCGCAGAACATACACAAAGAGATTCACAGGAACATCACTGTCATGGAAAAATAAAAAATCATTAACTGTCAGTCTACTACAGGGAAAAATAAGAAAACTATTTCTAAATGTTATCTGCTGAAATTTTTACCTTGTGTCTAAGGTATTAAAGACACTCGAAATTATTGAGATTACTTAAATGAATACTAATAATAGCATTAGTACCAATAGGCCTATTGTCCCTAAAAAGTGGATTTGGCGAACAATGTTGATTTAGACCAGACACCACAGAACCCGGCGTGTGATAGAGCTCTGCAACTGAGAGGAAAAACAATTTTGTAAAAAGAAAAACTTGAAAAAATGAACACGTTTTCGAGGTGGGAGAAGTCCATAAGGCACTTCCCATCCCCACGTAGTAGTTTTTATACAGGAAGTTCCAAGGCTATTATTATTTGTTCGCGAGTCGGAGATTTCTTATATGGGAGAAATTCACAAGGCACACAAACCTTCCTATCCCCACATAGTAGTTTTTATACTGGCAACTCCAAGGTTATTATTTGTTCGCGGGTCGATAATTTCTTACATGGGAGAAATCCATCAGGCACACAAACCTTCCTTACCCCAAATAGTAGTTTTTATACTAACGGTTCCAAGGTGTTTCTTCTTTGTTCGATGGTCAATGTTTTCTTACGTGGGTTAAATCCTTAAGGTACACACGCCTACCCAACCCACATAGTAGTTTTTATACTGACTATTCCAAGGTTATTCTAGTTTGTTCGCGGGTCGTTGATTTCTTACGTGGGAGAAATCCATAAGGCACACAAGCCTTCCTATCCCCACATAGTAGTTTTTATACTGACAGTTCCAAAGTGATTTTTCTTTGTTCGCCAGTCGATAATTTCTTACGTGGGAAAAATCCATAAAGCACACGAACCTTCCCAACCCAACCTAGTAGTTTTTATACTGGCAGGTCTAAGACTATTCTTATTTGTTCTCGCGTCGACGATTTCTTACGTGGGATTAATCCACAAGGCACACTATCCTTCCCAACCGCAGACATTAGTTTTTATATTGGCTGTTTGTTCCAAGGCTATTCTTATTTGTTCGCGGGTCGGTGATTTCTTACGAGGCACTTGTTTCACCACCGTTTGTTCCTTAATTTTCCTTCTTTAAGTGCCTCGGGAAGGCTGTGCTTCGTGATTGTGGCATTTTAGAGGCATCTTTATATATAATGGTTTAATATTAAAGTGAAGATTGAGACGGACGGGCGCCTACTTAATGCGTTATCTTGAAGGTCTTCTACCTACCTCAAGATAATCAAATGTACAATCTACTGAATCCTCAAGCTGTACTGATAATATATTTAATAGAATCAACTGATTTGGCCCAGAAAGAATTGTCCAGTAGCAGTCCAACCTATTGTCATATAGTCCATCATTATTCCTATCAACAGCTCGTATTTCTCCGCTCGATGCATTAAGAATGGCCCCGCATATAACTGAAATGAAAGTCTAGAAGGTTGCTTTTGAAAACAAAGAACACACAAAGGAACGAAGATCAGAGAATTGGTTTTATTAAGTATCTATATAGAGCAATGTAGTTTGCTAGGCTGTATACACCCCTAGCACAAGCTTAAGCGGTATTTGATTTTTAAAGTAAGCAGAATGGGCTTAATGTTCCCAAATGAAATAAAGTATAATCTGCCCTATGGAGAAAGACTGGAAATAACTCGGGGTGTAGCTATTCATGCTAGATTGTATGTGCACCTAGCGATCAGGCCATTACGAAAACACAACTATTCAAATATACAGAAATTTTTTCAACCAAAATAAAGGAAAATTTTCAGATAAAAAATTCTAATACTTCCATATTCCTCCTCAAAACATGGATTGTGGGTACTCGTTATAACCGCCTTGGCGAGGTGGTTCTATACAAGTACCCACATTCTATGTTTTAGCAAACTAAGAAAAATAACGTTTATCCCTGTAAAACCCAGTTTTACTATATAAAAGTGGGGTTTATGAGGGTCAAAATTATATAGGCGTGTTTTCGTGATGGTCACCAGAACGCATTCTAAGCAGAACCTCTGTCGTCCGTCTAAAGAAAGCTGGGATGTTTGTTACCAATAAAGCGCAAAGCAATTATTCTGATCAACCTATGTATTTGCTCAGGCTGGTTTAAGTCATTGCTTGGCGGACATGCGATCTTGTAGACAATGCTGTCCCCCGGCTGAAATAGTCAGAAGTCTCTATATAAAAAGAGGCATAACATTTTCAGTTAAAGTATATAAATACGAATCGAAATAAGTTTTGAATTCTTTTTGAAATAGGTGTCTACTCTAAAGGAAAATTCTTTCTTTTCTGAGTGGATCCTTTTTTAAAAGATATTTGATGTGCAGGAAGGCAAACTTGTGTAAAAGTTAAAGTAAACTATTTCATGTGCATCCTGGCCCCGAGGTTATAAAACGTTTTTCATGCCCAGTTCAGCTGAGCATGAACTTTGTCCTGCTAATACATCTAAAATTACTAAACATTGTAAATTCTTTCTTGCTAAATATAGCTGAGCATGAAAGTTTCTCTGGCAATAAACATGAAAATGCCAACTATTTTTGGCATTTTTATATTTATTAGCAGATAAAATTTTATGCCTATCTTAGATGAGCATGAAAAAAAGTCTATATCCTCGTGGCAACTTCCACGGATTTCTACTGACGAGAGATCTAATGTTAATACCCATTCTATTGATATTATTGCTAAGTTTGCAGTAAGTATTAAAGAAAAAAAGACAGACTTTCTACGTTATATTGGTTACCGAAACTTCATAAACGACCTTATAAAGCACGTTTCATTGCTAATTCTCGTTCATGTACGACTACTGTTTTGTCCAAACTGCTAACTTCATGCCTTACTGCTGTTTAAAATCATTGGATTAGATACTATGATACTGTTTACGAAAGGGACGGAATTAACTATTTCTGATCAATTAAAAATTCCGATGAAGTTCTCAATAAATTTAAATCTAAGAACTTTTAGGCTTCTAAATTGTCTACATATAACTTTTCCTACACTGTATACTACGTTACCTCATCATCGTATAAAAGATAAACTTATTGAGTTAATTAACCGAACGTTTATTCGGGAGAACACCCAATATTTGGCTTGCAACGGAGAAAGTGCTTTTTTCACTTCTGATGAATACAAAAATCACAATTTATGGTCGTGTCAAAAAGTCTGTGATGCCCTTGTTTATCTTTTGGATAATATTTTTTATTAGATTTGGAACTAAACTTTATAGGCGAACTATTGGTATTGCGAACTAATTGTGCTCCTCTTGTTGCAGATTTGTTTCTTTTTTGTTATGAGAGAGATTTAATGAAGTCTCTCTCACGTGAAAATCAGGCGGATATTATTGAGGCTTTCAATTCAACTTAAGATACCTGGATGATTTATTAAATATTGATAATATTTACTTTGACCAAATGGTGGACCGCATATACCCTACAGAACTCCAATTAAATAGAGCAAATTCTTCCGATATCTAGGCACCTTTTTTGGATTTGAATCTATGTATATCTAAAGGTACAGTTTCCACCAAAATTTATGATAAAAGGGACGATTTTGATTTTGATATAGCCAATTTCCCTTTTCTGGATGGCGATGTCCCCAGGCGTACCTCATATAGGGTATACATATCTCAACTTATTAGATTCGCCAGAGCTTCTTCAAATCTTAGTGACTTTAACTGCCGTAATAAAGCCCTTACTACCAAACTTCTTAGGCAGGGCTATCGTTATTTTAAACTTCGTAAGGCCTTTTCGAAATTTTATCGCAGTCACAGAGCCTTGGTAGTAAAATATAGCGTCAGTCTGAAAACACTTCTGCAACAAGGTATATCGGAACCAGAATTTTACGGTGACTTGGTGTACAGATTTAGAAACATTGTAGAAAAATCTAACGTTTTGGAGCAATTCAGAAAGCTTATTAACCGTTATAAAAGAATTGGTTATAGCCTGGATATAATCGGCAGGCTGCATGCCTAGTTGTCAAACCAATCATTGTTGATGGCTACGAGTATGCTTCACTCTTTAATTGCACGACGGCGGTTGGGGCCTCAGACACAATGACGGCCTCTTCGTAAAACTAACCGGTGGGTTGGGGCTTTACGATATGTCTTTGGCTTGTCCCGCCGTTGTTCAACTATTGGTTTTCATTTACTCTTGCATACAGTAGAATTAACCATGACTACTCGTCTTTGTTTATTATAGTGATTAATTTGATTTTTCATGTTTTCGCTTTAATGCATTTACTGAGTTGGGAGCCTTTATGCGAACCGAATTTTTATGTATTTCTGTATTAAGAATAGCATCGGGACCCAGGGTGAAGTTGGCTAGCTGTAAAAGTGCTTTACCATACCCCCTCACCCCCTACCCCATGGAAGTTTACTCTACTGACCGTTGCAAGGCGGTGGTCCCGGTGTTGGTCTTACTATTTGTTGCTTTGTGGTTTATTTTACGAGGCGATTTGTTTTATGTCTTACCTTGTGTTATTTTGTTCTTGTGTTTTTCAGTCCTTTTAGCATTGCGATTACCTCGCTTGGGGAAGAGAGAGCTAATCTTAGTGCTTTCCGTACGTATGTTCGATTTGTGCTTGTTTGATTTTGTTGGTTTCTTCTTACTCTTGGTGTCTTGGAAGGGCTTTGGTTTGTGATTGTGGCACTCCCTGGACTTTTCTCTTATCTCTTTTTTTCCCTTAAATATTCAGTCAGATACATATTTAGAAACAAGGCACAGTTGATTGCCATGCAGCTAACAATGTTACACGTATAATTAAGAAACAAATGGAATTGTTCAAATTGTAGTAGGTTGGACTAGAAAAACTTGGTATATATTTCGCCATTTTACAAGGGAGGCAACTTTTGTGACTTCCTGTTTGCTTTCTTGCACTTGAACTTAAATGTATTTTGGAAGGCAGTTTCTTTTCAATAGAAAATGCTCCTCTCATCTACAAGTCTTTGAAAGAAAAATAACAGACTAGTCAATCATTTATAATATGCCAAATGCATGGCCCTTTGCTGCCTGAAAATGAACGAGCCGAAACGTCAGAACAAGTACCTTGATTAATGTGCGCTTATCGAAAATTTAGATCAGCCGGCGCATTCTCACCGATCAAAATCATCACTTAGCTCAATTTGAATAGTCAAGCATGCATATTATTTCTTTATGCGGACAACGAAGCCTTTTATAAGACTGCGAGAAAAATGCTTGTCTGAACATGAATTTTATGGCGACTGTCTCGATAAATTCACAAAGATTCTTGACAAAACTGACTTTTCGGAACAATTTAAAAAGCGTGCCACTCGCTACAGAAAGATAGGTTACCACATGGATCGCCATTAGACCGTTTGCTTTGTTTCATCATAGCAAATTATATATGTTTCTCAATGATAATTCACAGGTTATGTAGAGGACCTCTGTGCGGACAAAAACACGTATTTGTAATTTGGATCTGAAATAGAATTAAGAGTGAGGCTTCGCGTGAGTAAAAATAATTTAAGCCCCGGCCCCCTCGCGTAGTTTTCCTACAGGCCGTTCTTAGGTTGTTCCCCTTTGTCTTCTTTGTCTGTGCACCGGTTTGTGCACCGGTTGTTTCATATTTGGGGTTTGTTTTGTCATTATTTGTCTTTTGCTTCCTCGGGAAGGCTGTGCTTCGGGATTGTGGCATTTACTTGTAATCTACATTGATACTTTTTGTTGGGCGCACATGTCAGAAGCTAGAACATTTTACTTTGCGGCTAAAGTACATTAACCCATAAAGCGCCAATCACAACAATTGTCGTCTGCTGGTTAAAAGACATTGTTGCAAACAGTGCGGACCCAGATCAGACTTAGTGCGGACCCAGATCAGACTGCTCCTTTAAGTCTGATCTGGGTCCACACTGTTTGCCTGCTTGCAAAAATAGGTTTGTAAAGTTTGCAAGAATATTCAGCAGACGACATAAACAGACGACATTTTCAGATGCAGGGTTTCTTGGCGTTTTAAGGGTTAAAATGTACTTATTTCCAGGTTGCGACAGAACATCTTACAATCCTCGTGCCAAAATGTTGCATTGAATCCTGCTCCCGCCACATCTTCATCAGAGAAGAATCTCACGTACAACTTATTAGATACACTCCTAATTACTGGAGGTGGAATACGGCCGCAATATCGACCAGAAACGCCATGTAGCATAAGTTCGAATACCTACAATAAATAATAAAATGCTATATGAAGCTGTGATCCCGATTTGTGTAATATGTTCTTTGTTTCCAAGGGCAACTACAGTAAAGAAGGTAAGAGAAAAGTCCAGGGAGTGCCACATTCACAAGCCGCAGCCCATCCCAGACACAAAGCGGAAGAGGAAACAGACAAAACCAAACAAGCACAAATCAAACGAAAAGCACTAAGATTAGCTTTTTCTCTCCCACAAGTGAAGTAATCCTAATGATAAAAGAACTGAAATATACAAGAAGAAAATAACACAAAGCAACAAAGAGTAAGACTAACACCCGCAGCCTTAGAACGGTCAATAGAACAAATCGCCAGGTGCGGGGAGGTGGGGGAAGTGCGGTTAAAGCGCTTTTACGGCCAGCTATCTTCACCCTCTGTCCGGATGCTACTCTAAATACAAAAATACATAAAAAAAAAACTCGGTTCGCATAAAGGCTCCCAACTCAGTCAGTGCTAAAAGCGAAAACATAAAAATCAAATTAACCATTATGATAAACAAAGACGAGTACTTATGGCAATTCTGCTGTGTGCCAAAGTAAACTAAAACCAATAGATGAACCACGGCGGGCCAAGCCAAAGACATACCGTCAAGCCCCAACCCACTGGTTAAGGTTTTACGAAGAGGCCATCATTGAGTCTGAGGCTCAATTAAAGAGTGAAACATAGCCATCAACAATGATTGGGTTGATAACTAGGCATGTAGTCTGCCGCGTATATCCAGGCTATAAAACCTCAATGGCTCGAACATCTTTGGGACAATGGAAATTTATTCGAGACATGGGTAGCTCGAGCCACTGAGGGTTATTCATAATGCCAGGTCAGGAAGCAAATGTTAATAATTTAGTGAAGCCTTTTTGATCCGTTATATAATAATGGTATGTTGAGCGCACTTACTACAATCGCATCGATGAGGGTATTCAAATGAGAACATGTGTCATACAATTTCATGATGAAATAAGAAACTTTTCCTCAAATATTTGTTCATTTGAGCTATCGGAAGAGTTTTGTTGGGACTCAAAATCCAGTTTGAATGATCCAAGGTAAACAAGCCATAAGTGTTCGAGTCATTGAGAATTTACTATATTATAGAAATTTTATTTGTCTTCACTAAAGTTGGTGTTTAGTGTCATGTGGCGGCCGTTAAGAGTCTCCCCGTACTTCATCATAGTGCAGATTTTGTTTTTGTTTTATATGGTATCATCGAACCCAAACTATTGACCCTTCGACTTCACTCGGAAAGACGTTTTTGCTTGGCGTTTTATTTTAAATGAAGCGACTTTGTTCTGATTTACCATATCTTATCAGGAACCATTAGTCTTTTCTATTTCTGTGTTTTATTTTCAATTATGTACCCTTTTAACTAAATTTACAGCCAAAAAATGAGTCTGACCTATGCAACTTCTATAGTAAATTTATTGTTTGGAATTTGTGTTAAAGAGAATATGTTTTACTTTTCTTTGCTGAATTTGACATATTTATGTTTCACAACAGTACTATGAAACTTTCAGAAAAAATGAACAAGCGGAGCTTGTTGAAAATTTGCCTCTAAGTTACCTACCCCACAGACTTCTGCATAATTTTCATTCATACCTACTATGGGACAAAGTAAAACTGTTTGGGTTTTAATAAAACGAATGACTATAATAAAACTTTTTTGTGCAGAAGTAGATAGGAAAAATAGTTTTGCATGAAACCATTACAAAAGTTTGCAAATTTTCTTCTGTGTAAAATGTCAAGCTAAAAACGACTTTTTTGAAAGCTGTCGTAAGAACTGTAGTATCTTTGAAAATCTAATTCCGCTTAAGCCGGTTCAAGGGTACGTATGCTGCCATACAAACTACAATGCTGTCCTATGAAAAGTTTATATCAAACCGAGACTCCGATATTTCTTTATTTTATGTGTTATTTGATTCAGAGAGAAACTCTACTAGATTTTTATCACGAAAACATACCTATTTAAATTTTGTACCCCCTTAAACCACACTTTTATATTGTATAACAGTTACTGGGGTTTACGGGTGTATACATTATTTTTCTTATTTCTGCTCAAAAACATAGATTGTGGGTACTCGTTTAAACCGCCTCGGCGAGGCGGCTCTAACGAGTATCACAATCTATGTTTTTAGCAGAAATATGAAAAACATCAGTATTTTTATCTGAAAACCCAGTTTTTGGCGATGAAAATTTCAATATATTTAAATAGGTGTTTTTTTCGTAATAAATTATACTGAAAATATGATGTTCTTTGACGTTCGCATGCTCGTTCTGTTATGACAAATGTATTTCACAAACATGAAATATCAGATACTGTAGTTGGCCTGGGCTTAGTTTGCCAAGCCTAAGGCCATAGTAGTCATGCCAAATTTCAAACCCTGCCCGATCATTCACGAGAATCCGAATAAAAGTGCAAAGTATCGCCTGCAACTACGCTAAAATAAGACCCGTGGAAAAAAAAAGAAAAGAAAGAAAAAAAAGAAATATATATATATATATATATATATATATATATATATATATATATATATATATATATATATATATATATGTATGTACATGTATATGTATTACAGCCCCTGTGAACTGAGAAACAGCAATTTTTAAAGATCGTGTCCACAACTCCTCCAACATCTTTAATTGGATTCTTCTGAAATTTCGCACGTTTTTTTATCATTATATGAAGAGTTGCATGTGGTCTTGAATTGTTAAGCCTGTTTAATTCAAAGTCACTGATGAGGCTTTATAAGCCGAAACTGTGCATCATGGCCCATACTTCAACTTCTTATAGATTTATCCATTGCTCTGTAAAAAACATCTGTTTTAAATTTTATTTGCTCAGACATTGGGTAACATTTGGCACTCAGCCTTTATTTATCCAAATATCTCCATTATATGTCTTCAGGAATATTTCTTTTTTTTTCTGATCATAATCAGTTCAAAAGCATGTATTTCACTTTCATGTTATAACTAATAAAACCAAGGACAAAACTAACATTTCGTTTTTTATCGATACCTATCCAGTGACAGTTCAACATTAATGTCATTCCTTTGTCTTAAGCTCACCAGAGCAGAAGGCTCCGGAAAAGCTTATAGGAAAGTTTTCCGTTTTTGTCGCCGCCATAGTCTGTAATCGTCAATACTTTCAGACAACATCTCTGACACCACAAGGCATACTGGGCCAAAATTTCATCTGTAGCATCACTAGGCTGAGGGATTGAAAGTTTTATATTTTATGAAAATCGACACTTTAGTTTGCTTGCTATGCCAGTTACAGTTTCCATATACTTATAATGGAAAAAGTATTCACTACAGCAATTATAAATACTTAGATAATACGTATTTTGTAATATCCCTTGAGATCTTTTATCAGCAATAGGGCTTTATTTTTACTGACTACGATGGAAAATAGAAAGAATTCCTTAAAATTATCTACTCACAAACCATATCCACTATGAGGCTTAGACTTTCTGTTAAAATATTCATCATATCAGCCTTTACAAATTTTTTTGTTTATTTGAAATCTGGTGAGCTTTGAAGCCCCTGAGCCTTCTGATGCCCAGGCCACTAGCACCTACAGCACTTTAATTTTAACCCTTAAAACGTCAAGAAAACCTGCATCTGAAAATGTCGTCTGTTTATGTCGTCTGCTGAATATTCTTGCAAACTTCATAAACCTATTTTATACATACAGGCAAACAGTATGGACCCAGATAAGACTGCGCCTAAGGAGCAGTCTGATCTGGGTCCACACTGTTTGCAAAAATGACTTTTGAAATGACAAGCAGATGACAAAGCAGACGACAATTGTTGTGATTGGCAGTTTAAGGGTTAAATGGAATGATACACTATCACTATCACTGTCAAGTTTTCCTCTTCTTAAAAGGAGTCAACTCTTGGTAGCAAATTCTTAGCTTTTTAGAGCTGACCTTTGCAGAAGGGGCTGGCGCACGGAGAAACAAACAGAAATAGGAAACTACAAAAGCTGTCTCACCTGCATTAAATGGCATGAATTTTACTAGATGATGCGTAACGTGGTAAAAAGGCCCTTACATTACGAAAACACGCCTATTGAAATATACTGAAAAATTTACCACCAAAAAATGAAAATTTTCAGATAAAAAACTCTGATATTCTTTATATTTCTGCTCAAAACATAGATTGTGGGTACTCGTTAGAACCGCTTCGTCGAGGCGGTTCTAACGAGTACCCATAATCTATGTTTTGAGCAGAAAAAAGAAAAATAATGTATATCCTTGTAAATCCCATTTTTACTATATAAAAGTGGGGTTTAAGGGGGTCAAAATTATATAGGCGTGTTTTCGTGATGTGCCATATGCGAACAGCTGAGTTTCAGATGAACGTTCGCATCCGTGCAGTCTAATCTGAGCATTTCTCTATTCGTCGATATACACTACAGTATATATTGATTCTGTCAGCGACAACCAAGGCCCTGAGCAGCCTGCGCATAGTTAGCAGTCTGCGCCTATGCGCAGGCTGATCTGAGTCTCCGTTGTCCGCAAAATGCATAAGAGCACTTTTCATACGTTGCGTATCAGATATATCCAGTGCGTGATCCTATTGGCCTCGATTTTAAAGATGGGACAAATTGACTATACCCCATTTCTTTTTATGTGGCAGTGTAAACACCGAAATCCCTTATCAAACAGCTTATCCCGGTTTCTCATTCTAAATATGGTTTCAAAATGATAAAGCATAATCGGTCCAATGGCTCGAACATCTTTGGGATCTCGAAACTTGTTCTAGACATGGTAAGGTCGAGTCACTGACGGTTAATGATAGGGCGGTCAGGAGAAAAAATGGGGATTATTTAGGGCTCTTTTTCCGATCTTCTGTAAGATAAGAGACGGCCTCGGTGGTTCAGCCGGATGCGCGTCCGACTGGTGATTAAGAGTGTGCGGGATCGTACCCGCCGGATCCGGCTACACTCTTTCGTGGGGAATATTCATTAAATAATTTCTACGGTCGTTTTCCCCATTCCGTTCATTCAAGAAGGACATTTGTCAGTTTCTGGCAAAAGAATGTGCACAAGTACTGGTCTACCGCTTGGAGGACTAAACCTACCTAGTAAAAGCTTTGTTAGGTAATCTGATAGGCGGCTCGAAGTGACCTTAATAGTGTTGACTGGGCCGTTTAATCCAACTCAAATAAGATAATTGTACATTGAGTGTACTCATTAGACTAGCAATTACATGATACAATGATTTTCCCTTAATATTCCTAAATATGTAATTTCCTGAGCCAACGAAAGAAATTTAGACGGACTCAAAATCGAGTTCAAATTAGCTTCGGTAAACAAGCCATAGGTGTTTGAGTCAATAAAGTTTATTGTATCTACATTACTTCAAGAAAGTCGTAGTTGCAGATGGCATCGTCTTGTATGTCTATATCCTGAATATGTAGTTTTACAATCTGAGCCTCATCTGCTTCTATTGTCCACAAACAGTCAAGATTACCATCATACAACCCATCATTGTCACTGTCCATCGATGTAAACATAGCAGTCGCACCAACAATGTAGGTATCAGAACCACATTCTTCGATTAATTCTGAAATGGGATTAAAATTAACATACAGATAAGATACTCATCAACGTGAAGCAAATACTAATAAAATATCCATTAACAGCGGGAAATAAAATATCAATAATATATTTATCATCTCTTAGAAAAAATACTAGTCAGATATCCACCAAACCCAAGAAATAAAATACAGTTGACTCTCGTTATCTCGACCACGCTTATCTCAAATAACTGCTTATCTCAAAGTGAAATTCTGGTCCCCGTTTTGACATGGAAATCTAATAACAGGTAACGAAATATTGTGGAAAAGAGGAGAAATTGCTCCTAAGGAGCAATTTCTCCTCTTTTCCACAATATTTTCAATATGTCTCTAACTTTAGGAGTCAAATTACATATTCATTTGTTAAATGAGATTGTTCGATTTATTATTTTCCTCACTTCTGCAAATCTGATATGTCGATATACGGATATCTCGAAGTATTTCAGAGAGTCCCTTGGAATTCGAGATAATGAAAGTCGACTGTATCAATAATATATTCATCAGCTCAGCACTAAGAAAAACTACAACATCCAGAAAAATACCAGTAAGGTATCCATCAACACCAAGAAATAAATCAATAATGATTCTATAAACACCCAAAAGAAATACTTGTAAGATATCTATTAACATTAAGAAATAAGATATCAACTAGAAGCTCTTAAGGCCAAAGATCGCTAACCTGGAACAACATGCCCAAACACCAGCTTGGATTCTCCATCAGAGTGATTTTATCTATTTTTCTTCAGCAAGCATTCTGGATATTTCTTATCAAATTGTGAGTCTTCGGGTTCAGAAGAGATCAAAATAGGTTTTAAGATGGCGGTTATGGCAGCTATCGTGGATTTCCGATTTGATAATTTAACTTTTTTAACTATAAGTCACCATAATACTTCCTATCAAGTTTTCAGTCATTTCTAATTTCGGTTCAGAGGAAGGCGTTCTCAATAATGTTCAAGATGGCGCCTAGATTTCTGATCGAAATGATTTCAGCGTGTTTTTGTTATCTACAAGTCACTTTGATATTTCTAAGTTTTGAGTCAACTGGCCTTTCCGTTCAGAAAATGTTCAAACTAGATTATCAAGATAGCAGCCGTGGCGGCCATATTAGAATCCGATCGGAATGATTTTGGCTGTCTTTTTATCGACAAGTTCCACTGATATTGCCTATTTTGTTTTGAGTAAATTGACTATTCTGATCAGAAGTTCAAACTAGATCGTTAATATAACAGCCGTGGCGGCCATCTTTTATTTCCAACTAGAAGAATTTTAACCTGCAAGTTGCTTTGATACTTCATACCACGTTTCGAGTCATTTGGCCTTTCAGAACAGCAGAAGAAGTTTCAAACAGATTTTCAAGAGGACGGCAATGGCGGCCATTTTAGATTTCTAATCTACACTATGTTTTAGCTATTTTTAATCTACAAGCCACTTCCGTTCTTCCGATGAAGTTCCGAGTCCACTGGCATTTCGGTTAGGGAGAAAAATTACAAATTATATTTTCAAGATGGCGTTCTTTGTTATGGATTTTCGATTAGAATGATTTTAGCTCGTTTTGATCTACAGGTCACCTCGATACTTCCTATTATACTAGAAAAGGACCCGGCGCAAGCGCGGGTATGACATTAAATTTTAATCTATCCTGAAGAGAGAAAGTTCCAAGGTTATTTTTTATTATTATATTATTGTCTTAACGTCGCTTTAAACAATCTTTCAGTCATATAGCGACAGTGTCTGGATGTGAAAGGGATCTAAATGCTCACTTTAATGGTGCTGCCTCACTGACATATCACACCTCAGACTCACGACGTAACATTCCACCCAGTACATTATTCTGACACCGGACCGACCAGTTCCGCTTTCTCAATGCTGAGAGCAAACGAAAGAGCAGCTAATACCATTTTGAAAGTCTTTCGTATGTCTCGGCCGGGATCGAACCCACAACCTTCCGGGCTCAAGTCTGACGCTGTAGTAACTGAGCCTCTGCGCCAGTAGGTTCGAAGGTAATCGGCCTGCTAATTTGAACGGATTTATCATAATTGAGCCAGCGCATGACAAAACCACCAAAATGACTGGGCTGCCAAGGAAGAATCAGATCAACATGGGTATCCGCCCAGTCTGAGCAGTCATCGCTCTGCACTCAATGTCTTGCTAAGGAGCTAAGGTTTCTACCTGTAGACACTGAAAACTGATCCGACTGGGCCGATGCCCAGGCTGATCTGAGTCTGCGCTGGGTGCACTTGACATTTTGTTGATTTGTTGGCGGCTCATGTATGCAGTGTTGCCGCTAGGACAAATGTGATGGGGGCATTTGTTGCCCCATAATTATTGTTAAAGGGCCATTACCTATTTTAAGGAGTTCTAATTTCTTAAATATTAGCAACGCGACTTAATGTTGAGGGTCATCGAGGCCCCTTGTCCCATTCATGCTTTTAGGTGGAGAAATAACCCTATGTCCCCCTCTAGAAACAACAATTTATATGGGCAAGGCGGATATCCTGATGACATGATTGGACCATTTTAGCAAATGTTTGTTCGCCAAATGCCTAAGAGGCTTTATATAAAATTCAATTTGGGTTGACCCAGCGGTTTCTGAGATGTTCGAAGAGTGTGGATGATGGAGCCTGCCTATACTGTAAAAAAAAGGTAAGAGAAAAGTCCAGGGAGTGCCACAATGACAAACCGCAGCCCTTCCCAGACCCCAAGAGGAAGAGGAAACCGACAAATCCAAACAAGCACAAATCGAACAAACGTACGAAAAACGAATTGGCTCTCTCTTCCCCAAGCGAGGTAATCGCAATACTAAAAGGACTGAAAAACACAAGAACAAAATGACACATGGAAAGACATACAACAAATCGCCTCGTAGAATAAACCACAAAGCAACAAAGAATAAGACTAACACCGGGACCACCGCCTAAGAACGGTCAGTAGAGTAAACCACCGGGGGGTTTAAAGCAAGTAAGTTTACCTGTAGGCTAAAGACTTTATGATACAAATCGAAACGGATTGGTTCGCGAATGACAAAATTCAACCCTGTTTAATATATTGACGATTTTTTTTTCTAAATATAAGCCAACAAGGCAAATCTTTAAAAACAACAAAAATAAGTTTGAAAAACCAATTGTAATGGTTAATACAATACATGTTGTATTGTAAAGTTGTTTGTCTTTACTAGATTTTATGGCAGCAATCTGAGAACAATGTAATTAAAAGCACATCCACTTGATAGTTTTATAGTTGTTAAATAATGAATCACAAATCTATGAACAAAATGAACATGACACAGAAATTTATGACGAATCAGTGTTGAAACCCCGCTGGTAATCTGTACCGTTATCTCCGTTAATCTTACAATCTATTTATAAAGATTTTTAGTCGATTGGCCTTTCGGTTCAGAAGAAGTTCCAAATAGATTTTTAAAATGGCAGCCCTGGCGGCCCTCTTGGATTTCCGATCAAAATGTTTTACCTAGTTTTGATTCACAAGCCATCCGATACGTCCTAACAAGTGTTGAGTCGTCAGCTGGTCATTCGGTTCAGGAGGAGAAGTTAATTCAAATGTATGTTCAAGACGACATCAGTGGCGGCCGTCTTGGCATCACGAAAACATATATATAATTTTGACCCCCTTAAACCCCACTCTTATATAGTAGAACTAGTCTAGTGTGGGGGGGGGGTGGGGCGTTACAGGGAAATACATTATTTTTTTCTTATTTGTGCTCAAAAACATAGAGTGTGCGTACTCGTACGAACCGCCTCGGCAAGGTGATTCTAACGAATACACCACAATCTATGTTTTTAGCAGAAATATGAAAAAAAATATCAGACTTTTTTATCTAAAAACTTTCAGTTTTGGTGGTGATATTTTCAATATATTTGAATAGGCGTAATGGGGCCTTCTTTGGTTCATCTAGTGGGTTGTTTCATCTCTGACTGCCAGTGCCACAAGTGCTTTATCTCATCTTTGTTTCATCACAATGGTTTAATTTAATTATCCAGATTTTGTTGTGTGTTGTTTCACTGATTAGGTTCTGGGGCCATTATGCGAGCCCAACACATTACGAAAACATGCCTATTCAAATATGCTGATTTTTTTTTTCCACCAAAAACAAAAATTTTCAGATAGAAAAAAATCTGATATTTTTCTTAAATATGCCCAAAGCATTGATTGTGGGTACGTACTCGCTAGAGTCGCCTCGACGGGGCGGTTCTAACGAGTAGCCTTAGATATTTTAGCACAAAAGAAAACTAATGTATCCCAAATAAATCCCAGTTTTACTAAATAAAAGTGGGGTTTAAAATGTTAAACAATATAGGCGTATTTTGTTTTGAATTCCAATCGAAATGGGTTTAGCTGTTTTTGATCTGCAAGTCTCTCTGATACGTCCTACCAAGTTTTGAGTGAAGTGGCCTTTCCGATTAGGACAAGAAGAGTAAAATAGATTTTTAAGATGGCGGCAAAAGCGGCCATCTTTGATTTCTAGTAGAAACGACTTTAGCTATTTTGATCTTCAAGTTGTTCTGATATTTCTTACCTAGCAGTCAGTCAACTGGCTGTTAAAGTAGATTTTCAAGATTGCGGCTATGGCGGCCATCATGGATTTTGGACCGGAACGATTTTAGCTATTTGAAATGGTGACCTTTTCCTTAGATGGACAAAAACCAATAAAAACCAGACATTCCGGAGACCAAACTGAACTCTTTTAAGTGCTGTTTGCATTAGCATAAGCAAGTACTAGCAAAGTCTACCGTTACTGAAATATTTTAAATTTAAAATTAAAATGTGATTTTGACTCCCCGACTCTCAATACTTTACAATAGTGTAGTTTATATTTTATTGTCCTTTGATATCATTGAACCCATTCCGTGAATGTTTTAAACTGGCTAGTCTGACTTAGAAAACTTGACACATTAGCAGTTTTCAGTTTTGTCAGTGTGTTCATTATTGTAATTAGTGTCAATAGTCATTTCTTTAAGAATCTATTTATCTATTTATCTTCAATTCATCTTCTGATAGTAGCGATTGGACGCCGTAAAACGTCTCGGTTTTTTTTAACTTTATATGGAGGTCACTAAATCCGTTTGGGGTTTTTATTAACTTTATATGAGAGTCATTGATGTGTTTAATTGACCGAAGTAGCTAGTCTGGCATAAAAACACATAAAAAAAAACAAAAAACAAAAACAAAACAAAAAAAACAAACAAAAAAAATGACATTTCAGCTGTTCTAAGTTTT